>PVKU01000843.1:0-238291 GCA_004027475.1 Anoura caudifer
AAAAAAAAAAAAAAAAAAAAAAAAAAAAAAAAAAAAAAAAAAAAAAAAAAAAAAAAAAAAAAAAAAAAAAAAAAAAAAAAAAAAAAAAAAAAAAAAAAAAAAAAAAAAAAAAAAAAAAAAAAAAAAAAAAAAAAAAAAAAAAGAAAGAAAAGAAAGAAAGAAAGAAGCAAAGAAAGAAAAGAAAAGGCCCAAATGAAAGAACAGATCAAAGCCCCAGAGCAAATACATCTAAGCGACGAAAAGATAGCCAACCTATCAGTTGCACAGCTCAAAGCACTGGTGATCAGGATGCTCACAGAATTGATTGATTTTGCTCACAAATTAGATGAAAAAATGAAGGCTACAATAAGTGAAATGAAGGAAAATGCGCAGGGAACCAATAGTGATGGGAAAATAACTGGTACTCAAATCAATGGAGTGGACCAGAAGGAAGAAACAAACAACCAAACAGAAAAGAAGGAAAAAACAAGAATTCAAAAAAATGAGGAGAGGCTTAGGAACCTCCAGGACATCTTTAAACATCCCAACATCTGAATTATAGGGGTACTAGAAGGGGAAGAGGAAGAGCAACAAGTGGAAAACTTATTTGGACAAATAATAAAGCAGAACTTCCCCAATCTGGCAAAGGAAATAGACTTCCAGGAAGTCCAGAAAGCTCAGAGAGTCCCAAAGAAGTTGGACCCAAGGAGGAACACACCAAGGCACATCATAATTACATTAGCCAAGATTAAAATGAAGGAGAGAATTCTAGAAGCAGCAAGGGATAAAGGCAGAGTTACCTCCAAAGGAGTTCCCATCAGACTGCCAGCTGATTTCTCAAAAGAGACCTTACAGGCAAGAAGGGGCTGGAAAGAAGTATTCCAAGTCATGAAAGTCAAGGACCTACATCCAAGATTGCTCTATCCAGCAAAGTTGTCATTTAGAATGGAAGGGAAGATAAGGTGCTTCTCAGATAAGGTCAAGTTCAAGGAGTTCATCATCACCAAGCCCTCATTATATGAAATGTTAAAGGGACTTACCTAGAAAAAAGAAGATAAAAAATAGGACAGTAAAAAGACAGCAAACTCACAGATATTAAGAACCACACCTAAAACAAAAACAAAAGCAAACCAGTAGAACAGGAACAGAACCACAGAAATGGAGAGTACATGGAGGGTTATCAACAGGGGAGTGGGAGGAGGAGAGAGGGGGAAAAGGTACAGAGAATAAGTAGCATAGATGGTAGGTAGAAAATAGACAGGGGGAGGGCAAGAATAGTATGGGAAATGTAGAAGCTAAAGAACTTATGACACATGGACATGAACTAAAGGGGGGGAATGTGGGTGGGAGAGGATGTGCAGGATGGAGGGGAATGAAGAGGGGAAATGGGAGAACTGTAATAGCATCATCAATAAAATATATTTTAAAAAATTAAATTTATTGGGCCTACATGGGTTAAAATTTCCCTCTTAGGACTGCTTTTGCTGTGTCCCATAGATTTGGGGTTGTATGTTCATTTTCATTTGTCTCCAGGTAATTTGATTTCTTCCTTGATCACACTGTTGACCCATTCAGTGTTGAGTAACATTCTTTAGCCTTCATGTGTTTGTGTGTTTTTCAGTTTTTCTTCTTGTAATTGATTTCTAATTTCATGCCATTGTGATCAGAGAAGATGCTTGATATGATCTCAATCTTGAATTTATTAAGATTGTTTTGTGTTCTAACATGTGGTCTAGCCTAGAGAATGTTCCATGTGCACTTGAGAAGAATGTATATTCAGCTGCTTTGGGATGAGAGGCTCTGGAAATATCAATTAAGTCCATCTGATCTAGTCCTTTAAGGCCACTGTTCCTTGTTGATTTTCTGTCTGGAAGAGCTATCCATTGATGTGGGGTGTTAAAATCCTCTGCCATGACTGTATTACTATCGATCTCTCCCTTTAAGCCCATCAAGATTTGCTTTACATATTTAGGTGTTCCTGTGTTGGATGCATGGGTGTTTCCTAGGATTATATCCTCTTGTTGGATCGTTCCTTTGTCATTATGTAGTGTCTTTCTTTGTCTCTTGTTCTGGCTTTTGATTTGAGGTCTATTTTTTCTGATAGAAGTATTGCTACACCAGTTTTTCTTTCATTTCCATTTGCATGAAATATCTTTTTCCATTCCTTTACTTTCAGCCTGTGTTTACCTTCAGTACTGAGATGGGTCTCTTGTAGATAGCATATGTGTAGGTCTTGTTTTCTTATCCATTCTTATCCTACGTCTTTTTGATTACAGCATTTAATCCATTTACATTTAAAGTAATTATTGATAGGTACTTATTTATTGACATTTTGTTCTTTTGTTGTTGTTGTTCTTGTTCTTTAAAATATTTTATTTATTTTTTAGAGAGAGGAGAAGGGAAGGAGAAAGAGGAGAGAAACATCAGTTTCTCTCAAATGCCCACAACAGCGGACCTGGCCTGCAACCCAGACATGTGCCCTGATCAGAAATTGAACCAGTGACCTTTCAGTTTGCAAGCCAGCACTCAACCCACTGATCCACATCAGTGAGGGCTGCCATTTTATTCTTTATACCTATGTTTCTTTCTCTTTTTTTCCCTTCTTCTTCGAGAAGACCCTTTAACATTTCTTGAAATACTGGTTTGGTGGTAATGAACTCCTTTAGTTATTTTGTTTGGGAAGTTCTTTATTTCACCTTCAATTTTAAATGATAGCCTTGCTGGATAGAGTAGTCTTGGTTGTTGATCCTTCCTTTTCATCACTTTGAATCTTTCATGCCACTGTCTTCTGGCCTAAAGTATTCTGTGGAGAAATCAGCTGACAGCCTTATGGGAGCTCCCTTGTAGTTAACTAATTGTTTTTCTCGTGCTGCTCTTAATTTAAGATTTTCTCTTTATCTTTAACCTTTCCCATTTTAACTGTAATGTGTCTTTGTGTGGGCCCCTTTGATGACTCTGAACATTTAGTTACATTTACTGTCATGCATTCAGAATTCATAATTTTCAGATGATATAACAGAAGACAATATGCTGGTAGATGGTGAGAGGTGCCTTGATTCTCCATATCATTCAGAGGAGACATGCTTGGGTGGTGGCAATGGTTAGCTATCTAATTCAGAAGTAGTACTGTTAAGCACAGGATACCACCATTCTAACTCCACAAATGGTGACAGCAGTTGTCATTAGATTAATTACCTTACATGGTTGAAAAACTTACCTTTAAAAACTGTTTTTTTTTTCCAAAAACAAAAATCAAGGTTACTACAACAATGGTGGACTTTTTATCCACTACCAAGATAAAAATTGCTATATGTACAACACAAGTTTAGTAGGAATGTCTACTCATCACACTTGAGAAACAACGACATGATGTCTATGCTTTGGGCATCCAGACCCAGGAGGGCCTGAACATGGCCTGTAACATTGTTTTCCAAATTCATGTCTTCAAACAGGCTGAACCTCGTGCTGTGATACATGTTCCTCTCTGTTCCCATGGGTAACTACTCTTCCTCATCTTTCTAAACCCCATGTTGCGGTGTCTCCTCTGTAAACCCCATCCTGAAATGCCACCATGTCCAGAGGAGGTGTTGTTTCTGTGTCCTGCGCGCAGCACCCACAGCAGGCAAAACAGCACTCACCACACTGACTGTAATTCTTCATTTGGGTTCCCAGATCCCCCAGAACAGTGTAATTCATCATCAATGTTTCTTAATGGAAGAATGATTCATGAGCTCATGAAAATACCTGAGTAAAGAGAGCTGTGGTCCAGAGACACTCACCTGTCTGATAAATGGCCCAAAATGATGCATCCCACCACCGTTCCAACCATGAATGAGAATTTGGCCACTGAGTTCAGTGACTCAGAGTCACACACCAGGTCCCACTGGAAGGGAAGGAAAGTGTCACAGCTCAGCTTCACAGCAGCTCACAGCCCCTCAGCAGAGACCTGACTGAAACAGCTTCAATGACTTACGTGTTTCTTTAAATCAGGAAGCTTCCTCCTCTCCAGCAGCTGCTGCTGCTGCTGCTGCTGCTGCTGCTGCTTCTTTGCCTTAGCTGACCTTTATTATTCAAATCTCAGCTGAAACCTAACTTCCTCTGGGAAGCTTCCTCTAAACCTATCGGCTATACAAATGCTGTGTTTTGTTTCATGCTTAGTGGTTCTCAATCTTAGCTACAGAGGGCAATCACCTGAGAAGCCGTAAAATGTACTGATGCCAGAACTCCATCACAGATCTCCTCACATGGCTGCCCTGGGATACAGTCTGGGCCTGCGCGAGTTCATCATCTTCCCAGATGCTTGTCATTCCAGGGAAAGTTGAGCATTACTGACCTTGCATAACAGGTTAAACACATTACTTAAATTAACGGCTTCCCCTTTAGCCTTCCGAAAAATAAAAGTTATCTAACAGCAAGACCATGTCTATTTTTTAGTTCATTAACCTCAAATATGTAGGAGTCTGGCATTTAATGAAGTAGTTAATAATTGCTGAAACAATAAAGAATGAGCACCTACATGATGACTGAGGTTCACCGACTGCCTTACCCCTCAACTCCCACACCGCGAACTCGCTGCAGGCAAAGAGGCCTCTTACCTCCGTCACGATGGTGGAGGAGATGGCGCTCCGGTTGTACACCCAGCCATCCACACAGGGCTCCGTGGCTGGCTCACTCATGTTGGACAAGGTCCCATTCAGGCGAAGGAGCTGCCACTGGGGGCGGAGGAAGCGGCGACACTTCTCTGGCCTCAGGTCTGAGTCCAGCGGGATGGAGGCTCTCAGGAGGGCGTCTTGGCCGAGGACCCCAGTGCCATTAGCAGAGACCGTGCCGTTGTCGAGGATGGGGACCCAGCAGCGGTGGCCGGGGACAACCGCAGTGAAATTCTCCAGGAGAACGTGAGGGTACACCCAGGCGCAGGAGACGCAGAGGAAAAGCATCTGAAGGATCTGGAGCCGGCCCAGGCCCCCGACTTCCTCCAGGAGCTCGTGAAAGGCCATGGAGGACGAGCGGGCGAGCCCCAGCGACCGCGGTGAGACCAGTCCAAGGAGAAAACCGGTCTCCTTCCACCAGGTCACGTTAAGTGGGTGTCACTCCTGACCACTCTCCCTCCTCAACAGGCCCGGCCTCCTTCCCCCGGCGGCTGGACCTCGGAAACTCTCCCTGAGTTAGTTGAGGATCAGGCAGGTAGCCGGTTTCTTGAAAGTTGAAGAGAACTGTTTAGCTGGGATGCTACCAGCAGAGGCCGTGAGCCCTGTTTAAAGGTCTGTGTGGTGAAAACTGGTTTCATCGGCGGTGCCCCAAAGCAGTGCTGGACTCTGAACCTCACGCCTGTGAGTAAACGAAGCCTGTCCGTGGTTTGCAGACCTTGTCCCTGTCATCGATGAGGCTCAAAATGAGAAGTGTTTGAATTTTTTCTGCGAAAAATACTGAAAGTGAGTGCTTTGCTTGAATTTTGGTTAAAAGAGTTCATGAAAACCATCCTGCGTTAAATTAAAGCAAGTGAAATATGGTGCCATCCTTCCCTTTGGGTCAAGGCCACTCTGCCTCGAGTCAAACCGAAAGGCGAATTCACTTGGAAAATGGGATTCTCGGCGTGGGGGCGGAGAGGCTGGTGACCAAGGGCAGAGGACTAAGCCCCCGGTCAACTCCCTATGAGGTCTGATTTTACGAGCTTATTGACTCACTCCAACGGCACTGGTGAGGACGCTTTTGTCCAGGACTCTGACAGTGTGTGAGACAAGGTCTTTTTTAAGGGTCTCCTGTGGCAGTGAGGAAGGGAGAGGTAAGGAAACAGCTGCCTCTGAGAGGGTAAAACATGATGAATGCAGACAGGCTCTGGAGGAATTAAAGGGAAACTAGGGGAGGAACGTCACCTTTGTCAGTACTAAATCTTCCACCAAATTTTTTTTTTGAAGGCTTATTGACATGATCCACTCTTTAAAATGTACAGCTCTGGGGATGTGAGTCATTCAGACTCGCTCATCCATCACCCCTCTCTCATTCCAGAACATTTGCATTGCCACAAAAAGAAACACCAGCCCTGGCTGGTGTGGCTCAGTGGATTGGGTGTAGGCTGAGAACCAAAGAGTTGCTGGTTCAATTCCCAGTCAGGGCACATGCCTGGGTTGCCGGCCAGGTCCCCAGTGGGGGCCACATGAGAGGCAAACACACACTGATGTTTCTCTCCCTCTCTTTCTCCCTCCCTTCCCCTCTCTATAAGTTAAATCTTAAAAGAAAAAAAAAAAAAAGAAGAAGAAGAAAAGAAACTAAGTCTTTAAAAAAAAAAACAAAACACATTGCTATCAACATTCAATCCCAATCATCTCCATTCTAATCTCCAGTGGGCAATGATACACTTTTCTGCCTGTGTGCACTTGTCTTTCCTTAAAAGAAACAAGTCGATTTCTGGCCAAGATGGAGGCATAGGTGGACACACTGTGCCTCCTCTCACAACCTAAATTAAGGACAACAAAGATTTAGAAACAAGAAAACAACCAGAACTGATAGAAAATTGAACTGTACAGAAGTCCAACAACCATTCATCCAGACTGGTAAGAGGGGCGGAGTTGCAGCAGGAAAAGGTGGAGGTGCGGACCCGGGCATGCAGGCAGCAGTGGCTGGCAGATACCAGGCATGCAGGCAGCGGCTAGTGGACCCCCAGCACAAGGTGGCAACAGGCAGACCCAGTGAGGCCGTGCAAGGCAGCTGGCTGACCAGGTGGTCCCACATTCACGCTCAGATAATCTAGGTGAAGGGGAAGCGGTGGAAGAGACTGGAATCCGAGAGAGTGGAGCAAGCGCCATTGTTCCCTCTTGGACCCTGCCCCCACATACAGCATCACAACCCAGTGACTGGGCTGCCCCTGCCCTGGGGAATACCTAAAGCTCCACCCCTTACTATGTAACAGCCGAGACCAGACCAAAAAAAAAAAAAAAAAGGCTCAAACAGGAGAACAAATCAAAGCCCCAGAGCCAATTCATCTGAGCGATGAAGAGATCGCCAACCTATCAGATGCACAGTTCAAAGCCCTGGTGATCAGGATGCTCACAGAATTGGTTGATTTTGCTCACAAATTAGATGAAAAAATGAAGGCTACAATAAGTGAAATGAAGGAAAATGCACAGGGAACCAACAGAGATGGGAGGAAAACTGGGACTCAAATCAATGGAATGGACCAGAAGAAAGAAACAAACAACCAAACAGAAAAGAAGGAAGAAACAAGAATTCAAAAAAAAAAAAAATGAGGAGAGGCTTAGGAACCTCCAGGACATCTTTAAACATACCAACATCCGAATTATAGGGTACCAGAAGGGGAAGAGGAAGAGCAACGAGTGGAAAACTTATTTGAACAAATAGTAAAGGAGAACTTCCCAATCTGGCAAAGGAAATAGTCTTCCAGGAGGCCCAGGAAGCTCAGAGAGGCCCAAAGAAGTTGGACCCTAGGAGGAACACACCAAGGCACATCATAATTACATTAGCCAAGATTAAAATGAAGGAGAGAATTCTAGAAGCAGCAAGGGATAAGGGGACAGTCACCCACAAAGGAGTTCCCATCAGACTGCCAGCTGATTTCTCAAAAGAGACCTTACAGGCAAGAAGGGGCTGGAAAGAAGTATTCCAAGTCATGAAAGTCAAGGACCTACATCCAAGATTGCTCTATCCAGCAAAGCTGTCATTTAGAGTGGAAGGGAAGATAAGGTGCTTCTCAGATAAGGTCAAGTTCAAGGAGTTCATCATCACCAAGCCCTTATTATATGAAATGTTAAAGGGACTTACCTAGGAAAAAGAAGATAAAAAATAGGACAGTAAAAAGACAGCAAACTCACAGATATTAACAACCACACCTAAAACAAAAGCAAACACCAGAACCACAGAAATGGAGAGTACATGGAGGGTTATCAACAGGGGAGTGGGAGAAGGAGAGAGGGGGAAAAGGTACAGAGAATAAGTAGCATAGATGGTAGGTAGAAAATAGACAGAGGGAAGGCAAGAATAGTGTGGGAAAAGTAGAAGCTAAAGAACTTATGACACATGGACATGAACTAAAGGGGGGGGATATGGGTGGGAGGGGGTGTGTAGGGGAATAATGGGGGAGAAATGGAATGACTGTAATAGCATAATCAATAAAATATATTTTTTTAAAAAAGAAATAAGTCTCCTTAGAACCTTTCCAATGATTTTGATTTGGCATTTGGCCTTCCTTTCGGAAAATGCTCAGTGAATACTCTGTTACACTTTCTCATTCTATTTTCTCTTTGCATTTCCATCGGGAAGGTTTCTATTCACCAGCCTTCAGGCATATTGATTCTTAGCCATGTCTGGAGGCATTTGTGTCTGTTACAGAGGTTTGATTTCCAGCATTTCCATTCGGTTCCTTCTTAGTGTTTCCACTTCTCTGCTTATATTACTTTCTGTTCTAGCATATTGTCCACTTTCCCCAGTAAGGCCCTTTGCATATTAATCACAGCTGCTCTAAATTCCTGGTCTGATCATCCCCGACTCCACGACATAGCTGAGTCTGCCTCTAATGTTCACTTTGTCTCTGGTGCATTGGGTAATTGGATTGAGGTACCTAGGTCTGTAGTGTGTGGTTTAATGTTTATCTAGTTAGAAGATGGGCAGGGCTGAATGTCTTCCATATCTATCTGTGTGTGTCAGAGGATTCAATTTCCTCTCCTGTGCTTTTTACTGCTCCTGTATTCTCTTGGATCTTCTGTGAAATCTCTGGAAACTCCTTGTATGGAGCCTGTGTCCTGCAGCTCTCTCTCCCTTGTAATTTACTATTATTGCCCCAGAGCCCTGTTGATGTGGCAGTTGAGCCCGGGGGAGGGAAAACCTTCTATAATATTATAAATATTTTCTTTTCTTTGTGGTAGGCCAGAGTCCCTCCACTGTGATCTTCAGACAAGGTTTATTTTCTCTGTCTCTCTGTCTGTCTCTCTCTCTCCTTTTATGTGAGACAGAAAAGCTAGAGAGGACTCCCTTTCTCCATGTCAAATAAGACTTCAGTAATGTATTTCTCTTGAGGTCTTGCCTTCCTTACAGAGAAAAGAGCCAAGAGCAGCTCTGGATATATTTCAAAATTGTTAGCTTTGCTTCTCTGTCTGTTGAAGGAAGAATGTGTTTTTCTTTGATCTCCACAGTGAGATCCTGGTGGGGCTCCACAAATGTGTGGGAGCCTCACTCCCCCAGAGCTTTGAAATCACAAACTAGACACCACTGAGTCTCTGAAAATTCTTCCATTACAGTCGAAGTGATCCTACTAGTACTGGTTCCAGCAGTGAGCTTGTGCTCCCAGTAAACTGAGGCAGTGGGTGCCCTTGACCTCAATTCTTTGGTGGGTCTAAGAATTGTTGTTTCTCAGTTCATGTAGTTTTTCTTTCTTTGTGTGAGGACACAAACGACATCTTCCATACTCTTTACGAAGTAGAGCAGAAACCTCAGGTCTGTCCCTCTAATTTTGCTAGCCTGAGGTCCAGGGGTGTGGTGGAAAACCAGTACATGTGAAGTCCAGAGTTGACAGCTGGTATGTATTCTGGTCAATAAAACAAATAGTAGATTGGGCAATTTTGCTGTTTATCTAGAGTAAATGCAATTAATCAGTCAGTGGCATTGAACTAACTCTGACTTTCGTTGCACTACTCAGACCAAAGGTTTCTACAAAAAAAACCCAATAATATTTACAAAGAAGCTTTTCACAGATGGTTAACATCTGTACTGTATGTACTTGAGAAGCCAAATACATAATTCATGAATTTGTAATGTTAGATTACTCATTATTGCCTCTAAAAACATCTCATTCAATATAAACTGTCAAATGCTTGTAATGGCATTTATATGGAAGTAGTGTTATATACAGAAATAATCCAGTTTTTTGTGTACAAGTACATAATTTAAAGACATTTAATAGATGATTGAGAAAATAATCTCAGCACATTAGAAATTGATATATAACATCAGTTTGTAGAACTTCAAATGCTTGTTTTTAAGAAATCATCCAGAATACACACCATTCTCCGCAAAGAAAACTAGAAAAATTCTGAATAGTCACAATGGATCATATCGCATAACTTACAATGAAATTATGTGACTTATTCAAAGTTGTCTTCTGCTTTTTTCACTCCCTTGGCAACATGAATCTGTGGACTAGAAATTATATTCTGTTCAGCTGCATTTGTGCGACAAGATGTCATTGTTAGCAGTAGCCCCGATTTTCCTTAATGGTGACAGCACTCAACTTGGAGCAACTGTCATATTTTTGAAAGGGTAAGAATTTGTTGAGCAAAATGTTTTGGTTATAATTTTTTTCTTCCCTGCTTACCAATGACCTGTTGCAATAATTACAGAAGACTTCAGTCTCCGTGTGAGATGATCTTTTATTTCCACTACCTGTTCTGTAGTCAAAGGTCTTTCCCGCCACCTCATTTCTAATCTGATTGGAAGAAGTAGAAAAATGATAAAAAAGTCATTTCTGTACTTTCTATTGGATTCTGCTTTTTGAGCAAGTATAAGTGTAAGCATGAGACAAAATAATTTTTAGTTCAGGATAGGATTCAGGGCCCTGGACAGACAGTTGTGTGAGAAATAATGCCTGTTAACAACCGATAAAAGGAGCTGGAGGGTCCAGGGGTGGGGAGGGTGAGTGGTGATGGGAGAGTTGACTTGGGGTGGTGAACACACAACACAGTGTACAGATGTTGTGTTGTGGAATTGTGCACACCTGAAACCTGTACAGCTTTATTAACCAGTGTCACTCCAATAAATCCAATAAAAAGAAAATAAACACCCTACAAAAGGTGGGGCATTCTAAGTGACCTATGATAAGACTGTAACAGTTAAACTACAAGAGGTTATGCTGTGCACTGTGATAGTGTCACCCCTGACTGGACAGTTGATGGTCAGAAGACAATCTGGTGGTTATTGGTAGACAGGCAAGTTTAACTGAAAAGCTGTCACTAAATTCAAATGCTGAAAATATATTTTGAAAAGTAGATTAAGTTCAGAGAAATATGGAGCTAAGGTTTTCTGTCTAAACAGAGATTGTAGACAAAGGAATTGGCAACTGAGGATTCTAAATTGAATTCTTTGAATATCATTTTCATGGTAAGATGTACTTGCGACATGCACTTTCTAACAGTAACTTAAAAACCACCAAGTCTATGAGATTATACTCTTGCATTTTGAGGAAATAGCCATATCAGATAGCCAGTATAGCCAAATTGCCATGGTGAGATTTGAGACAGAGAAGTTGAAAACTTCTAGAAAAAGGACATTAAATCATTTGTCAAAAGAGTTACTGAACAATGGTCCCAATATGGAATGTATAACGTGGTGTTGTGATCTGATGGAACAAGTTTGGGGATGGAATTAAAATTTCTTCAAGACAAAGAAAGGTCATTTTTTTAAAGGTTTTGTTTATTTATTTTTAGAGAGAGGGGAAGGGAGAAAGAAAGAGGGAGAGAAACGTCAATGTGTGGTTGCCTCTCATGCGCACCCCACTGGGGACCCGGCCCACAACCCAGGCATGCACCCTGGCTGGGAATCAAACTGATGACCCTTTGGTTCGCAGGCCAGTGCTCAATTCACTGAGCCACACCAGCGAGGGCTATAAATCTCCATTAAATCAACATGAATAAATATTTTAATAGAAAAATAAGCAAAGGTAAAAACATAATTTCAGGGCAAACTTCACATTACTAATAAATTTATGAATGTCTGTACAAACTCACTGGAGGTCAAAGACATACAAACTAAAAGGAAATACCAACCTTCATTTACTAAAAGATTTTTAAAAATTTAATGTTAAATCTCAATTTTAGTGAGTGTGCAATAAAATCAAAACTGAAACATTGACATTAGAAACAAAATATGCTATAGATAATGCTACCATTTAACATCAGTATCAAGAGCTTTACAACAATCTTTTACTGAGTTAACTGCTCATTCAACACAACTAAGCTGCTCTAGTCATAGTGTCAGACACTCCCACTATAAATATAAAATAAAGAAAAAAGGCATAAACAGACGTAGCCAGAATGAATCTTACTTCGTAGAGATACGTTATCACATTTTTATTTCCAACAGGTCAAAGTAATTTTAACTTCAGTAACCATTTCTTTCTAGTCAGCAGGAAATTGCACGTCAATAAATTTGGGGAAGGGGGAATTGTTCCCATAAACTCTTCACACCAGAACTGCTTAGATTCCATGGGCATGGGCAGAGCCAGAGAGATAAGGTGGGGAAAATAATGGCCGCCACTTGGGCTCAGCTCTCTGTGCAAAGAGATCACCACATCACACTGGGGCTATGCACACTCAAGGGCTGGAACTCTTTTACTCACAGCCACAGCGAGGTCCTGGAGTCCAGGGCTCCCATGTGGATTACTCAGCTGCCCCCACACAGCCACTCTGTCCACAGACCCTGTTCTCTCATTACCTCTTTCTCAGACCTTCCAGGTGTCTCATGGTATTTAGTTTTGGAATCAAAAGTCACCCAGTCATACAAGTTTCTTCTACTTTCCTCTGCAAGATATCTTCCAAGAGATGAGGAGGCATAGAACGGGTGTCCTGGAGGCACGTAGTAAAGAGACAGGAGAAATTTTGGGAAAACCATTCATTCTGAATGTCATTGGTTGATACAGTCACATTCTTCCTCCTACTGATATATTTATTGCCCCATCGAGAGAAAGAACAGGGAGTGTCCATTTCTGTTCATCACCTGGAGGGCTGGTGGCCAATCCACAAACAATGGGGGGCTCCACCTGCAGAACTCCCCCAGTCATCATGGATAAGAATAAAATGCACAATGCATGATTTGCTTGGGGAGGCAAGGTGACCAGTCCCTCAAAGGAGAAAGGTCCTGAACACCTTTTTCCCTGAAGGTGTTTTATTGAGTTCAGTTCACACAGAGATACACAGTATGCACATAAAGCTCATCAACCAGTGCTCAAAATGCTACTAGCACCATTTACAGGAAATAGTTGAAGAAACACAGGGATTGTCTGTGGTCAGGGTTGCCTTTAACTAAGTGTCTGTTTTATAGCAGCAGGGCAGAGCAAACCTCAAAGGAACCAGTGTATATTCTTTCTCTGGCCAGATTTGCCCCAGGGAGCCGTCTGATCCAGTACAAGGTGACAACTGCCTCTTGGCATAGTTCCCAGGCTGAGTCAGGCAGGGAGAGCAAAGCAGCCAAGAGACTAGGAGACTTTTGCAGAAAGACTGAGGACTAAGGCTCTAACAAAGCCAAGGGGTGAGGGTCTTTCTGCCCCTTCTCTGAAGACCCCTAAGTCCTTCCCTGATGGCCCTTCACAACAGTGCCTGTCTTAGGTTGTCCCTCCTCCTTTGAGGGATCTTACCCATTATTGGCTACCCAATTATCCACCCGAGTCAAGCAGGGGGAAGTGAGGGAGGCAGGGGCTGTGCTCCTACCAAGAGGTAATGTCCTGTCTCCTTAGTGGCTCATGTCCCCAAGGCCTTTTCACTCAGCCCCAGACATGGGACAAAAGGCTACAGTCCCTGAAACCAGGTGGGACAGATCCCAACATACAAAACCTGGTATTTCACGGCAGGGTGTCCCACAGGTCCCTATGGGCTTGTCCTATTACATCCAGTTCAACAGCTGTGCCATGCTGAATGGTGCAGGGAATAAAAAAGAGTGAGTGACCACTTCACGTCACTAAGATGTCTATGACAAAATGACAGAGGAATTATTGGTAAGGATGTGGAGAAATTGTAACCCTGGCACAACACTGGTAGGAATACAAAATGGTGCATTTACTTTGGAAAATATGTTGGCAGTTACTCATAGATTTCCCACACATCACAGCAATCCACTCCTATCCATATCCCCAAAATAATTGAAAACAGGGACTCAAACAGTATCCTGAACACAAAAGCTCATGGCAGCATTATTCACAATAGCCAAAGAGCAGAAACAACCCAAGTAGCCACCAACAGATAAATGGATAAACAAAATATTCCATATACACATGATGTAATATTATTCATCCATAAAAAGAATGAAATTCTCATGCATGCTACAACATTAATGAGCCCTGAAAATTTTATGCAAAGAGAAAAAGCCCAACACAAAACAACAAATACTGTATGACTCCACTTATATGAAATGTCTAGAATAAGCAAACTCATAGAGACAGAAAGTAGATCAGTAGCTATCTGGAGGTGGTAGGCTTGGGGACTGAGGAGTTATTGCTTAATGGGTCCAAAGTTTCTGTTTGGAGCAATGAAAGAGTTTTGGAAATCAGTAATGTTAATAATTGTACAACACTGTGAATGCAATTCATGCTGCTGAATTGTACACTAAAAATGGTCAGAATTGAAAATTTGTTATATATCTATATTACTCACCAAAAGCAAGGATTTTTTGTGAAGAAGCATGGAATCAAAAGTATAGAAACTCTACTATGGTGAGAATGGTGGCCCAGGGAGCTGCAGACATACTCTTCTAGTACCTGGTTAATATTTTTTCTGGTCATCATTTTGTAATGGGATTATCAGTGATTTTTTTATATATACTGTAGTTTACAATATTTTTTGAATACATTTCTATAAGAGAAAGATCAGCCCTGGCTGGTGCAGCTCAGTGGATTGAGTGCCAGCCTGTAAATCAAAGGGTTGCTAGTTCAATTCCCAGTCACCGCATATGTCTGGGTTGCCTGCCAGGTCTCCGGTGCAGGGTGTATGAGAGGCAACCACACACTGATGTTTCTCTCCTTCTCTTTCTCCTTCCCTTCCCCTCTCAAAAAAATAAATAAATAAAATCTTTAAAAATATATAAAAGAAAAATAGAAGTCTGATAACTGAGGGTGACATTTCAAATCAATGAGAAAATCTTAGAAATTAGGCGAGTTCTCTGTCCTAATTGTTGTACTTGAGCTTCTCCCTGCACTGGGCAGAGCCCCTCGAAAGGAAGACCTGGCAACAGTCTCCTGAAAGAAGTGTCTATACGTGGTTTGTAATGATCACAGCATTTACAGTATGATTCTATTAATCATCTGAAAAGAATTCCTTGAAAGCTAGTCACAGGTGCTCCACATCACTAATCATCAGGAAAATATAATCTAAATCACCATGAGATACCATCACACCCTCTGGAATGGCTATCTCCAAAAAAACAAAGATATAATAAATGCTGGACAAGATGTGAAGAAAAGGGTCCTTTGTACACAACTGGTGGGAATGGAAATTGGTGCAGCCACTACGGAAAACAGTACGTGGGTACCTCAAAAAATTAAAAACAATTACTGAGTAATCTTTTCCTCTTTTTAATTGACAAAATAGTTTTCAAGTATTTGTCATTTTAATTTGTTTATCCTTTTTTTAAAAAAGATGGTAGGGAGGGAGAAAGAGAGGGAGAGAAACATCAATGTGTGGTTGCTTCTCATGCACCCCCAATTGAGGACCTGGCCCTTAAACCAGGCATGTGCCCTGACTGAGAATCAAACCAGCAACCCTTTGGTTTGCAGGCTGGCACTCAATCCACTGAGTCACACCAGCCAGGGTTAATTTGTTTATCCTTAATCATACATTGTTGATTTTGTGCTCATCTATACTTGACTGATGGTCAAGTATAGAAAGCACCACTGGAGAAATTGATGTTGAAATACAAGTTAAAAAGGAGGATGTTATGTAATGATAGTAATTTGGCAAATTCATTTCAAGATGATTTTAGCTAGATCTTCATTGAAATTATCTAAACAAAATTCTTACATATCCAGATGTCCCAAGTATTTTGAAAACCAGTGCTAAGAAAGAAAAACAAATATGATTACATCTAGTTTGCCTTTCCATTCATTGAGAATTAATTCCATCAACACCTGCAATGAAAAATAGCTTTTTTAAAATATATACTTATATGGACTTCGGCCAAGATGGAGGTGTAGCTGGACATGCTGTGCCTCCTCTCACAACCAAGATTAAGGACAACAAAAATAAAGAACCAAAAAAAAGAAAACCCAACCATGACAGAGAGAAAATTGAATTGTGCGGGAGTCCGACAACAATGATTCACCCAGACCGGTAAGAGAGGCAGTCAGCAGCCTGTGGAGTCTGAGGCTGGTGGAGTCGGATCGAGGTGGGAAAAGCTGGTGGTGATTCCGGGCGCGCAGTCACTCCAGACACACAGGCGGCCAAGCAGACCGTGGACACACATTCTCACACAGATAAACCAGGCCAAAATGGGCAGCAAGTCAGACTGCATGACACAGGGACCCAGCTCCGGGAAGTGAAGCCTAAAAGCACCAGTTGAAAATGCTTGTCGGGGCTGAGGTGTCTGGAGGGAGTCCCAGCCTCACAGGAGAGTTCACTGGGGAGACCCACAGGGTCCTGGTGCATGCACAGGCCCACCCACCCAGGAGTCAGCACCAGAGGGGTCCAGTTTGCTTCTGGGAAGCGAGGGAAGTGACTGAAATCTGGCAGAGAATGGAGCAAGCGCCATTGTCCCCTCTTGGACCCCACCCCCACATCCAGCATCACAACCCAGCAACTGGGCTGCCCCACGCTGGTGAATGCCTAAGGCTCTGCCCCTCACTAAGTAACAGCCACAACCAGACCAAAAAAAAAACAAACAAACCAAGGATGGCTCAAAAAGGGGAACAGACCAGGGCCCCGGAGCTAATTCACCTGAGTGACCAGGAGGTAGTCAACCTATCAGATGCAGAGCTCATAGCACTGGTAGCTAACCTATCAAAAGCACAGTTCAAAGCTCTGGTGATTAGGAAGCTCACAGAATTGGTTGATTTTGGTCGCAAATTAGATGAAAAAATGAAGGCTACAGTAAGTGAAATGAAGAAAAATGCACAGGGAACCAATAGTAATGGGAGGAAAACTGAGACTCAAATCAATGGAGTGGACCAGAAGGAAGAAAGAAACAACCAAACAGAAAAGAAGGAAGAAACAAGAATTCAAAAAAATGAGGAGAGGCTTAGGAACCTCCAGGACATCTTTAAACATCCCAATATCCGAATTATAGGGGTACCAGAAGGGGAAGAGGAAGAGCAACAAGTGGAAAACTTATTTGAACAAATAATAAAGCAGAACTTCCCCAATCTGGCAAAGGAAATAGACTTCCAGGAAGTCCAGAAAGCTCAGAGAGTCCCAAAGAAGTTGGACCCTAGGAGGAACACACAAAGGCACATCATAATTACATTAGCCAAGATTAAAATGAAGGAGAGAATTCTAGAAGCAGCAAGGGATAAAGGCAGAGTTGCCTACAAAGGAGTTCCCATCAGACTGTCAGCTGATTTCTCAAAAGAGACCTTGCAGGCAAGAAGGGGCTAGAAAGAAGTATTCCAAGTCATGAAAGTCAAGGACCTACATCCAAGGTTGCTCTATCCAGCAAAGCTTTCATTTAGAATGGAAGGGCAGGTAAAGTGCTTCTCAGATAAGGTCAAGTTAAAGGAGTTCATCATCACCAAGCCCTTATTATATGAAATGTTAAAGGGACTTATCTAAGAAAAATAGAAAATAGGACAGTAAAAAGACAGCAAACTCACAGATATTAACAACCACACCTAAACAAAAGCAAACTAAGCAAACAGCTAGAACAGGAGCAGGAACACAGAAATGGAGATCACATGGAGGGTTTGCAACAGGGGAGTGGGAGGAGGAGAGAGGGGGACAAGGTACAGAGAATAAGTAGCATTGACGGTGGGTAGAAAATAGACAGGAGGAGGGCAAGAATAGTGTGGGAAATGTAGAAGCTAAAGAACTTATGAAACATGGACATGAACTAAAGGGGGGAATGTGGGTGGGAGGAGGTGTGAAGGGTGAAGGGAAATGATGGGGGAGAAATGGGACAACTGTAATAGCATAATCAATAATATATAATTTAAAAAATAAATAAAATGTATACTTATATTGATTATGCTATTACAGTTGCCCCAACTTTCCCCCTTTGCCCCCCTCTGCCTGGTACCCCCATTCCCTCCAACAATTCCCCCCTTAGTTCATGTCCATGGGTCATGCATATGTTTGGCCTCTCCATTTCCTATAATATCCCTAACAACCCCCTGTCTATTTTGTACCTACTGATTGTGCTTCTTGATCTCTGTACCTTTTCCCCCATTACTCCCCTTCCCCCTCCTAGCTGATAACCCAAATGATCTCCATATCTATGATTCTGTTCCTGTTCTAGTTGTTTACTTAGTTTTTTAGATTCAGTTGTTGATAGTTTTGAATTTGTTGCCATTTTAATGTTCATAGTTTTGATCTTATTCTTTTTCTCAAACAATTCCCTTTAACATTTCCTATAATAATGGTTTGGTGATGATGAACTCCTTTAGCTTTACCTTGTCTGGGGAGCATTTTATCTGCCCTTCCATCCTAAACACTAACTTTGCTGGACAGCATAATCTAGGTTGTGGGTCCTTGCTTTTCATCACTTTGACTACTTCTTGCCAATCCCTTCTTGTCTGCAAAGGTTCTTTTGAGAAATTAGCTGACAGTCTTACAGAAACTCCTTTATAGGTAACTCTCTACTTTTCTCTTGCTGTTTTTAAGATTCTCTCTTTATCTTTAACCTTTGGCATTTTAATTATGATGTGTCTTGATGTGGTCCTCTTTGGGTCCAATTTGCTTGGGATGCTCTGTGCTTCCTGGACATGTACGTCTATTTCTTATGCCAAATTAGGGAAGTTTTCTTTCATTGTTTTTTGAAATAAATTTTACATTTCTTACTCTTCCTCTTCTCCCTCTGGCATCCCTGTGATTCAGATGTTGGTACATTTGGAGATGTCCCAGAGGCTCCTTGTACTAACCATGATTTTTTTTTCTTGCCATTTTGGTTGAATGCTTACTTTATCCTTATGTTCCAAGTTGGTGGTTTGAATCCCAACTTCATCCTCTTACTATTGGTTCTGTGCAGATTTTTCTTTATTTCACTTAGTATCATCTTCATTTCTTCCTGAGTCTTTTTTATGTTGTTGTCATACTCAATGAGTTCTTACAGCAACCTGATCACCAGCTTTTGAACTCTGCATCTGATAGGTTGACTATTTTTGTTTCATTTAGTTCTTTGTCTGGGGTTTTATTCTGATCTTTCATTTGGACTGTATCTCCTCAATTTGGCAGCCTCTCTGTGTTTGTTTCTGTGTATTAGGTAGAGCTGCTTTGACTCCCTGTCTTAGTAGCATAGCCTATTGTAGGAAAGTCACCTGTAAATTGTTAGGGCAGAGCCTTAGGTAGTCACCAGGGTGAGGCAACCCGTTTCACTGCTTTGTGGCTCTGAGTGGGGGGAGGGCTCAGAGAGGGGACAATGTTGCTGCCTGTGGTCTGGAGGTTTGCCTAACACTCACACGTTTCCAGTCACTTCACTTACTACCCATATACTACTGCTGCCCTTCTAGCTGTTGCCCTGCTGCTGAATTCCAAAACAGCTGGGTCTGCATAGGATCTTGAGAGCCCTTTAGGTGGAGTCTTCTGAAAATCTGGCAGTTTCTTCTGCCACCCCAATCCCCACTGATTTTCACAGCCAGAAATTATTTCACAGTCAGAAATTACCTTCCCGGTGCTGGAACCCTGAGCTGTGCACTCTGGCCTGGGGCTAGGATTGCTCACTCTCAAGGTATCCCACCTGATTTTTATCCACCACACATGAATGTGCGACACCAGTTCCCCCCCACCACGACTGCCACCTCTCCCCACCACACTGCATCTCTGTGCCTCTCTGCCCATCTCCCCATCTCTGCTCTTCCTACCCATCCAGTTCAATGTGGCTTCTTCAAATCCTTGGTTGTCGGACTTCCATACGGCTCAATTTTCTGAGGGTTCTGGGTGTTATTTGTTTTGAGGTCTAGTTGTAATTCTTTCTGTGGCTCCACAAGGAGGTGAAGTGTGTTTACCTATGCTTCCATTTTGACCAGAAGTTGAAAATACCTTCTTGAAGCTTTCTTTATTCTAATAATTTAAAGATAATTTTTTAACTATTAATATTTGCCAGGTGATTTTTCTAGTGTCAAAATGCAAATATTCCAGGCATCATTTTTGAAAAGTTTTATGCCTAGTTTGGGTGCCCTAAAATCTATTTAAACAATGATATAAAATAAAAATAATTGTAAGTTATATTAATAATATATATTATACCCCCAGACTACTTTTCAGTTTACTCATTGAAAAAAAATGCATTTTCTCTCACACACACACATCTGGAATAAAGCAAAGGACTCTGATGGGTCAGAGCTATTCGTGGGGAGAAGGCCACACCCCTATTTGAGGGGAGATGCCTGGCCTAGGTTATACGTTAAATTAGCAAAAAACCTTTATTAAACCTCTTGGACTTAAAAATTTTTTGTTAGAACTGCTAAGTAGACTAACCTGATAGAGTTTTCCTTCTTCATTTGTTGTTGTTGTTCAGTCATATTTTTATTTTTAGGCCACTAATAAAATGGCAAATCATAAAATAAACAGAATACAGTGTATAAAACAAGATTTTATTTTCAAAAAGCAAAGTTTTACTGCCAATGAATAATAGTGTTTTCTCTCCCTTAATATCTTTTTTATTAAATTCATTGGGTTGACACTGGTTAATAAGATTATATAGGTTTCACACCAATCCAAAAGAATCTATGCACCTCAATATTTATAGCAGCACAACTTATAATAGCCAAGTGCTGGAAGCAACCTAAGCACCCATCAGTAAATGAATGGATCAAAAACTGTGGCACATTTATACAATGGAATACTACACAGCAGAGAGAAAGAAGGAGCTCCTACCCTTTGGGATAGCATGGTTGGAACTGGAGAGCATTATGCTAAGTGAAAAAGCCAGGCGGTAAGGGACAAATACCACATGATCTCACCTTTAAGTAGAACATAGTCAACAAAACAAACAAGCAAGCAAAATAGAACCAGAGACATTGAAAGTAAGAACAATCTGACAGTAACCAGAGGGGAGGTGGGAGGGGCTAATGGGGTAAAAGGGGGAAGGGTTTTCAAGAACAACTATAAAGGACATATGAGCTAAACCAAAGGGGGGTGGAAGCAGGGGAGGGAGGTGAGGATGGCTGGGTTGCAGGGGAAGTGGTGGGGGATAAATGCAGACAACTGTAATTTAACAATAATAAAATAATTTAAAAAAAATAAAAATTAAAAAAGGATTATATAGGTTTCAAGTGCACATTTCTACAATGCCTGATTGGTATATTGCACTGTAAGCACTCCACTCAAAGTCAAATCGTCTTCTGTCACCATATACTTGGCCCCCTTTGTGCCCCCCACCTCCCTTCCCTCTGGTAACCACCACGCTGTTGTCTGGGACTGAGTTATTGTTTTATATCACACATGAGTGAGATCATATGGTTCTTAGCTTTTTCTGACTGACATTTCGCTGAGCATGATATTCTCCAGGTCCATCTGGAAAAAAAATAACAATTGAAACTTGAAAGTATTTTGCAAAGAATAATAATGAAAACAGATCATATCAAAATGTGTGGGATGCTGCTAATTCATAATTGCTTATATTATAAAAGAAGAAAGGTTTAAAACCAATTATCTAAGCTATCACTTTAAGAAACTAGAATAAAAATAATAAATTAAAACCAAAGTAAGTAGAAAGAAAGAAACAATGAGTAAAAACCAATGAAATAGCTCTGGCTGGTGTGGCTCAGTGGATTGAGTGCCAGCCTGCTAACCAAAGGGTCACTGGTTCGATTCCCAGTCAGGGCACATGCCTGGGTTGCAGGCCAGGTCCCAGTGTGGGGTATGCGAGCAGCAACTACACATTTATGTTTCTCGCCCTCTCTCTCCCTTTTCCCCTCTATCTAAAAAGAAATAAATAATCTTAAAAAATTCCTTTAAAAAAACCAGTGAAATAAAGAATAGTACATTTAAAACTGTAAGACACTGATGAAGAAAATTGGAAAAGACACAAATAAATGGAAAGATATTCCATGCTCATGGATGAAAAGAATTAATATAGTTAAAATGACCATATTACCCAAAGCAACCTACAGATTAAATACAATTCCTGTCAAAATTCCAATGGCATTTTTTTCACAGAACTAGAACTACAAAAGTCCCTAAATAACCAAAGCCATTTTGAGAAAGAAGGTTAAGCTAAGGCATCACGATCCTTGACTTCAAATTATATTACAAAGCTATAGCAATCAAAACAGTAAGCTATTGGCATAAAAACTGACACATGGTCTGTAGAACAGAATAAAGAGCCCAGAAATGAACCCACACATAAATGATCGATTAATTTACAACAGAGGAATCAAGAATTACCATAGGATAAAGACAGTCCCTTCAATAAACCATTTTGGGAAAACTAGACAGCCGCTTTCTTACACCATACACAATTACTGTTTCAAGTAGTCAGTAATTAATCGTATTTTTCCACCTGTGTGAGTGGAGAAGGGAGTAAGCCAAATAACCTTGAAAGGTTAGGAAGTGTATGAAGGACCAATCAGCACTGATGGTAAATCGGGGAAATAAGAGTTTCAACAGAGAGCCATATGGGTGGCCACACGAAATAGCCAATTACAGGGCATGGAGGGCAGCAGTGTGTCCCAAAGTGATGAGTTAACCAAAGGTCAAAAGAAGAGAGCTGATTCCTCCAGACTCTATCATCTCATTTCCTAGGAGAGGAGACTCCCACCGGCCCTGTTTCGTGCAATGAGATGTTAGTAAACCAACAAAGGTTTTGAATAATGCTAACACATTGGCTCAGCATAAACACAATGACAGGACACCTGCCAAAGAGGCTCTAAAAGGACATCATTGTGGGAGGCTCCAGACTGCAGAATCCAAAAGTCTGCTTGGTACAACAAATTAAGTCTAACTACAAACAAAGACGGAGCCGAGGCTTACCACCAGTGGCTCGGATCTGAATCAGCTTGGAAGTCCCCTCCCCTGGGGACTAAACACCAGTCTATTCATGACCCACACTACTCAACCTCAGCTGGTTTGAGGGTTTGTGATCAAAACTGTCCATTAACCTCAATTTTGCTTTCCCTTCTTCCATAATTACAGAATTTTGGCCACCCAGAAGAAAGACTACATTTCACGGCCTCTCTTCAGAAAGGTGTGGTCATATAAATCCTCGAGTTTTTTCTGGAAGACGGGATGTGAACAAAAGTAATGGGGACAACCTCTACGTTGTGGTTTTCAAGGAAAGAAATGCTCCCTTTCCTCCGAACCTAGTCAGCCTACCTCAAAAAATAAAAAGCCACTTGCTTCAGCTTGCTCTTCTTCCATCCCTAGGGTGTTGCCTGCATCATCACGATCCAAAATGGTCCATCCTTCTTGCCATTCTTCTCCCCTGGAAGGGAAGAGATGCAAACACAGGAGCGGTCTTCAGATTCCAAACTCTTAACATCGTGCTCTACTGCCCCCCAGTGGAGCGATCTGGTACTTGACAGGGTCGCTAAGGAACTGCATCGACAAAGCACGGTGTGAAGAGGGGCCACGCAGCCCGAGGGTCAGGGTGGAATAGGAACGATACCCGGTCACGCAAACGGGTACCAGCGGAACCCAGAAGGAGAGACCGCTCCTGAGCGCTTTCTCCACCACCTGGCCCAGGACGCTCACCTCTTCTTCGTGAAAAGCAGTGCAAGTCCATGAACAGCCCGAACTTTCTTTTTTATTATTATTATTATTTTCATTTTTACATGTTTATTGATTTTTTAATTTTCCTGTTTTTATTTTTTTACTTTTAAGTATATTTTATTGATTTACAGTTCTCCCAATTTTTTCCTTCCTCTCCCTCCACCAGGTACCCCTCTTCCCTCCAGCTATCCCCCCTTAGTTCATTCCTGTATATGTGCGTCATCTGCAGGGGGAACATATTGACTGAGTGCCAGGCGTGGTTCTTCCAGGACCCAGGAGAGAAGGGAGCAACAGGGAGGCTGTGTGGGGAGCAGGGAAGAGGCCAAATCACCTGGTGAGCGAATGGGTGTTTATTGAATGCCTACTGCCAACCACTACTAAGCCCTCTGTCTGCATTTATCCATTTTCTACACTAATCTTCATCCCCTCTTCCTCCTCCTCATTCTCCTCCATCTCCATTTTTGTATCTTTTTTTAATTGCCATTTTGGGGCCACTTTAGAATTAAAATGCACCCCACATTCACACGCAAACTCTGGCCAGCTCTGATCTGTACCGTCATTGTCATTCACTGAAGCCCTTTCTTACGGAAATACTCAAACGCAGACTGAGGTCACTCAGCTCCAAGTCTTGTCAACACTTTGCAAATCTTGTTTCACTTATACCCTCCCCTCTCCCGGTTTCTTGCCCATTTTCGAGACAATTTAACATCACAAACATGAGAAGGGCATGAACTGAAAATAAAGAACAGTTCCATAAACTGAGGAATTTTAGATCAAATAGGAACTTTTAAATGCCTTATCTCATTTTACCACACCCAAATGCAAACTTTGTCATGAAGCAGTGTTTGAGAATCACTCACCAACTCCGTTGTTTTAACTGTACAGATAGAGACCCGAGACACAGCAGAGGACAACCCACCTGCTCCCTTTCCTCCCTCCTCCCCTCTGAGCCCTGAAGCAGCCAGAAAGCAGCTGCTAGCAGTGGGAGAGGAGGTGGATCAAAGAGAGTGGAAGAGACACCCACCAGGACCAGGCACTTGCCAGCCCCCTCTCCCCCCTGCAGAAAACCAGGTCAGCTTGAATTGGAGCAGCTTCTATTGGATGGGGGATAAGTATTTTTATTTAGATAGAACCAGGCTTATTTTTCAACTTGGCAAAAACAGCTTCTTTTGGGCCCAGCTTTTTAATAAGAATTTTCAAACACACAGACAAGTTGAAAGAATAGTGCAATAAAACCCCATGTACTCACCACGCAGATTGAAAATTTGTTGGCGTTGTGTTCTGTATGTGAGCGAGTGCAGGGCTGTGCTGAACTGTTGGAACGAAAGCTTCAGAAGTCCCCACACTTCACTCCGAAACCCTTTGGGGTGTTCTCCTAAAAGAATCAGACTTTTTAATGCCTGAAGTTGAAACTGACCTAATACCGGAAAGAAATCGGGAGGGCTGTACTTAACAGACAGTATTCAAGAAGGGGAAAGATGGAAGCTGCAGAGCTGGACAGTGTTTGGACGGTGGTGACAAAAACAGCTGCGTGTTGCTGGCCCCCAGCCAGTTGAATGAACCAGTTAGGTAAAGAAGATGAAACCAGTTCAGATCAAGAAGGCATCTCTGACGACAGAAAAGAAAACAGGACGGAGGGGATAAAAGTAGACTAGGAGGAGAGGTTGGGGTGGGTTGGAAGGAGTGGAGGTCTCTGGGAGGAAATGATGGCATTGGAGCTGAGACCTGAAGGAAAAGGAGAACTCAGCGATACAAGACAATGAAGAACACTGGGTCCAAGGAGGAATAACCGGCAGGGCTGAAGCCCAGAGGCAGAAAGGGGCATGGAGGGTACCTCAGGGAGAAGGGACAGAAAGTACCTCGAGAGGACAAGTGGTCAGGGGCAGGATCTTCCCAGACAGGAGGAAGTATGGGGAGAATTTTAAACAGGAGAATAACTTGATCTGACTAGTTTTAGATACTCCAACTGCTTAGTTGAAAAAGACTTGGGCAGGAGGGGTGAGAGTGAAGCCTGGAAACCACAGGTAGAGCTGTATGCTATCCTCCAGGAGAGGGAGGATGGTGGCTTGGACCAGGGTGGAGGTAATGAGGCAGGAATTATTGCCCCCCCTTTACAGATGGGGAAACTGAGACTCAGAGAAGTTATGTGCCCTGACCAAGGTCATGCAGCCTTTAAGTTGGAGGTCCAGAACTGGGGGGGGGGGGGAGATAAATTTTTTATTGTGGCAAAATACATATAACATAAAATTTACCATTTAACCATATTTTACATTAATGCATTTAATTTAAATTAGTGTTTTCGGTTCCTTTGGATATATTCCCAGAGGTGGGATCCCTGGGTCCAAAGGCAGATCCAGATTTAATTTTTTGAGGTATCTGCATATTGCTTTCCACAGTGGCTGCACCAGTCTGCATTCCCACCAACAGCGCAAAAGGGTCCCCCTTTCTGTGCATCCTTACCAGCCCTTGTTTGTTGATTTATTGATGATGGCCATTCTGACAAGCGTGAGGTGATATCTCATTGTGGTTTCCATGTGTCTGTGGGCCATCTGTATGTCCTCCTTGGGGAAGTGACTATTCGGGTCCTTTACCTATTTTTTAAATTGGGTTGTTTGTTTTTATGGTGTTGAGTTGTGTACATACTTTGTAAATTTTGGATAGTAACCCCTTACCAGATGTGTCTGCCAATATTTTCTCCCATTCTGTGGGTTGTCTTTTAATTTCGTTGATGATTTCCTTTGCTGTGCAAAAGCTTTTTAGTTTGATGCACCCATTTGTTTATTTTTCTCTTTTGCTTCCCTTGCCAGGGAATCTATATCTGATAAAAAATTTCTATGAGCAACATCCAAGATTCTGCTGGCTATGTTTTCTTCTAGGACTTTTATAGTTTCGGGTCTAACATTTAAGTCCGTAGTCCATTTTGAATTTATTCTTGTGTGTGGTGTAAGGAGGTGGTCTAGTTTCATTTTTCCCAACACCATTTATTAAATAAGCAACCTTTAGCCCATTGTACGTGCTCATGTAACCGTCCGCGGTGTGGGAGTCAGTGGTATGAAGTGCGTTCCCCGTAGTAGGCGGCCATCAGCACTATCTCCCGAACGTTGTCATTGACTCATACAGAAACGCCGCAGAAACGATAGCTCCCCATTCCCTCCCAAGCCCCCGATGGCCTCTATTCTGCTTTCTATAAATGTGAATTTTTCTATTCTGCATATCTCCTATAAATGCAATCATACAGTATCTGTTGTTTTGTATCTGGCTTATTTCACTTAGAACAATGTTTTTAAGGCTCATCCATGTTGTAGCAGGAATCAGAACTTTATATCTTTTCAAGGCTGAATGATATTCTAATGTGTGCGTATATCACACTGTGTTTATCCAGTTGTCTTCAGATGGAGGCCCAGCATTTTTGCCAAGCTGTCCGATTCCAACCCAATTCTGGTGGGCTCCACCCCACACCTTTCTCAGAACCTAATGCAGTGCTGCCTGTAGCCACCAGAGGGCACACAGGAAGCCCCAGGCTGACGGGCTGCAGCACAGTATGGTTTGTGGGAGGAAGAGGAACCTGGAGCCCAGCCTTTTGCACACGCAGTGTACACCCAAAACATGCGAATGACAGGGAAGCTGGCTTCAGGAAAAGCCACGGGACTGTAGGATCAGCTTTAAATGGAAAAAAGGGGGGGACATCAGGGTGGGAGAGGCCACCCCTGTAATCCTAGTCCAACCCACATAAACAGACACCCACCACCCACAGCTTCCCCTCCAGCTGTCCTCCAGTGTGAATAACCCTGGTGCTGGGAGCTCAGTGGGGCAGCACCGGGACTGAGTCCAGTGAGACTCCCGCCCCATCTCCACCCAGCCCCGGCAGCCAAATGCCCTCTGGGCTGTGCCTTGCCATTTTACAGGTAAGGAAACTGAGGCTTGAGACTATGTACTGATTGTGCAGAGCAAGTGGAAGAGGCAAGATCTGAATGCCACCAAGTGGTCCCCATGACCTTGTCCTCTCCAAGCTCAGTGCCTGGCTTTCTTCAACCACACCTCAGCTTGGGTGGTCTTCAGCCCTCATTCCCCACCTCATCTTGTCAGCTGGCCTCCCCCTAGGGGCAGTGCAGAATGGCACATGGCCCTTGGTTCTGGTCTGACTGCCATGGCCTCCCTCATTCTGAGCACTGGCCCTTTAATAAAGCCACCTGAGTTCGTCCTGGCTGGTTGGGGCGGCCACCCTGTGTCCACCAAAATTTCCATCAGCTTGAATTCCCTGGCTTCTCTTGCATGTGCTGTTTGTTGCAGAGACATTTCTCCCCGCCCCGCCCCACCCCCCACCACCGCATCCATGTGTGGCTGGGTCTTTGGATCCGAGTCCAGGAGCTGACATTTATTCCTGTCAGATTCCATCTTGTTCATTCATCTGGCAAACATTTGTTCGGTGCCCACGCCGTACCAGGCGCTGGGGGCGCAGCACTGAAAGGCAAGTCCCCTGTCCTTAAGTAGCTCCCAGTGCCCTGGACCGCGGCAGCAGCCGCCTGTCAGTGAGGGCCTCCTGTGGGCCAGGCCCTGTGCTGGCCGCTGCCTGGAGGTTGTCTTGTTAACCCTCATAGCATTGCAGTGTGGGTGGCACTGCCCCCATTTTGCAGACTGGAAAACCAAGCTTCGAAACATTGATTCAGCTTGTCAGAAAGTGGCAGGCTCGGCATTCAACCTTCCGATTGCTTTGGGTTTGGATTCTCTCCTCCTATGCAGATGCCCTGTATCCCAGCTCTGGGTTCTCTGCAAACCTGACAACTTTCATCAACAGCCCTGACAAAACTCAGATGAAGTCAGAGCCCTGGGGTGGGCCACCAATGTCCCCTACCCCAGATGGGCAGCTGTCTGTGATTATGTACCCTGTGCGTTCAGCAGATACAAATGCATCTGACTATGCACCACCTGACCGTTCCCCACCCCCACCCCCAGCCCCAGCCCCAGCCCCAGGCTCCCTCTTCTGTCCAACCAGCTGTGTATCTGGTTGCTGGAACCTTTGCCACCAAAGGGGTCCCCACAGCCAAGTTTTCTACGTGTGGGAGCCCTTGCCTGCATCACAGTAAACCTTCATCTGCCCACATCCCCGTGCCCCTAGGAGGGTGACTTGAAGCCCAAGGACCAGGAGAGGACAGTTGAATTGGGATTTCATCCCCCTCTGCCCCAGCTCCTGCATCTATGGCTTCTCTCCTGCACCGTCTGCTCCCAGAGGCTCAGCCCATCGCTTTCACTCAGCTCTTCTGCCAAGTGGGGGGAGGGCCGTGGGCAGGAAACAAGGCAGGCAGAACGAACGCACTGCTCCCTGTGAGATGGGATCCCAGCTCCCAGCCAGCACCCCGGGGGGTGGGGGGGACACCACACCCCCTGACAGTTTGGGCTCACCACCTCACAGGGCAACAGGCACCCACCCTCCTCACAACATACAAGGTTGGAACTGTTAGCATGGCGCCCATTTTGCAAGTGAGGAAACTGAGGCCCGAGAGTGGGGCCCAGGGCGGAACACTGCCTCTCCTAAGGCTGTTTCCTGCCAAGAGAGCAGGCTGAGCCAGAACTCGGAGCTCGGCCGGGAGCCCAGCAACACGATGCTACGCAGGCCTGCCCACGGCCTCACCGCGGTGGCAGGGGTGAGAAACGATCAGCAAGGCGTGGTTTCAGGCAGTGACAACTGCCACAAAGAGCACAAGGCCCAGGAGTTGAGGGCGGTGGGTGCTACTCTCGTTCACCTGGTCCTGGAAGACCTCCCTGAGGAGGTGACATTTGAGGACCTGAGAAGGAGCTGGCTTTGGGAATGGCGACTATAAAGATGCTCAAAAAGAACTAGGGTGGAGCATGGTCCAAATCTGTCCGCCCACCACGGAGGGATGGTTACAGGCGGGAACCACGTGGCGGATATGACTCAGTGGAGAAGCAGGTGGGACCGTGTCCTCAGAGCGCCTGACACGTGTTACCGGCTCCGTGGATGCCTGCCCCCTTCACTCCCCTTTAAGAAATGTGACCTCCCTGAAGCAATGCTCAGCATCGTCTCCATTTCCTCCTGTCTCCAACATCCTTCTGCACAGGGCCTGGCCCAAAACAGGTGCTGGATAAAGGTTTCCCAGCTGAACCAACTTCGAAGGCCCTGCTCACCAAACCTGGAGGTCCAGCAAGCAGGCAGGGCCAGGACAAACCCAAGGGAGTCCTACATTCTTCTACAAGGAATCACTTGCTGGAGTTCATGGCTCCTAGAGGAGGTAGAAGCAGAACAGACAAAGGGATTCCAGAAGGTGGGAGGAGGGTCGCCTACACAATTGGAAAATTTCACAGAGTCCAGATTTCAAGCTATTTTTGAAATATCTGAAGATCTGGCAACCCCGCGCCTGCATATCCCCATGGCAACACCAGCTGGTGCTGAGCGGCCAGCTGCCCCCTGCAGACTGGACGGGCGCCCCGCACTTCTCTGCGGACGCGCCACTCACTGTTGCCCACACCTAGTCCAGCCCTCTCTTACACATCACCTGGCCCTGGGAACGTTTGAGTGAGCCAACCCTGGTCTAAGGCACCTGATGGCCAGAAAGCCATGCCGGGGACAGGGGAACAGTGGCATCTGTCCCAGCACCCTGCAGCTGGGAGAGTCAGGTTCTCATGGCAGTTGTCAGTGCGCGGGGGTTTCCGGATCCATGGAAATCCTTTCGCTGTGCTGGTGGCCCGAGGGCTCCAAAACTCGTCCTCTCCGCCCAGGCAAGAGATGCTGTTCTTACTCTTCACCAGCAGGGGGCAACTCTCCCTGCCAATCCCTCAGAGCTGCGTGGGAGCACAATTCCTGGGACTGAGGGCTGCCCGGCTCCAGTTGCTAAAGCGCAGTCCCTCGGTTGTCCTGGGTCCCACAACGGTCCTTTTTCCACCTAGGGTGACACCTGGTTCGGCAGTGATTGGCTGGGTCTGGACATAGTCCAAGTGCCCAAGGACAGCCTCGAGAGCCCACGCACTCACCTCGGAGCCCTGCTAGCCTATGGTCCAGGAGCCAAATGGCACCCCTCCTGCCCTCTCTTCTCCAGCAACCTTCTCTTCCTCTTCTTGTGGGGCCGCTCAGCCCTCCGGAGGCCTGTGCCCCAATTGCTATGTGTTTGGCACTGTGTTCAGGGCTTTGTAGACTGTAAAATCCCAACAATCCTATGAAGTAGGTAATAATCCCCGTGTTATAAATGGAGAAACTGAGGCCACATAACTAGCAAGTGGTGGACTCGAGATTCATATCCGGGCCTGCAGAGCCCCTCTTCCCTGGACCACCTTGTTCCCCGGGAGGGAACTTCAGAATCAGCCCACAAAGGGCGAAGGGTTGGCTAGGGTGTGAGGGCAGAGGCCAATCCCTTGCTCAGGTGCAGCCTGAAGCCACCCACAAAGGCTACCTGTCCTGTTGGAGCCGCCCAAGGACAGGGGCTGAATCTGGGGTCCCTAAACCAGGAATAAAGGCTTCAGGCATCAGCGTGGCCACCACGGAGGAATGGCTGTTGGGAGCTTACTGACTTCCTGGCTGGCCCCACCTGGGACCTCGGTCTGAGCAGCAGGACGGCGCCACACGTGCTACAGCGTCTGCCTTGACCCCACGAGGGAGTGGTGAGCAGGCCGGGGCAACAGAGACCCTGGATGGTTCAGATGGACCTCTCAGGGGGCTGGGACCTGGATGAGGGTCCAGAGACTGAGCCTCCGCTCGAAGTGAGTGCAGGAGCCACTGAGTCAGCGGTAGGACGGCTTCCCTAACCCCACCCACAAGAAGCCAAGAAGCCCAGGCTAATCATCAGCCCCTCTGAGACTGCCACAGCAACATCCCAGCCCTGAGACATAGGTCGCCGCTGTGCTGGGAAGAGAAGTGTACGGAAGAGAAGTTCCCCTCCATGTGCTGTACCATCCAGTTTAGTTCCCATTTTCCCACCATGCCCTGCACGCACACACTTGGGTCTCCAGGTTCTTCCTCCAGTTCCACCCGGTGATCACCCCCAATTATCAATGCCCAGTGTCTACACCATTGACCCTGACTTAGTTCCTCACACCTGGTCACTCCCTCCTCTCCTGAGCCGGCTGGAACTGTGTGGATCTCCCCTGCGGGATTCAGGCGAGTCTCCTTTGTGCCATGATTGGCTCTGGGCTGCGATCTTTCCTGACAAGCAGACAGCAGGCAGGGAGGGTGGCACATAGCGCTGAGCTTGGGCCCTTAGGCACACAAGGCATGGGACTAGACAGATGGATGGATGGAGAGGTGAACAGGTGAGTGGGCGGGAGGGTGGCGGCCCACAGAGAGGTCAGTGTGGTCCCTGTAATTGGCCGGAACACCCAGAGCCCCTACTGCTGCTAGTGAGAAAGATTTCTGTTTCACTTGTCGCAGCCCCTCAGCGAATCCAGACTTAGAAAGACGGCCCCTTGCACAGGCAGTGGGCTGGCCACAAAATTCATTTGGTTTCATCAGATGGCTCTGAGTAGCGTGGAGTTGTCCTCAATTTTCTTTGAAACAATTTTATTAGGCTTTATTGTGACAGCTGTCGTATCAGTGTGCATTTAAAAAAATTTTGTCAAAATTGGTGAACTTTGTGTAGCCATTTTAATATTGAAGGTGGAAGAAAATATGCAACATTTTCAGTATATTATGCCTTATTATGTCAAGAAAGGTAAAAATGCAACTGAAACGCAAAAAAAAAAACCCGATTTGTGCAGTGTATGCAGAAGGTGCTGTGGCTGATTGAACATGTCACAACTGGTTTGAAAAGTTTCGTGCTGGAGATTTCTCGCTGGACCATGCTCCATGGTCGGGTAGGCCAGTTAAAGTTGACAGAGATCAAATTGAGACATTAATTGGGAATAATCAACGTTATACCATGCAGGAGATAGCTGACATACTGAAAATATACAAATCAATAAAGTTATTGGTGAAAATGAAAAATGTGCCTTATATTACGGGAAACAAAAATTAAACGGACTTCTTGGCCAACCCAATACAAAGGCAGCTGGGAGTCGGCTCTGTGCTCCCTCCCTCACTGAACTCAAGTCACCCTGCACATGAGGTGAGGGTATTGGACGGGATGACTCCCTGGGCCCTTCGGCTCAAAACACTTGTCAGTGCTGGGACCCAGCCGAGAGCAGGGGAAGCTGACTGGATGCAGTTCAGCTTAAAGGAAACTCTGAAAGAGTTCAGACACAAGGTGAAAAGAAGAGAGAAAAGAAAGGAGGGGCTGAAGGAAAGGAGGAAGGAGGGAGAAAGAAAATCGATTACCATGTCCCAAATTAAACATGCATTGGGCACATAAGATTTCCCAAATGCATCATTTCTTTAAAAAACAAAACAAAACAGTTCACTCCCTCATATTGAGTTTAGGACCACAGCATGGAGGACGGGATGGGAGTGTAACAGAGGTACTGCAGGGAAGGACGGCCTGGGGAGGAAGATGCCACTCAGAATGATGAGCTGGGGGAGGGGTGTTAGGGTTGGGGTGAGGCTACTTTCTCTCCACCCCTCCCCTACTTTAGCTAATCCACCTCCTCTAGTATCTACTTTATATATTGATCTTATGAACCCAAAACATTGTTTAAATAAAAGATTTCTGGCAGGCTTTTCTTCAAGCCACTTAACGAATGAAGAGGAACAAGAGGCCCAGAGGAGGTGATCTGCCCAAGGTCATACAGCAAGTGCCTGGCCCCGACCCACAGGGCTGGTTAGTAGAAGCCTCAGTGCAGATTCCATGAGTCCAAGCACATCACTGGGCGAGGAGGAGAGGGGAACTGCCCCTCCCTGCACAGCGTGAACTCCTCCTACCTGGCTCTGCTCCCACAGCCTCAGTGGGAAGCCACGGGGCACCTTTCAGACAACATTCCACTAGGAACAGACGGGTAGCCCAGGCCCCATTAGGGGCCTGAAAATCTTGCAGAGGGTGAATGCCCAGGACAGGGGGTGCTCTGGGCAACAGCCCAGCTTCCCGCCAGCCTCACAGTCAAAAACCTTCCTAAAACAACCCCCTGGCTGCCTTGAAGCATGATTTAATTTCTTTGATGACTCCGGATTTCACTCTGCCTGGGGCCACTCAGAGAACATCAATCACTGCTGGGCCCAGGTGGGGGCCCAGAGGAGGGGCTGGACCTGGGTTACCAGCCAACCCTACCTACCCTGGGGTGCAGGTGGAGGGAGAGTGGGAAGAGGCTTTGGGGGAGGAGGAGCCCAGCTGGAGCCCAGCTGGAGCCCGGGGAGCTGGATGTTGCCTTGGTGGAGAAGGGGGCCAAGGAGGAGAATGGGAGGCCCCTCCCTAACTAGGAAGGGGGTCGCTAGGTGGGCCCCACCTTGGCTCGAAGAACAGGTGGGGTGAGGCAGCTCCCAGGAATCTCTGGAGGTAAGAAGCAGACAGGTGGCAGGGCTGTTGAAGGCGAGGCTGGATGAGGCCTGAGGGAGACAGTACAGGGCCCCTAGACTTTTTAGAGAATGTCAGCTTCCAGGGACAGAAGGGGCTTAGGGCTACACCACATCTGCCATGCCACTTCCTGGCTGGGGGACCGGGGGCGAGTCACTTGACCTCTCTGTGCTCATTTCCGAATTTCTGGTGCCAGCACAGTGACAGGGCCACTGTGAGGCTTGCTTGCATGGAAAGGGCTGGAAGAACCCCTATGGGAACACTCCGGAGTTGGCTCTGCATGAGACTGGATGCTTTGTTTGGTTGGCTTGTTTGTATTTCCTATATTTTATGCATGAAACACAGTATTATATAATTAAAATAATATTCAGAGAAACAACAAAACAAAACAATGGAGGCTGCGATTTGCCCCCAGCAGGATGCGGCCAGTCTGGAGAGGAGCCCGTCCAAGGAGTGTTGGCCAGGAGGGGGCTTTGGCTGAGTCTCTGGGATCTGAGATGCAGACAGGGGTGCCCAGGGGATGACAGCCCTGAGCCCTTGGGCACAGGTGCAGGTGACTATTTCTTCCTGGGAAGGCCCTTCCATTTCCCAAGAGGCAAGTCTCGAGGCCCCTTCTCGAGAGGCTCCGGGCAGGGAAGGTGGGACCCTGGAGAATGTTGTCTGTTCAGGACAGGACACCTCTCTCTGGCTATTGTCAGCTCTCCCATCCTCAGAGATGACCTGGGAGCCCCAGGACTCGGTCAGACCCCCTCCCAGACCTGTCCTTCCACAGGTGAGCCTGCCCCAGGCCAGCCAGCAGCCCCCAGGCTCAACCATACTGGCAGCCCCACCTTTGCTGAGGCAGCCCTTTGAGGAAAGCTCAGCTTTCCTTTGAGGAACACTCACACTCTCCCTGTCGGGGAGGGCCATTAATCCTCAAAAGAAAGTCAAACATTATCCCAGGGAACAGCTTATGCCTTATATAAGCCCCCCTGGGGAAGGCACAAACACAGCTCTCTGGAGCTGAGCTGCCCAAAGAACCATACCAGCTGCTGGACCCTGGGACCCAGTAAGGCTTCAGCCACATCGACCACCAGCCCCACCCGAGGCAGCCAGGCCCAGCTACCAGGTGAGGAGGGATGGAGGCCCCCCAGGCCCTGCCCGGCCCCCAGGGACTAGGCCTCCAAAGGCTGGGCCCTTCCTCTCACTGTGACTGGCCAAGTCCCTTACGCCCTCTGGGACCTGCCTGGGCCCTTTCTGCTACCCCAGTAGAGTGCGCCTCACCCCAGGGAAAGGTCAAAAGCCAGGAAGCTCTGAGCTTGGGGAGGCCTTTCCCAACAGGCAAGCTGAGGTACCATGTATATCTGCTCGGGGCAACCGGGGACCTCACCCACCCACACCCGCTATCCATCCTGTATGTCTGAGACTGGGCCCTTAGGTCCCAGCTGTGTGACCCATACTGCATCATGCATGTAGCACGTGAGACCAGCCTGGCTGAGTGCACACGGACTCATGCCCCCAAGTCCATACACACACACACAACCACGCACCCAAGCTCACACAACTGTGCCCTCAAGCTCCAGCCTAAACACACACACCCCTGCAGACCTGCTGTGGACACACACCAGCGACCCCTCATCTGTACATGCAGGTGGGTCCCTCCTCCTGCAGCCACTTGTAGATCTGTGCATACACACGGCCAAGCCCCACACCCTTACGCATCGATATACACAATGTCCCACATACCTGCGTTCACGTACACCTTGGCACACCATCCCACATGTGCGCCCACACCCATCGACATGCCCACACATCACACACATGCACACATGTCTCTCCCTGTCCCGGTGCCTTGCCTGCAGCTCTGGCTCCTCTTGCTTGGCGCCATGACCTTCTCCAAGATTGTGGACAACGTGAACAGCCAGGGCCCCTTCCAGTACCTCATCATGGTCCTGCTAGGCCTCCCGGTCCTTGGCTTAGCCAACCACAACCTGCTGCAGATCTTCACAGCGAACACCCCTGCCCACCACTGCCGCCCACCCCCCAATGCCTCTGCAGGGCCCTGGGTGCTCCCCATGGGCCTGAATGGGAAACCAGAGTCGTGCCTCCGGTTTGTACATCCACCCAATGCCAGCCTGCCCAACGACACCCAGGGAGCCACGGAGCCATGCCGGGACGGCTGGACCTACAACATCAGCGCCAGGGACTCCATTGTGACCGAGGTAAGCCCAGAGGTGGCCTTGTGGGCCACTTAGAGCAGCCCCCCACACCCTGCAGCACTCACAGGCAGGGAGCTGTCCGGGCCCAGTATCCCTACCACAGGGACAGGGTGCTGAACAGGCAGAGAGGACGGACTGGGGTGCAGATGTACCAACCAAGAACTTTGGTTTCTTCGCCCTCAGAGCACAAGCATTTCTCCAAGCAGCCCATTTTGTGCAGGGCACAGTGCTGAGCTTGGGGGTCACAAAAGTGCTCGCGTGGGGTCCACAGCCGAGTGGAGGTCACATCAATTACAGAAAGTACCCTGCAGAGAAATGCGAAGTTGCTACTTTGAAGGACTTTGTACTGTGACCTGAAACTACAGCCTGCCCCTGAGCACGGGGCAGCGCTGAAGGAAGAGTCACTAACGAAGTAACCCGGGACCAAGATGATAACATCTGGCCGGAGTTAGCCAGGCAGGGAGGGAAAGAAAGAAAATTCCATCTTGTTCATGCAAAGGTCCCAAGGTGGGAAGTGAACAGAGGAGCAAGAGGACAGAGTGGGGGGTGGAAACCTGCCTGAGCAGACCCGGAAAACGTCTCCTCCCCTTGCCCAGGCACTGCAGGGTTCGCCCCATTCATTCCTGCCCTCGTTAGTCACTGATCTTTGCACCTGCACCCAACTCCGGGAGTTACAGAGTTAAATCAGACCTGAATGCATGGGCAGGCCAGAGACTGTGGTGAGAACTGGCCTTTGCTGAGGCTCTACCAGCTGCCGGGAACATTTTGGTTCTTTGCAGACATTGTGTCCCAATGTGATTCCCGCTGAGGATGATTTTATCTCCTGTTACCGATTGAAAACAGCTGAGTCTCAGAGAAGGGGAGGGACGTTCTGGTGCCACACAGCCAGTCGGTTTCAGGAATTGGAATTTAAAACTAAAGCCCATTAGAGGCACAAGGTGGAGGACAAGGGTCTCTAGCAATTCAAAGATGGAGGAGCCATAGAATGCCAGGGAGGCTTCCTGGAGGAGGATGCATCTGCACAGTGAGCAGAGGCCAATGTTTTCATTCCCCCTAGGGGGACCATGAGCTCCTCAAGGGCAGGATCTTGCTTTTGCCTCATTAGAAGAGCTGGGTTTCCAAGTCTACCCAGGGCCAGTTGTGTGTTGGGCATAATATGTAGGTGGGCTCTTGGAGTCTCAGGGGATGCCATCTCAGCGAAAGACATGTTACTAGTATCTCCAGTTCAGGAACGAGAAAATGCGGGCTTAATCAGCTTCCACGGTTTTCCCAGGATTACACACAGTTAGGGCCAGTCAGTGGAAGGATCCGAACCCAGGACTGTCTGTGTCCGGAGTCCATTGTTGCTTCCATTTGCTTAATGACTATTTCTTGATAAAGCATTTACTATGCACCAGGTATCATTCTAAGTGTTTTATAAATATGAACACTTTCAACCTTCCTGACGACGCTATCAGGTAGTTAGTATGATAAGCTCATTTTTCAGATGAGGAAACTGAAGCACTGAGAGGGTGAGGAGCTTGTACAAGGTGGCGCCACGAGTAAGTGACAGATTCGGGATCCGAATGCAGGCACCACCTGCATTTCACCCCACCCTGGGGAGTGGGACGTGCAAGCCTCGGGGGCAGGGATTTCCAGCAGCCTTGCTGTTTCCCTGGCACAGAGTGCCTGGCACAGCGGAGGTGCTCTGTGAAGTATTTGTGGAGTGAAGGGACAGGAGCTTGTAACCCCAGAGTGCTCTGAGAGCCCAGAGGAGGGACATCTAACCAGCCTGGAAGGGGAACCCAGGAGGGCCCCACACTGAGGGTGAAGGGGGGTGAGTTAGACGCCAGGCTGAGGAGGGCAAAGGGAATCTCGTGTGGGGTCAAGTGCACCATCACAGAAGCGCAAAGAAAACAAAGCAGTCAAGGGACCACCAGAGACGGAGGGGGCTTGGAGGGGTGGGCAGTGGGGGCGGGAGGGCCTGGCTCAGATGCTTAGGGAGAAGGCGTGGCCTCTGTCCCAAGGCAACGGGGAGGAAGAGAGATCACCTCCCAAGAGTGGTCAGCTCTAGCCCAGCAATAGGGAGCCAGTGAGCAGGTCACCACCAGCCCCAGGACAAAGGTGATGGGCAGAAAGGGCAGTTGGAATAGACACCCGAGAGGTTAGGGAGTTAGACTCTATGGCACTTGGGACCTGAATAGATTGGGGAGGGGGGAGGATCAGGGAGGGAGTGGAAGATGCCGCACTACCTGTAAATACCGTAATTTGCTGTGTATAATATGCACCCACATTTTTGGCCCCAACTTTCAGAGAAAAAAATCTTACATTTCATTTTTAACTCAGTTTTTTATTTATTTATATTTAGAAACAAAACCAATTATCATATTACAGGGTATTATTTTGCATACAGGTTACTGTTGTTGGTTTCTAGTGTTATACTTCCAACCTATAAGCATAAATAAAAGAATTAAAAACATTTAAATAGATATGGAATTAGTACTACCCATGTACAATGCACACCCTTATTTTTCCCTCAAAAATTTGGGCAAAAAAGTTCATCTTATACTCCGCCAAATACAGTAAGCTTCCAAATGTTTGGGGGACCAGCTGGACATCAGGTCCCTGGGAAGACAGAGAGGGAAAAAAGCCACTACACATGTCTTCCAAAAACCTAGAACAGAAGGAGCCTAGCCAAAGGAACAAAAGCTTAAGCAATTGTTTAATTGCTAAAAAATAACAATTAAATCATAGTCATGGCCACCTCCACCCCCACGTGCTCACCCTGTCCCAGATCATCTGAGAGCTTTGCACATATAGCCTATTAAGTCCTCACGAGGACTCTCTGAGGCTAGCGCTTGTGTGTCCCTAGTTTTACAGATGAGGAACCTCAGGGACAGGTCACTGTCCCAAGACACCACATTTCACAAACTGTGGGGATGGGAGTGAAACCCAGGCAGGCAGTTTCCAGAGCTGCCCCATCTCCCTCCCCTGCACTTCAGGCTGCTTAACCCGGACCCCACACTCCATCTGTGAGACCGGCTGTGCACCTGCAGCCCCAAGGAGGCCATCGTTCTTGCACCAGCCTCTCCCATTTGCAGGGGCTCCCACAGGACAGAGGAGGTATCTCTCCTACCTTCTTTATCATCACTGGGCTGGACGCATAGTAAGTGCTCAGTTAATGCATAAAGAAGGTCACGCCCCCTGAGAGCCCAGCAGGAGAGAAGCTGGAAAGTGGTTTCCCCTCCAGGATACACCTTGGGCTCTAGAGAGCCCAACCAAGAGCAGAGGTTGCAGGTCTTGTGCACAATCAGAGGTCAATTTGCACCCAGCTCAGCGAAGTTTCAGCAGTCAGGACTGAATGAATCTACATCCCAGGAAGCACAGGGGTTCATGGGTCTCGGGGTTCTTCCCGCACCATGCTCAGTTCAGGTCTGGGTCAAGCATGGCTCCCAGAGGACTCTCAGCTTTGAGAACCCCTGGGAGGGGTCCCTGCCCGGCCAGAAAGTGGCAGGACCCAGCCAGGCGCTCAGGAAAGCACAGGGTGACAAAACCCTCTGACTTTTCCATTTGTGGTCCAGTCTGTGGCATAAGCGGTGCTCCATCTGCTTGGGCTGGGATGGAGCGATGTCCGGTCTCCCGTGTGGCAGAGGTGGAACAGCGGCTGAGCCTCACTGGAGGGGAGGGCCTCTAGGGAGCAGGCAGGGTGCTAGATCTGCCGCCCAGTTGGGAGGGCTGTAACCAGGAAAACAGCATGTGGAAACCACTCTAGACCTGGTGACCCTGGTTAGTGGGAGAAAGGGCTTGTCCCCCAGAGGGACAGTGTGAAGTTGTGAGCCAGGTCAAGCCTCAGAGTTTGCATCCTGACTCAGCCATGTTTAGGGATGTCACAACCCCAGGAAGGCATATCCCGAGACTTCCCTCCTGCAGCCCAGAGCTCAGAGCCAAGCAAAGTGAGGCATCAGGAAGCCGTGGTCAAGGCCATTTGTTGGGGGCCCAACAGACCTGTTTGAGTCTCTGCCTTGAAAGGAGCCAACCTATGCTTAGGCAGGTTATTGGCTCCCTGTGCCTCAGTTTCTTTGTCTGAAAGTGGGGACGATAACAACACCTACTTCAGAAGGTTACTAGAGCATCATTGGCAAACCTTACTCTCAGGTATCACAGGCCCTGTCTTCCTCACCTGCCACCTTCCTGGTGCATCAGCCCACGTGGGAAGCATTGCGGGGGAGGGCTTCCTCTTCTTCCCTTCTACAACCAGCTTCCTAGGGGCTCAGTAAACACTCCAAGAGAGGAAAGAGAAGGTCAAGAATATTGGACTAGGATATTGGGAGCAAGAACTCTACATGGAGTTCCCAAAAGTCAGTGGGGGAGAGGTCAGCCCAGGCTACACCAAGGGCTGCATGGAAGCACTGGAAAGCTCCCTCCAACCAACAAGTTAATTTTTCCTCGCTGGGCCTCACAGTCAGATATGAATACTAACCCCAGCCCTGTTCACTCATTAATTATTCATTGAACAAACATTAACATTGACCATGTCCCAACCACTCTGTTAGCTGTTAGGAACAAAGAGCCAAGGGGACACCTCTGCCCACCATGAGGTCACAGAGTGCCAGAGGGAGACAAGTAAATCAGCAGCTAGAAGGCCATGTAACATGTCCTCTTGGAGGTAAGAAGAGGGCACCAACTGCGATAGGAGAAATGAGGAAGGACATGATCCCAGCCTCATGTCCACTTCAGAGATATTCACTGACTGCCTGCTTGGGCCAGGCACCGGGAAAGATCTTCCTGGCACTCAGAACAGATCATCTTGATGTGCGTTTAGGACTGGCAGCATGGCTAGACTGAGGAAGTGATGACAAGTACAACAGCAGAGAGAAACGTAACAGTAAGCTTTCCTACAATCACTAGTTTAACCCGATTAACCCGATGAGAAGCACATGCCCCATGTGGCCTGGCCTGTGTGTGGAGTCAAAGAAACAAATCACACTGTCAGTTCTGGAAGAATCACTGGGCCTTCAGCTGTAGGTTTTGTGACCAGGGCCTTCTTAAGAGTCTGACACAGCTAACCGCATAGAAAGCATGCCAAAAATTTCTGTAAATATCTTTTCTTCCCTCCCCCTCAAAATTCAAGGATGCCTTTAAATCTCTCCAGTTCTCTCTGTATTGGTTTCCTTCATTGCCACATTCTATTCCCAGTCCCTTGCCACCACCCCCTACCAAGCCAGCAGGTACTTCAAACATATAGGAAATGCAAGGTGTATTCATTTCCTAGGGCTTCCATTGGAAAGCATCACAAACCGGGTGGCTTATAACAACAGAAATACATTTACTGCTTCACAGTTCTGGAGGCTAAACGTCCACTATCAAGGTGTAGGCAAGCTCTCTCACAGGCCCGAGAGAAGTATCCTTGCTTCCCTCTCCCAGATTCTGGTGGTGGCTTGCAATCCTCGGCATCTGGACTTACAGGTACATCCCCCCAGCCTCTGCCTCCATTTTCACATGGTTTCTCCCTGTGTGTCTGTCTCTTCTCTTACAAGAACTCCGGTCGGATTAGATGAAGACTCCATAGCTACCCCAGGATGACCTCATCGTAACTAATTACATCAGCAACAACCCTATTTTCAAATAAGGTCACATTCCAAGGCACTGGGAGATAGGACTTCAACCTGTCTTTTGGGGGGACACAGTCCAACCCATTACAGTTGCACATCCAAGGCTGGAGCCCCATGGACCGGTGTTGATCTGCAGGCAGCCATGGCCACTGTTATCATCAGTGCTGATGAGCCTCATTAACCATGAAATCTCTTAAAAGCTACTTAGAATGCAATAATGCCAAGACTCTTACTATTTAACTGCAAAGTACTCCTCCTTCTGAGCTTCAAAACCTCATTTTACCATTCCCAATAGACAATGTTCTGTAAAAGTCATTCCCGTCCAATGGTGAGGTTTTTTCAGTCCTCCTCACTGATGTGTGCTGAGGGATCCGACATACACAGCCTAGCCCGTCTCCATCCTGACGCAGGCCCAGCCTGGTGATACAAGACAGCCTACCTCATGGCATGTGGAGAGGGGACCCTGTGATCCGTCAGGTAGACATCAGCACAAGTCTAAACCTCTAAGGCTCTCCGCCCCTCTGTTCTTTCTAGGGGGTGTTCACACATTCAATTGCACATGTGTGTATTCGGTGACCACTAGGTGCTGTTCTAGGCGATAGAAGCCCCATAGTGAACAAAACAGACCCGAAGCCTCACTTTCATCAAGATAACATTCTTGGGAGAGAAATTTTAAACATTGAAAAATACGCAATAGGTCTGATGGTGCAAGCACTATATAGAGAAAGCAAAGCAGTGTAGAGGGTTATCCACTGCTGGAGTCAGGGTTGCAATGTTAACCAGGGTTGGCAAGGAAGTTCTCGTTAGCAAGACAACATTTGAGCAAAGATTATAGGAGGTGAAGGAGCAAGCCGAGTGGCTATCTGGGGGAAGAACATTCCAGGCCAAGAGAACACCATGCGCCATATGGGTACCTGACATATTTACAAATAGCAAGGAAACCAGCGCACCAGGAAGAGCGTATGTGGGAGACAGCAGTAGAAGTGGGAGCAATGAGGTAAGGAGGATAAAGGCAGGAGCAGATTCTGCAGGGACTTCTAAGGGTTGTGGCGTGTTTAAAACATGACTCAAAGTCCAACCAAGACTTTCCAATTCTATGGAAGAACCTGGCTTGCAGCAGGTGTCCGAAAGCCTACAGCATCACCAGGACCAGGGCAGAAACCAAGACCCAGTATATCTGCTCCTGATGGTGGAGCTGGGCAACAGCCTTACACTAACCCAAGCATGTCTGACATTGACCTTCTCATGATCCAAACAGGCTGATTTCTTAAGGCACTAAATTGAAGGTTGGGGGCGGAAAATCAAATTTCCATCCTGTGGGATGTATCAGGATAGGCTAGGTTGCCATAACAGAACAATTCAGTGGCTTAAGGGATATAGGGATGTTTCTCTTTCTCGTGCAATAGATCTAAGAGGAGCATTTCAGGTTAACCGGTAACTCTGCTCTATGAGGTCATTCAGGAACCCAGAGTGACAGCAGCTCTGCCATCTTCAACACAGGGCTTCCAGAGTTGCCAGTTGTCACCATCCCACCAAAGGAAAGGAGGAAGCATGCTGCAAAGTACCAGAAGTCTCTCGAGACACCCACTGGTGCCCTTTTCTTACACTCCTCACTTTCTCCTTACCCCTCTCTCTCCCCCATCCCATGCACATAGCATGCAGGCCCCCTTTCCAGCTAGAAGAGCCCAGTGGGTTCACTGGCCATGCTGGGCCACTCTGAGATAGCTGGAGGACATGGCGTCTTATCCATGTGGCCCCACTCTTCCTTACTTCCAGCAGAGGAAAGTGTGGTTCTTCCCCTACAGTGTTACTTCCAAAACATTCCTGTGAGGCATTGCTGGTGAATAAAATTCTCCACTTCATTACACAAGTAATTCAGGGTAGCTGCACAAAGGGTGACTTAGGGGATTAGCAGGAGATTTAGGCCGGACAGGTAGGCAGGGGCCAGGGCATGAGGGCTTTAGCAATCTGTGTTAACAGAGCTCTCTCTTTACCCAAAGGGACAAGAGGAAGCCAGGGAGTGCAAGAAGCAAGACAGGAAGTAGGTTTGAGAGGCGTTTTAGAAAGTCTTGGAGATTATCCTGGAAAAAATGGGTAGGAGGGATAGAGATCAAAGGCTGGGCAACCTGTCAGGACAGGGTTGCAGTAATCCTCCCAGGTCTCAGTTTCCTCACCTGCAAATTGGGGGTGAGAGTGCTGCATCATTAAGCTGTTGTGAAGATTGAAGAGTTGGAGGTCTGGAAAGTGCCCCGTGCGTGGTAAACCCTCAATAAATATCGGCTGTTGTCCTAACCCGAGTGCAAGACGGTGTGACCCATGATAAAATAGTAGTCATGGAAATAGAAAAGTCCAGATTCAAGAAATGTTAAAAAGTTAGAAACTGGAGAGTTGAGTGATTGTAAAATGGGTGAGGAAAGAATGAGAAGAGGGCTTACCGGTCACTGAGATTTGGAGACCACCAGTCAGGGGTGTGACACATGGGCTCTGAGATACCCGAGGGACAGCCATCACCTGGGGGCAGATTTCAACAGGCAGCTGGGCCTCCTGGTCTCAAAACCAGAAGAAAATTTGGGCTGAAGATATGGATTTGAGTCTTCATCATAAAACAGTCACTGAAGCCACAGACGCCAATAGCTGTTCCTTGGGGGAGTCGGTGAAAAGAGAGGACGATCCAAGAAGGGCTGGGGAAACCCACCTGGAGGCCATGGAGGAAAAGAGGGAACAGCAGGCAGAGGGAGGGGTCAGCAGCACCACGGGCTGCATAGGCCCAGTCCAGTCAGGACACAGGAGGTCCCATTGATTTGGTGGAAAAGACACCAGCTTTGGGGAACATAGTTTCTGTGAAGCAACAGAGGCAGAACTGAGGAAGCAGCCGGGGGTGAGGATGGGGTGACAGCAAGTGTAGTGCCTCGTACAAGAAATGTGGCCCTAGAGGGAAGAGGGACTGCAGCGAACATGGAGGGCAAAGAGGGGGTAAGCTGGAGAGATTGAGCACATGCAAATGCTGATGAGGTGGGGTCAGGGGAGAGAGTGAGAGGGAGTGAGGATGTGGGCCAGAGTGGGGTGGCATCCATGGAGGAATGTCCCCATGGCAGAGAGAGGGTGAGGGCAAGGGTACAGCAAAGGGACTGACCTCGGATGTGTGAGGTGACAAGTGGGGAGCCATGGGGATGGGGGCAAGCTCAGCAGCGCTGAGGACAAAGCTGATGTGACAGCTGAGCAGGCTTTGAAAGTCATACAACAGGCCACACGTACTAGAGGAATGTTGTCATTACAAAAGCACAGATCGGGGCCTCAAAGAGCCGCAGCGGGGCCTCAGGAGCCTGGGCCAGGCTGAAAAGGGAAGTGGTGCCTGGGAGGCAGGGGGCCAGGTGCAGGGTGGTCAAGTGGGGCCACTGAAGAGTGAGCGTGCCCATGGGGGCCCAGGCTGAGCGTGGGTGAGGGGCTGGTCAGCACTGAGCCACCTCAGTGTTCTTTCTCTCGTGCAGTGGGACTTGGTGTGTGACTCCAATAAGCTGAAGGAGATGGCCCAGTCTGTTTTCATGGCAGGCATGGTGATGGGGGGAATCTTGCTGGGAAGCCTGTCTGACAGGTGAGACACTGGGGCCTCCCAAGAGTGGGCACAACCCATGGCGACCACCCTGACCCTCTGTGCTCCACCCATGAGCCCCAAAGAGACAAAGAGCTGAGGAAGGCGGGAGGGATGGACTTGGGGCAAGTCCCAAGGCTCTCTGGGCCCCAGCCTTTTCTCTGATCCAGAGCCCCTGTGACCTGAGTCTTCCAGCCTCCCCAGACCCAGTGGGAAAAGCGTCTAGGTTTTCCAACACAGCACAGTGGCTGTGTGGCAGTGGAGGTGGGGTGGACAGACTGCTTAGAGATGGCTTGACCCTTTGACCCCTTCTCAGGCAGCTAAGCTGGAGGTGGAAGAGATGATTCATTAACTATAAAACCTCTAATTACAAACTTGTCCCCCACTCCCCCCAAAAATGCAATTACAAGCAAGGCTCTGTCTGGAGAGGAAGTTACATGTCCCGCCTGGTGCTCTGGGAGGTGGGAGGTCCAACCCTTTGCTCCAGGCCTGCAGAGTCACTCACCTTGGCTGGCTCACAGTGGCTAACCCGGCCCCTTCTCCCCTTCGAGCTGCAGGTTTGGCCGAAAGCCCATCCTGTCCTTCAGCTACCTGCTGCTGGCGGCCAGCGGCTCAGGTGCAGCCTTCAGCCCTGCCTTTCCCATGTACATGGCCTTGCGCTTCCTGTGTGGCTTCAGCATAGCAGGTGTTATCCTGAGCTCCGTGATCCTGAGTGAGCAATAGGAGAAGGGGGCAGGGGAGCATCAGCCGAAGCCCAGAGAGTGGGGTCTGAGGCTGGGGCCCCAGGGGTCTTGGTAGAGCAAGGTGTTGCCCTCCGAACATGACAATGACACATATAAGAACAGCAGCTCTATGTCAGTCCTGAGCACTCACCTCTGCTAAGTGTGTGAGCTCGCCCAGTCCGCACACATAAGGAGGGATGCTATTACCCCCATTTTACAGATAAGGAAATTGGGGCAAAACAAGGGAAGTCACTGGCCACAGGGGAGGCCATTGAGAGTGTGGGCTTGGGAATGAGGCAGACCTAAGTGTGAGTCCTACCTTCTTGAGCCTCTGTCGAAGCATCTGTCAAATGGGGTCGATAGGCCCTGAGGGTCAGAGTGACATCCAGCAGCCAGGAGCTGATGACCCTTCACAGGGAGGTGCCCAGGGTCCAGAAGGGCCCTAACCTGGTCTGTGGGCTCCTCCCGCAGGTGTCGAGTGGGTGTCCACCAGGATGCGGGCCATCATATCCGTTGGGATCGGCTACTTCTACACCATAGGCCAGTTCATCCTGCCCGGCCTAGCCTATGCCATCCCCCAGTGGCGCTGGCTGCAGCTAACCGTGTCCGCTCCCTTCTTCGCCTTCTTCCTGTTGTCCTGGTAGGTGGCCTCTCCCCCTTCACTTCCCTCCTTAGGCCCAGCAGAGCCCAGCAGAAAGCCAGGCCTGACCAGGCTGGCCACCTCTGTCCATCCTGGGGCTTCCCTGTCCCAGAGTCAGGAAGGGGACCCCAGAGAGGAGGAATTACCTACACAAAGGCAAGGTGCAGGAGGGAGCAGGTGTGTGGGGCACCCTCCAGGGCTTTCTGTAGCAGCAGAAGTGCTGAGTTGAGATGGACAGGATGGAGCCAGGCCTCAGAGAACGCAGAAAAGCCAGGAGGCCTGAGCTTCTCATGGAGGGCCATCGCCCCCCTCCAGAGGCACCCACGGTGCTGAGAAGCTTGGTCAGGCTTTCATCTGTGAAATAATAGTGCAGAGAGACAGACCCAAGCAGGTGGGGACAAGAGACAGAAGGGAGCTAACCATAAGGACAGGAGGATCAGGGGACAAGTGTGAGGGGCATTTTAAAGGAAAACCCATACCATTTGGGGACTTCTGGATTTGAGGTATAAAGGAGAAGAAAGCTCAAGGCCTGAGAACCTGGCAGAATCAAGGTGCCTGGGTCAGAGATCCCTAACAGGTCAAGAGTTCATTATTAACAAGTCAAACCTGAGGACCCATGGAAGACAGGAAATGAATCTCCAGAAGGTAGTTGAAGCCAATGAACAGGAAATAATAAATGAATCCAGGACAAGACACAGTCTCGCAGCAGCCCTTTACTGCGCACTTATCATGTGTGATACCCTGCCCTGGGCGCCGACCTAGACTGTCTCTGACCCTCTTGGCATCTCTGAGAAGGGAGCCTTGTTGCTCCCGTTTCACAGATGAGGAAACCGAGGCTCCCAGAAGTGAAGCAATCCCCCAAGGTTACACAAACGGATATACAACCGGGATGGGACCTCCATTTGGAAATGAGAAATAGAATCTTCTAGAAGGGATGGGCAATCTTGGGGTGCAAGAGGGGGTCAGCAGGCTCAGGGTGGAGCCAGAAGATGTCTGCAGCCTGGGAGGGGAGCAGAGGAGCAGAGTGTTGAAATAACAGCAGGACCGATCAGGTACAATTGGTCAAGAGCCTGGGCCCCTTCATACGGGACTTGGGACAAGCCTCGCCCAACTCCGAGCCTCAGGGTTTTCTAAGCAAAATGAAGGTAAGAATGCATGTCACCCAGACTTACATGTGCCTGACCCACAGGAAGGCTCACTACTTGGAAGCCATTGCTGACATTATGCCCAGAGAGAGGAGGATGGAGCTCAGGCCCTGCCCATGGTGATTGATTGGAAGCCACTGATAATCTTGGTGTGAGCAGGCTGACAAAACCAGGCAGAAACAGATGCCCAAAGGCCAAGAAAGGGGATAGCAATGGGCCCTGGAGGCCACCACTATCAGCTGAGCCCAGTGATCTGAGTGACCAATGTCCACTCCCCCAAGGGCCTTGCTGGAGCCAGGTCCTGGGTGCCTGCAGGGGCCACAGCTGGAGTTGATTTCAACTCAGGCCAGACTTTTCCAAACATCACTCTTTTCTCCCCACACCTAGTGACACTCAGGGACTGCTCAGGGTGAACCAACCCCACAAGTGCAGCCCCGGAGTGAGGGAGAGTGAGCTTGGCTACCCCCTCGCCTATCCTACCACCCCATGTTGTGCTCACCCCCCAGCCCCACCCCAGCAGAGTTGGTCCTTTGTAGGAAGAATCCAAGGATCCTCAAACCCATTCCCTAGACCACAGCCCTAACTTTAGCCCCCTTCCCAAGCTGCCCCTTCACCCAGGACCTGGGCTGCAGCCCAGGGAGGCTGGGGCAGTGAGAGTGCACAACCTCAAGCTGTCCAGCCTCAAACACACCACGCCCTCCCCAGGCCCCACCTGCCTTGGCCTCAGGCCCAAGGTTCCTAGCTAAGAAGACACCCAAGGATAACAAGCAGCCCGGGTAGGGGGCCAAGAAAAGGCTCTTCTGGAAGGGCAAGAAGAAAACACTGGAAATTGTGCTGGCTGCAGGCAGCCCAGGTGCAAAGCTTGACTGAGTTTAAATTCTGGGAAATCTGTGGTGAGGAGGCTCGGGTTTCTGGGCCTCCTACCCCTTGGGCCTGGCTGGACTTCTTCATCCAGCCTCCCAAAGGGGCTTCCGGCTCAGGGGTGAGCCACTGTGGTCTGACCCTGACCCCCAGGTGGATACCAGAGTCCATACGCTGGATGGTCCTGTCTGGCAAGTCTGTGAAGGCCCTGAAGATGATCCGGTGGGTGGCTGCCTTCAACCGCAAGAAGGAGGAGGCAGAAAAAATCAGTCTGGAGGTAGGGGCCGAGAGGCACTGAAGTCTGGGGCAGGAAACTGGGCTCTGCTCTTGGGCTGTGCCCTCCCCTTGCCACTGTTTCTCCTGCTCCCAAGCCCACCTCCCATCTGACACTAAGCAGGCTCCTCTTGAGGCACCAGGCCTGCACCGTCCTCTCTTCCTCCTGCCTGCCTGTAGTGACTAATGGCAGCCTTCCTCTCCCTCTGCCCCAAGGAACTCAAAGTCAACCTGCACAAGGAGGTCTCCTTGGCCAAGACCAAGTACAGCATAGCTGACCTGTTCCGGACACCCATCCTGCGCCGCGTGACCTTCTGTCTCTCCCTGGCCTGGTAACCCACCACCCCTCCCTGCCCACGCCCTAGCACCTCTGCCAAGGCAGGGGTGATGAACAAGGCCTCCAGCAGGTGAGCAAAGCCAGAGGCACCTGCAAGGGGTGTCAAGAGACCCCCTCCCCTGGGCTGCCCCAGACCAGCCCCAGTCCCAGCCCCAGCCCCAGGAAGTCCTCTGTGTCCCTGCCCCATGCCCAGGTCCCGCCATCAGGGTCTGCTTTCCTCGGGGGTCATACCCCCCACCCCCTGGGCAAATGTTTCAAACCCCCTCACCAGCTCATGTCCCTGCCACGGCCATCTCCGTATGCTGTGTCCCCGACACTGTCCCCCACTGGTCTGCCTCTGTCCTCTGAGACCCCATTGAGCACAGTCCTCAGGGCTTCAGACTCGAGGACAAAAACTGTGTTTCTCCTCTTCATCTCTTCTGTCCGCCATTCCACTGCCACTGCAAAGCCCCATCTGCGACCTGGTTCTGAGGCCCTTCCCCATCCTGGCCATCCCTGCGTGAGACTGGATTTGTTCAGGAACCCTTCACCAGCAACCCAGCCTTCCGGGGAGGGAAGAGCAGGCCCCCAGCCCACGCACACAGCTCCCTTCCACTTCCCCTCACTGGGTGTTAAACTGTCACCACCCAAGAGAGATCCTTTACTGCCTCCTTTGGTTTCCAGCAGTCCCTCCATCCCCAATATTCTCTGGAGTCAGTTATGTGGCATCTTTGCCACCACACCCTAGACCCTGCCCATGTTAGACACAACCAGTCGATCCCAGCACTTTTTCACCTAGTCCAGACACAGCCTCAGGGACCTCAAAATAGCCCTGGAGCCACCCAACCGATCAGTTGCAGGTGGGACACAAATGAAACTAGTCATCATGCTGGTGACCCAGTGACCAGTCTGGGGACAGGCCCCAGCTGGGCAGCAGGTGCTAACTGGACTGTCCCCCCAACCCTCAGGTTTGCCACTGGTTTTGGCTACTACAGTTTGGCTATGGCTGTGGGAGAATTTGGAGTCAACCTCTACATCCTCCAGCTCATCTTCGGTGGTGTCGACATCCCAGCCAAGTTCCTAGCCATCCTCTCCATGAGCTACCTGGGCCGGCACAACACCGAGGTCATTGTCCTACTCCTGGCAGGGACGACCATCCTGGCTCTCATCTTCGTGCCCTCGGGTAAGCAGCCGGAGCTACCCCTGCACCCTCTGAAAGAGGCTGACCCATGCAGGCCAGAGTGTCCATGGGCATCTCGGGCAGCCACCCAGCTGGGAAGTGAGTGCCAGAGACTCCAGTTCTGCTGATTCTGTCTCTAATTCACTGTGTTACCTTGAGGAGGTCCCTGTGCTCTCTGGTGCTCAGGTCTCTCATTTAGAAAACAACTCAGTCGGGCTAGACAATGTCAAAGGTCCTTCCCAGCTCTCACTCTGGAAAGCATGGTGCCGTCTGCTCAGTGTGCAGAATTTCTCGAGGGGTGGGCCTGGCCTGGGGGGCACCGCTGAAGAAAACAGGGTGGGGTGGAGACACAATGGAGCCCAGTGCTCACAGAACCTCCTCCACCATGTCTGCAGAAAAGCCAGCTTTATTTTCCACAGATGTTTCTGTGTTGATACCCTTCTGTCCCTCCGAAGGAACTGGAGATATTTTAGGACAAGAATACACACAACAAAAAATTAATGAGAACAGGGAATCAGAGCCTGGGAAAACCACAAATACAGCAGGACTCAAACCTGTTAAAGCCTAGGAGTAGCAGAGTGGCTATTACTTGGCTTTAAGTTTAGGTCTGAGCTTCCCGGCAGCTGAAGCAAAAAGGGAGATAAGGTCTGCTGCAGAGCAAGAATACGCAGGTGCTCCTAAGCCCTAAGGCTCACCACACGTTCTTCCCCCCACAGACTTGCAGACCCTGAGGACAGTGCTAGCTGTGTTTGGGAAGGGATGCCTGTCCAGCTCCTTCAGCTGCCTCTTCCTCTACACGAGTGAACTGTACCCCACGGTCATCCGGTAGGTGCTGGGCCTGGGGCTGGCCCAGCTGAAGGATGCAGGCTCAGGTGGGACTGTGGCATCCTCCCACATCCTGCCCAGGCCCCAGCGCTGTCCTTCAGGAGCCCCACATGCAGGTGGCCAATCCCTGCTCTGAACCCTTGCAGGCAAACAGGCGTGGGCATAAGTAACCTGCTGACTCGCATAGGAAGCATGGTGGCCCCACTGGTGAGAATCACAGCAGAGTGGCATCCCTTCATCCCCAACGTCATTTTTGGGACCATCGCCCTCCTAGGAGGCAGTGCTTCCCTCTTCCTGCCTGAGACCCTCAACCAACCCTTGCCAGAGACTCTCGAAGACATGGAAAAATGGTCAGTCCCTCACTCTGGCTTCCTCGGTGCTGCTCCTGGGAGAAGCAGGTCTAGGCCCAGAGCTTTCCCTCAGCTCTCTTTCCCTAGGTCCCCACGGGCAAAGGAGCCAAAGCAGGAACCAGAAGCAGAGAAAGATTCCCAGAGGACCCCTCTGCAGCCTTCCTGACCAGACCTGGGCCCCAGCTGAGGGCAACAGAACCTCCAGAGACGAACCCCAGCCAGGTCCCTGCCTGCCTCTGGGCTCCATGGGCATCTTGGGGGGCGGGGGGCCCTGGGCAGGTCCACGCTCTTAGAACAAAGGCTTCTGAGAGCTTGGTGACACTATCGCCACCACCACCACTCTCCCAGCCCAGCCCCAACCAGTTCAAAGACTCAACCACCAGCCTTCCCAGACCCCATTGCCCTCTTCCTCCCTGCAGCCCAGGCCCTGCCACTTCCCCACTGTCCCAGCTCCCTTTCCCTGAAGTCCCCTGGACCCCCAGCTCAATCCTCCCTCCCCTCTTGCCCTCTACCCCCTTTTTTAATGGGAGGTTTCAATAAACAACGATGAAAACCTTGTGTGGCTCAGGAAGGGGGAAGGAGAGGGGGGCAGGCCGCTGCGTGGACGTGTGAGCTGCATATGCATCATCTGTACCTGCATGTACAGGAAGGTAAGGACACACAGGTACATGCAAGCTGGGCTGATGCAAACATACGCACACATGTGTGAGTACACCGAAGTACGTCCACACTAAGCCTTCCTCATTAGTCTGCTGGAGCTACCAGCACAGCATGTCACAGACTGGGTCTCTAAAACCACAAACACCTCTTTCTCACAGTCCTGGAAGCTGACAAGTCTGAGATCAAGGTGCTGGCAGACTCAGTTCCTGGTTAGAGCTCTCTTTGGTTGGCAGCTGGCCACCTTCTAACTGCACCCGCACGTGGAGGAGGTGAGAGGAAGCTAGTTGTCAGGTGTCTCTTCCATGAGGACATGAACCCCATCGTGAGGGCCCATCCTCATGACCTCATCTAACCCTAATTATCTCCGGAAGGCCCATCTCCAATCACTACCTCCTTGGAGGTTAGGGCTCGCACATACGCATCCGGGCGGGGACATGAGGCAGTCCCCGGCAAGTCCCTCGCCCCGCGGAGCGCGTGTGAGCAGATGGCTGAACAAACCCAGAGTGGCTGCAGACAAACGGGGCTCCTCCAAGCCAGATGGATCTTCCCGCCCTGCTCGCCCCACGTCCCAGCCCCACACCCACCAGACGGCTTTGTCTCCTATTTAACAGAGAAAACATCAAATAGCCACAGCTGACTGCCGTCCACGTCTGCTGCCACCTTTCCTGAGTTCCCTTCTAAGTCCCGTTCTCCTGCGGGGACCCAGCACCCAGCCCCTCCCCTCAGCAGCCAACTGCTTTCCCCCTGAGCCCTCCACACACTCCCTCCTGCCTGGTTCCTTCCATCACCAGTTAACACTGGAGCCTCTCCTACCTTAACGAAAACCACGCACGAAGCAGACCTTCTCAGATACCCCACCTCCTTCCACAGACCACCCAGCTCTTGCCCTTGTTCACAGCCAGACCTTCTGGAGAAGCGGTCTGCCTCCACTTTCCAACCTCATCCGTCTCCGCAGCACATGTGGCTCCGCGCCTCCCCGAACTGTTTTCACCAAGCACATGCATTGCCCCGTGCTGAATCCACAGGTCACTTTTCGTCCCTTGTCTTACCTGACTCTGGGCAGCTTTGGTTGTGTAGGCCACGCCCTGCTCCCTTGGTTGCTGAGACGCCACGCGCTTGCAGCTCCCTCCCACATTCCGGCTGCTCCTTCTCAGCCTCTTTCGGGGTATCCCCAAGGATCCGCGTCCCAGGGCCTGCTGACTGAACCGTTCCATGGCCCCACACCTCTGCCCGTGACCGACAGGGCCAGAGGCCACTGCAGATGCAAGTCTTGTTGATCACGTGTTCTGTCCTAGGCTTGGGTTTGAGCGTGGGGAGTCCAGCCCGTCCCTTGGCCCTCACCCTGGGAAGGACGGTGTCATGAGGGTGGGCTGGGCCAGAGGCAGGTCGAGCAGAGAAAGGATAAGAAAGGGACACAGGGAAAAGGAGAACGAGAGACGACAGGGCCCGGAGAGATGGAGCTGGAAGGCTGTTTGCGTAGATTCTCCGTGAGCTACAGGTCCCAGATGCTGATCGGCCGCGCATGCGCTTTCGGACCCTGGGTTCCAGCAAACACCCCTGAATTCTCCACTTCGATTCCCCTTTTTGTTTAAGCTGAACTCGAGGATTTCAATTCCTGTGACTAGACGGCTCCCAAAGCAGGGCCCCTTCCTCTGCCGCCCTCAGAACCCTTTCCTGGGGCCCATGCTCTGGTACTCTTCCCAGTGCTGTCCAATGGGAACGCGGTGCGAGCCACCTACGTGAGTTAAAAATTCCCAGTGGCTGCTTTTTCAAAGTCAAAAAAAGGGAAGTTAATTTTAATAAGAGTGTATCAGATGCAATAACAGTCCGTTGTACTTAGTTAGCCCAGGACATCCCTGTATCACCATTGCTATGTGTAACGGGCATCAGAGTTATCCATGAGAGATTTTATAGCCTTTGATTTGTGCTAAGGCTTCCGGACCTGCTGTGCGTTTTGTCATAGCGGCCGGAGCTCCCGCTGCAGACTAGCCAGACTGGAGCGCTCCACAGAGGCGAGTGGCTGCCCTGTCGGATGGCTCTGGCACACTTCGCAGAGCCGATTGCCCTCAAATCTGTTATTAAACATCTGAAAGAGGGAGAAAAAAAGAAATAAAATAAAATAAGACATCCGAGAGAGAGCTCACCAAACCTGAGAGGCCTGTGGGCCCCTGCTTTGGCCTCTCTGTGACTCTCCTTTGAGAAGTGTGTGCTCCTTGACAGGACCTGCTGCAGTCCGGCCCCACTGGCTTCAACACCCGCCACCTTGCACCCTGAGATCCAGCTTCATTCCACTTCCTTCGGTGCCTTCTCTCAGCTCTGCCCTTTGTACAAGCCCTGCACTTGACTTCTGCCCAGCCCAGCCCCACTGCACTTGACTTAGGGTCAGCTGACAAAGGGGTCACCGAGGCCTCCCTTTGGCTCTCCCTGGAGGGAGAAGAAAGGGCTCAGTGAGGAACACCAGCCACCTCACTCACTCTCCTGCCACCTTTCAGCTGTCAGAATTCAAGGTGGCTCCCAGGGTCTCCAAGGCTATTTCAGGTAGTTTACTGCAGACACATGGGAGGGAAGGGATGATGCCCAGGACGGCACTTCCCAGCCACATACGTGATCAGGACTCCTGGTGAACTGGGATGCTCACCAGGACTACTGACCCATTCTTCTCACTGTTCCCAAAGCCCCCTCCGGTCTGGGTGCCAACCCCTCTCCAGCTCCCCTTCTCCAGCTCAGCTTCTTCCTGCCTCCCCTACTCCCTTCTCTCTGCTCCTGAGCTGGGCCTCCAAATGGCTTAATGATTTGCCACTTAGCACCTCTCTTGGGCAGAGTCCTCATACTGAGCCACCTCATTGGTTACAGGCCTTGAGACCAGCCTTTAAATGGCAGTCTGTGTGTGAACTGCTAACTTCTGCACCATCCATTGGCCAGGGTAGCCAGGCCACAGGCGTGAAGCTCACAGTGTGGCACCTTGTTCTGGATTTCACCACGGGCCTGTCAGGCCTGCCCCGTCTGCTGCCAGACTTCTCTCCCCTTTGAGCATTTTCAAATTCATGCTTAGGGGCATGTGAGTTGAGCAAGACTGTTTTCTTTGATCTGTAAATTATTTATTTGAAAGGTGTCACAAGATAATAAAAATCAAAATTACATGTAGTCACACTCCTTAAGTCCCATTTATTTAACAGAATAAGTTAGGCAAAATCCAGACATCTCAGAACATCCGGGACATGTAAGAGCTGCTAGTGTGATAGAAAGAGCAATGGAATCAAGAGGACTGCTTGCTATGTGATCATGGACCAACCCTTGCCTACTCTGAGCCTCGATCTCCTGACCTGCACAATGAGATGTTCTCAACCCTGTGATGGCATCCATCTCTGATGGCATGTGGTTCTGTGGCTCTTGGCCAATCTCAGGTCCCCAGCTTTGACCCCTTTGTCCTTAGAGGATAGTCCCTGATTCTGCAAATCATTTTTCATGTGACCATTTCTATCTAGAAACTCTCTATAAGCTGGGAGGCCAGTGGGGACTTCCCTTGCTGACTGAATGATCCCAGGAGCCAACCACAATTCAGTCCCTGGAGTCTCTAGTTGAGTTTTTTCCAGACTCAGCCTGACTGGAAACTGGTCAGGCACTTGGGGGGAGCTCTTCTCCAACGTGGGGTTGAGTACAGGCTCAGAGAGGGAGGGTTCTTGGAAGGACCCACCACCTCCCCCACTGGCCTCAGCACTCTGTCCTCTTCCCCATGAAGACAGCAGGTTCTGGCAAGAAACCGGCCCCAGAACCCCAAGTCTGTTTGTCCAGCTGTCCTCATAGCCCCAGGGCACAAGGCTCTTGTTTATATACCTTGGCCCGGAGAATGTTGTCAGGCATCTGGACACCCACCGGGTCCCAGCCCAGAACCCACACTGGGTGGAAGGAGGGAGGCTGGGCTGAGTCACATCCCTCTCTGTACCTCTCCTCTTCCCTTCTAGACAAATGAGATGGGATGATGTCTAAGACCTCATTGGCTAGGCAGTCCACTCCTCTAGAGCAGCAGTTAAGAACCTGGCTTTGAAGCTAGACAGAGCAGGTTTGAACCCAACTAAGACCTCAAGTATCCCGGGGCCTTGATGGACAATAAACACCCTCCCAACTTAAGACACAAAAGAGTAGCTTCTGTAAACTGCACACAATCACAGGGCATCTTGACTCCTTACAAGAGAAGTTGAAAATCAAACTGCTTCATCTCAGCAACAAGATGGAGATTTTGCACCTGAAGAACTGAGAACCTGAGAACCAGATTGCAGAGAGGGGCAGCCAGAGACCCCCAGTGGAAACATGCCACGAAGGATGAAGGGTAGCCCCAGCCCAACAGTGGAGTCAGCATGGTGGAGAAGAATGTTGGAGGCATACAGGAAGATTGGGGTCCCTCCGGGTGGGCTAGCCGGGGAAAGAGCTCCAGCACCTTGGAGCCCAGGCTATTCTGCTGTATTCAGACAAAACAGGGAGGAGGAGTTCTCTTCCTCACTTTGCAAGCAGTCTCCCCACTCAAATGAGGATGTGGGCTATCTTAGAAATATCTGAGTAGGAGCCATCTGCATGACTGGAGTGACCTTAGCCCAGCGGGGTTGGGATCCATCATCCTTTAGGTTGGGGGATCTCAACCTTAGCATATTGGCATTTTGGGTCCAGGCAATTCTTGGTTGTGTGGGGGTGTCCTGTGCATCGCAGGGTGTCCAGCAGCATCCCGGAACTCTATCCACAAAAGCCAGTAGCACCACCACCCACAGTGGTGACAGCCAAAAATGTTTCCGGATATGGCCAGTGTCCCCTGGGGGGTAAAATCACCCTCCATGGAGGGAGAATCTCTGTTCTTTGGATAAGATGTGTTTAGTCATATTTTCTCTCTAAAATCAATGCGCTAGTCTTACTTTTTTTTTTTTTTACCAGAAATAAACAATAAGTACAGCTCACAATCACTGAGCTATGAGGCAGGGGCTACTTTAAGATCTTTACCTGCATACTGGCTCATTTAACCCTCCAACAACACAAGAGGCCAGCACAACTCTTCTCTCCACCGTGCAAACAAGAACACAGAGATGCAGAGGGGTTCGACAACTTCCCCTGGCCGCACAGCCAGTAAATGGGGAAAGAGGATGTGGATCCAAGTAGGCTGATTCCAGCGTCCATGTTTTACAATATATCCCATGCAAATGAAAAGCAGGAAGAGGTAACCTGCTTTCTTGGCTTACCCAACCCATGATCCAACCAGTCAGATCCCACCCACTAACAGCTCTGCACTGCCCTGATGGTGAGTGATCAGAACTCAGGAGCCAAATGTTGGAGGAGATCAAGTGGCTGTCTCAGAAGTGCAGCTAAAAATAAACTAAGTTTAGGCTCATTGCAAAAAAAAAAAAGGGCAGGAATTTGAATCAGGAGAAGCTAGAAGTTAAAGCTGAGACACTGGAAGAATCGATCACCAGTCAGGGGTGTCCAACCTTTTGGCGTCTCTGGGCACGCTGGAAGAAGAAGAATTGTCTTGGGCCTCACATTAAATACAATGTGACATGTAATCACAAAACAATCTCATCATGTTTTAAGTAATTTTACAGTTCTGTGTTGGGCTGCACTCATATACACCCTGAGTTGCACACGGCCCATGGGCCTCAGGCTTGCACCCCCAAATCTTGCGTGATGTCGGTCTCAGGCCACATTGCTTCAAAAGCAGCCTCTGACCCCTGTGTTTCTTCGATTGAACAAAGCTCTGGTCCCTATGAGACGCGAGCTGACCCCAGAAGACCAAAGACCAGGGTTGCCAGCTTTAGCAAATGAGAATAGAGGATGCCCAGTTAAATTTGAATTTCAGATCAATTAATAATTTTTTAGTGTAAGTATGTCCCATGTGATTTTAGGGACACGATTACAGTAAAAAAATATTTGTTGATCTAATATTCAAGTTAACTGGGTGTCTTATATCCTGGCAATGCTTCCCAGAGACAGAGTGTTTGGATCCTGTCCACTGGCAACAACAGAAGCCCCTCAAGAGGTCACCACACTTCTCAGAAGCCCCTTCTCACTAAAAGGAAGACTGAAAGGTCCTGCCCCCAGATGGGCCCCCAGGTCCATCTCTTCCCACCACCCCCACCTTGGTCCACCGTCTCCTGTCCTTTACACCCCTGAGGTATAATATTCCACTGACACCAGAATATTTGGGTTAATCCTTCTGAAATTAAGTCACACTTTAACTCCATACCTCCTTGCCAAGAATTAAATGCTGCCCTGTAGGGGTCGGGGCTACAGCAGACCCTGAGCCCCTACCAAGTGAGAAGAGGCTGCAAGGGAAAGGGAGGGACAGAGAGGCAGAGAGAGGGAAGGAGGGGCACCGGCCGGGCTGCTGTTCCCCCCACGGGGCCAGCTCAGATTCAGCTCTAGGAGCAACTGAGCTGCGGAAGCCACGGCAGCCCCTCTCCTCCAGCCGGGGACAGCAGGCAGGCAGAAGCAGAGACAGAAGTCCTGAGACTGGAAGTCCTCAGCTCCCAGCCACACTGCTGGGCCTGTCCCCCATGGCTTTCAATGACCTCCTGAAGCAGTTGGGGGGCGTCGGCCGCTTCCAGCAGGTCCAAGTCACCCTGGTGATCCTGCCCCTGCTCCTGCTGTCCTCCCACAACACCCTGCAGAACTTCACCGCCGCCATCCCCACCCACCACTGCCGCCCGCCTGCCAGTGCCAACCTCAGCGAGGACGGGGAGCTGGAGGCCTGGCTGCCCCGGGACAAGCAGGGCCAGCCCAAGTCCTGCCTCCGCTTCACCTCCCCACAACGGGGATGGCCCTTTCCCAATGGCACAGAGGCCAAGGGCACAGCGGCCACAGAGCCCTGCACCGATGGCTGGATCTACAGCAACAGCACCTTCCCTTCCACCATCGTGACCGAGGTGAGGACACCTGCACCCCTCCGTGCACCATCCAGACTGTGCCTTCCCCTCTGAAACAGACAGACGGACAGACAGAAATGCGCACACGCGCACACGCACAGACTGTCTCAAATGCCCCAGCGGCCACAATGGGCAGACAGAGAAAGTTCAGGATGGGGAGGCCTTTGTAGAAAAGGTGGATGTGGGAGTCCAGCACAGTCAGCTCCTGGGATCGGGGAGACAAACCGTGAAGAGAAGTGTCAGGGGAAGAGGGTAACAGACCTCGACGTGCCAGCCGGGGGTGGGGATGCCGCCCTGCAGCTCAGGCTCATCTCTGCTGGACCTTGTCCCCTCTCCCCACAGTGGGACCTCGTGTGCTCTCACAGGGCTTTACGCCAGCTGGCTCAATCCTTGTACATGGTAGGGGTGCTTCTCGGAGCCATGGTGTTCGGGTACCTGGCAGACAGGTCAGTCCTGGGTGGGGCCAAGCAGCCGGGATGTGACTGGGGATTCCTCGGCTGGGCCTTGGGCCCTAGGTGGGAGGTTGGCATGCCCAGCTGAGACTGCTGTGAGGCCCTCCAGCACCAGCCTCATGACACGTCACAGGTCCTCAAAGACCCCCCACCAAGGACCTCACCCAGGGCAAGCACTGCTCTCCCCACCCTGCCCAGCCCCCTTGGTCCTCAGGACCCCTGATACAGGTCCTTCCTCCCCCACAGGCTGGGCCGCCGGAAGGTGTTGATCTTGAACTACCTGCAGACAGCTGTGTCAGCAACCTGTGCAGCCTTTGCTCCCACCTTCCCCGTCTACTGTGCCTTCCGGCTCCTCTCGGGCATGGCGACGGCCGGCGTCACCCTCAACAGCGTGACCCTAAGTGAGGGGTGCCAGGAAGGCAGGGCGGGTCCCTACGCGCTCTCCGCTCACTGTGCAACCCAGCACCCGCTTTCCAGCCTCCTCTCCTAGCCTTCCCCTCCCAAGCTGTGCCTGCTCTTGGCCTGCCCTTTGGGATTGCCCTTTCAGCCAACATAACAACCTTTGCGGGGAGCTTATACCATCCTGGCCCCTCGTTTAGATTTGGGCTTGCAAACTCCATTGTTCAAGACAAGTAGGTCCCGTAAATAACTGAATCGGACCAGGTACAAGAGGCATTAGGAGGTGGGGAGGACTGTGCCCAAGGGGCCACAGCCAGGTCTCAGGGCTGACAGATCGTCCCCCTTCCTTTTTATTAATGTAAATTATCCCAAACTCTTAATGTTGGCAATCCATTCTAATGTTTTTAACGCTGGGCAAGCCCGCATCGTGTCAGCGGAACACGTGCAAACTGTTCGTGGCTTGTCCATGAGCTGCGTTCCCCTTTCCCCTGTTCCCCAGATGAGAAACCTGAGGCTGAGAAGGGAAAGGATTTGCTCAAGGTCAACTGCATCAGGGAATCTGGGCTTTGGGGTTCTTTGGACTACAGGAATTAACCGGGACTGGGCTGGGGCTGGGCAGGACACCTGGAGAAGGCTGCCCCAGGAGCCCCCCAGGAACGGGGCTGGGCCTCTTCAGATCACTGCGGGGAGGTGCCCTGCCTCCCACCTCCACTCTCCAGGACAGAAGGAAGCCACTGCCTCCTCCGAGCTGCTCTGGCCACTGAGGCTGAAATCCAGCCCAGTCTGAGCAAAACTAGAGGAGTGGCTGCTGTCGAGGATGGACTGAGTGGTCAGAGACACTGAAGGGGGAAAGGAGGCCCTAGCCAGGAATAGTGCAGGGAGCAGCAAACACACAGCAGAAGAGTGTAGGGGACGATTCCTGGCTCCCAAACCCGCCTCCCCATCCCTCCCTCCACTGGAAGTCTTCCGCTTTCTCTGCCTGGCACACACACTCATTCGGTGTATCTTCCACTGAGCCTTGGGACAGACCAAGGTGTGGGTGCAGAGACGGTCTTTGCCTGCCCCAGGGCCTCTGCCCCCTGACAGTCCAGGGTGTTGTATCATCTATCTTAACACTCTTTTCCAGGTGTAGAGTGGATGCCCATCCACACACGGGCTTTTGTGGGCACCCTGAACAGCTACGCCTACAGCCTGGGCCAGCTTCTCCTGGCCGGCCTGGCCTATGCCGTGCCCCACTGGCGCCACCTGCAGCTGCTGCTCTCTGTGCCTTTTTTCGCCTTCTTCATCTATTCCTGGTACATGGGGACCAGGGTGGGCAGGGGTGGCACAAAAGCCCAGGGGCCTGCAAGGGATGAGACACCCCCCCACCAGATCTTGCCAAATGGCCCACCCCACAGAATCAGAGAAGGTCAAAGCTGAAAGGTCAAACCCAGGAACAAGCCTCAGTCTGACAGATGGGGAAACAGGCTATGAGGGGATTTGCCCTAAGGTGTCCAGCTCTCTGGCTCTCCCCAGCTTCCCCTAGGTCTCCAGCTCCCCTGTCCTGCGCCCTTCACCCAGCCCCCAAGAGCTGAGTTCGTTCCTGGGTTGCACAGTGAGTCGTCACCAGGCTAGGCACTACTGCTCTACGGTCCTAAAGAGATGGATTCAGCAAAGCCGCTGGGTTCCTAGACTTGAGGGAAATCCCACTGCAGGCCCCTAGAAAGCCCACTCCCTGCCCCCAGCCCAGCAGACTGGAACTGAAGCCATGCCAACATCCACACTTGCCCCTGCTCCCAGGTTCTTCGTGGAGTCGGCCCGCTGGTACTCCACCTCCGGGAGGCTGGACCTCACCCTGAGTGCCCTGCAGAGAGTGGCCCGGATCAATGGGAAGTGGGATGAGGGGGCCAAGCTGAATATGGAGGTGAGACCCCCAATGCTTCCAATGACACCGCCTTGGGCTCCACCCCGAACCCTGGTCTCAGGACCCAGGGGGGCCTTCCCTGAGTAAGGGGCTAGGCCGAGAGGAGCTCCTGCACGAGCCCAGGCCCTGAGCCTTGCCCATCCTGGCAGGTCCTCCGGTCCAGTCTGCAGAAGGAGCTGGCCATGGGCAAAGGCCAGGCCTCGGCCACGGAGATGCTGCGCTGCCCCGCCTTGCGCCGCCTCTTCCTCTGCCTCTCCATGCTGTGGTAGGCCCGGACAGACAGACCCACAGACAGACAGCTGTTTGGGGAGAGAGTATATGCCCTGGGTGGGAAGAGTCAGGTGAGAGGGAGGAAAAGTCAGCAGGTCTGCAATGAAGGCAGAAGTCCGGCACGAGGGGAGAGTCTTGAAGGACCAGCTGACCTCCAACCTCAGTTCAGTTCCAGAGTCCCAACTGGGCATCAACGTCTCCCTCACCTTCTCCTTTTATCAACTCTGGTCCAGTAAACAATAGAAAAATCTCACCAGGATCAGTGGCCCCTGAGTCAACAGAAGGACATCATGAAGCAAAGAGCAGTCGGGCTTGCAAACTCCCCTGGCCTTGGCCAGAAGCACAGGCGCAGGCAATAAGACGCCTAAAGCTTATCTCCAGATGCACACTTTGGTGAAGGCTGATTTCAGCCAAATGTCTGCCTTTCCTCTGGCAACGCAACCAATTACCCTTCCGACGGCTACCTTCACCAACCCGCCACCATGGCAATCCCGTGACCACTCAGGGAAGCGTGGTCTGAAGGAACAATCCCATCAACAAATTCTTTGTTTCCGATTCTGGATTTCCTCTTGGTTGTGGGTTTCATCCGATGACCTGAGCATCATTTTGTGGGCTTTCGACATCTTCAGAAACACGGCACCCATCCCCGGCACCACGGACAGGTCCCTGGAGGCTGTTGCTGCTCCCAATACTTCAGCCCTAAAGATACGGCTCAGACTGTCCACCTGTCCTGCCTCAGCCCGGTGTCAATAGATAAGAGAAAGACCGAATCTATTTAAATCCTACATAGCAACCAAGTGACAAAATTGGGGGTATTTCAGGACCACCCCAATATTTAAACTGGATACTAATGTCTGAAGAAAGATTAACCAAGGAGGAGCATTCCAGCTCCTTATTAAGCAGGGTACTCAGTGCAGCTCACCCCTGTTTTGAATGAGCACCCCTCCTTTTAAGCCTTCCCAACAAACCCCACACCCCTCCTCCCTCCCCACCAGGTTTGCCACTAGCTTTGCCTACTACGGGCTGGTCATGGACCTGCAAGGCTTCGGGGTCAGCATCTACCTCATCCAGGTCATCTTTGCAGCTGTGGACCTGCCTGCCAAGCTTGTGTGCTTCCTAGTCATCAACTCTCTGGGCCGCCGGCCCGCCCAGATGGCCTCCCTGCTCCTGGCTGGCATCTGCATCCTGGTCAATGGGGTGGTGCCCCAGGGTGAGCACTCACCAGCACGCATGTCCTTCCTTGGCCTCATCCCCAGACATGGCTCAACTCCTCACAAGGGAGGGGAGGCAATTCCCCCACTTCTAAGATCCTGCTGATTCCCCTCCTTTCCCTCCAGATCAGTCCATTGTCCGAACCTCCCTCTCTGTGCTGGGGAAAGGCTGCCTGGCTTCCTCCTTCACATGCATCGTACTGTACACTGGGGAACTGTACCCCACAACGATTCGGTGAGTGGGAGCCTCGTGAGGAGTCTTGGGGTAAAACATTCCCCTATGCACAGGTCAGGCCCCAGAGCATGGCCCAGTATGCCCCCACCCAAAGCCCCTCCTCAACACCCACCAGAACAAGGCACACAGCTGCCACTCAGTGCACACTTGGTGGCCTGGCCAGCACAGGTGTGACTACCGACTAAGCCCTTACCTGACCCTAGAAGATCTCAGAAGGTGTCACAACTGAGACATAGCAGGGAGCCAAGACATCTCAGAGCACAGGTGGCAAACACCAGGCCCACGGGCTGAATCTGGGCCTCCACCTTGTTTTATCCGGCCCGGCTCCTTGTTTCTACCTGGTGGCAGTGCCGAGCTCCTTGCCCCTAGTTAAGGAGTAGTTACATTTATACAGTCCTAAAATTACATTGGGCCCTTTGAAGGCAACCTTGAGGCTGATGTGGCCCCCGGTGAAAATGAGTTTGACACCCCCATCTTAGAAGCAATGAATTGAAATCCCCCCTTGATCTGACACGAAATCTAAATTTCACCTGTAAACCAAGTGGTACATCTGAAACCAAAGACCACAAACATGAAAGTATTTTCCCATCACTCAATGATGGTGGGACTGGACAGTACGCCAGCCATGTGGGTAAACACAGCAGTGCTTTTCCGAGTGCCAAGATTCAGCAGAGGAAGGGTTATTGAATTAAGAAATGAGAAACATGTGTCTATATTAAGAATGGGATGCAGCCCTGGCTGGTGTAGCTCAATGGATTGAGTTTGGCCTGTGAACCAAAGGGTCACTGGTTCAATTCCTAATCAGATCACATGCCTGGGTTGTGGGCCAGGTCCCCAGTAGGGGAGCGCGTAAGAGGCCACTACACATTGATATTTCTCTCCCCCTCTTCCTCCCTTCCCCTCTCTCTAAAAATAAATAAAATCTTAATTAAAAAAAAGAATGAGAAGAAAAATTAACATGAGATGTCAAAGAAATGTCAGGCTTCCCTGAGCCACTTGGCATGAGAACCCTGAGGGTCATGGTCATGGTTACTGAATTGAGCCCTCCTGAGATATCAGGGAAAGAATAACCGCATAAACCACATACTGTACTGCGTGCAGGTGCTGTCTTAAACTGTTTACAACTATCAATTTGTTTAATCCTCATAACAAGCTTATTAGGTAGATATTGGTATTATTCCCATTTTACAAATGAAAAAACTGAGCCACAGAGAAGTTAAGTAACTTGCCCAAGACCACACAACTTGCAAGTGAAAAAGCTTGGATTTGAATCTAAGCAGCGCGTCTCCTGAGTCAATGTTTTTAACCTCGGCCCTCGTGGAGAATGACCTTCACTCGCACATTCTGATCCTTCCCTGGGGGATTCTATTCCCATAGGCCTGTCCTTGTGGGGCTGGAGCAAGTGGAACTCAGAACACCCACAGGTGATCTGAGGGCAATTGGCCCAACTCAGCTGTCTGAACTGACTGCTAAGGAAACTTAGGCCCAGAAGGCAAAAGGGACTTGCCAAAATCAGTCTCCTGACTCTCTGGCCAGAGCCGTCCCCAACCTATTTCTCTTCTTTCTTCCTTTCTTCCTTTCTTTCTTTCTTCTTCTTTCCTCTTCCTCTTCCTCCTCCTCCTCCTCCTGCTCCTCCTCCTCCTCCTCCTTCTTCTTCTTATCTCTAAAACAAAGGCCAGATCCATTTGCTAATCAATGGGGAACAGAACACTAACGGGCTCCCACCCCCTGTGGACCCTACAGACAGACAGGCCTGGGGATGGGCAGCACCATGGCCCGAGTGGGCAGCATCGTGAGCCCGCTGGTGACCATGATGGCTGAGCTCTACCGCCCCATGCCTCTCTTCATCTTCGGCACTGTCCCCGTGGTTGCCAGTGCTGCTACTGCCTTCCTGCCGGAGACCCTGGGCCTTCCGCTGCCGGACACGGTGCAAGACGTGGAAAACAGGTGGGGCCCCACCCACAGCGGAGCAGAGGCTTACCCCAGGTCACACATCCAGGCCATGCTGTGACTCAAACCCAGGCCTCCTTTTCCAGGCCAGGTCTCCTTGTTCCCATTTCCCCAATTGCCTAAGTCTCCCCGAGTCCTTCCTGGAGTTCCCAGCTGCAGGGAGGGGTAGGTGTTTGAGGCAAAGAGCTGGTGGCTGGGCACAGGTGCCCCCAGCTCCCAGCCCCAGCCTGCAGGCTGCATACCTAGGGCACCGTTCTCCCACCCCCAGGAGGAGAGGGAAGCCACAGCGACAGCAGCAAGAGCAACAGAAGCAGATGGTCCCACTCCAGCCCTCAGCACAAGAGAAGAGTGGACCCTGAGCGCCAAGAACAGGCTTCACAGAGCCCTAAAGGGAGCAGGGATCCTCCAGGTCCTGGGCCACCCACACAAGGAGGCAGAAGGAGGATGGCAGCCCAAGTGTCGGGGGCTATAGTTCAGGGAAGCCCCTCCCCAGGGGTTCTCCTCTCTGAAGAGATTCCACCAAGACCACATCATTAAAATGTTTCTCTGTGTGTAGCATCTCTCTTTGTCTGTCTCGTCTCAAAGGTAACAGCCACTGCACATCAGCCAACTTCCAGCCCACAAGGTAGCACAGTCCGATCCCTGCCTTCAGCCGCCAGGATTTTACAAACCATCCCAGAGCTCGCCCCCCACCCCCACCCCCTCTCTTCCTCTGAACTGGGTCCTCTGGCACACCTGTGCCTTTTGCACAGGCGTAATCTTCGGAACCTCATCTTTGAGAAACACCCTCAGGAAAAGGTCAGTGATCTCAGATTCCTGGACAGGCAGGGAGAAGATAGATCTCCTCTAGGGACTTGATCTTCATGTCCTTGACCAGGAGGCCTGGCTTGGTGACAGGGACCACTCCCTGTCCTCAGCCTTGCCGCCATGAGCTCTGCATCCCCAACCCCAACCCTGGCCATGACCTCAGCCCCGACGTCACTGCCAAATCCTCCACGGAAGCTGCCCTGGCCTCCCATTTCCAGGGCCCTTTTCCTTGGAAAAAAGCACTTCTGACCTGTGTCCCCAAGGAGTCATCCCCAGGACACTGGCTCCCATCCCAACCCCTCACTTCTGAGCCTGAGTTCTGATACTGCTGCCATGCCTCCCTCCAGTGGCCTCAGGTGCTGTGTCCAGTTTTGACCACAAGGTCCTGTCCTCAGCCAGAGTTGGAAGGGCCTTTGGGACCACCCTTGGGCTCTCCCGACATAGCTCTGAGCGTGTCCTAGCCAGGACGGCACACTCAGGAGCATCCTCAACCACGTGGCCCCAAGACTCCACACTATAAGGAAGTTCATGCTGTTTTCAGCCACTAACTTTGTGGCCATTTGTTACAGTAGCAGTCAGAAACTGATGCACACCCTTATTCTCAGACTCCTCTGGGGGGTGTCAAGCTGGCCCAGACAGGTTTTATTTTCTCACACACCGTTTTTTGGTAGGGATAGTGTTGTACTGTCTAGATTGCCATAGTCCTCACCACTCCCTATTGCTCACACATTTATGTTGACCTCTGGCTTTGTAGCCATTTAAGTTTGGCCCTCCTAGACTCCTCTCTGTGAAACCGCCACCTTGTTTTCATACGTTTTTAGAGCTGTGAAAGGTTTTTGTCACAGGCATAGGGAGCAAAAGGAAAGCACTGGGTGGACCCCACTGCCCATTGTTCCTCCTCCTCCAAGAGAACCATCAAACAACGTTCTTTCAGCCATGCGCATGCTGTAGTCCCAGAACAGGAGCCGACTCCATTGCCAAAAGCTGGAGTGATAAGCTACATGAGCTTGGGACTGTTTCTCTGACCAGTTCGAAGGAAGTCTGTTGCCGATTCTCCTAAACTCCTCCCCCAAGAGAAGCCCACACCCAAGGGGCAAGTTCCTCAGGAGATACATCGGAGAAGAAACCAGGCAGGCTAGCAGGGCCTGGAATGGTCAGGGTCTTCTTGTTTGTTTTTCTTTTTGTTTTTGTTGGGCATCATCCCACAAACCTAAAGGCTGGCAGTTCCAGCTTTGATTCCCAGTGACAGCATGTGCCCAGGTTGCGGGCCAGGTCCTCGATTGGGGGTGTGCAAGAGGCAACTGATCCATTGGTGTTTCTTTCCCTCTCTTTCTCCCTCTCTTCCCCTCTCTCTAAAAATAAATAAATAAAATCTTTTATAAAATGATAAATAAATAAAGCAAAGCATTAGGGTAAGGTTAAAGCCCAGGCCTGGCAAACACCTACCAGGGGCGTTACACAAAGGGAATGTCTTCAAAGCCCCTTTATGGCGCCCTACTGCCACCCCTGAGTGCCCTTGGGCTCCTTGGGTGGAAGGGGTCCTGGAAACATTTTTGCATCCACATAAACATCCCCCGCTGATTTGTGTCTGGTTCTCTTCACCTCATTCTCCACCCTAGCAATCTCATCAAATTCTCTTACCGTCCCCTTGTCACCCAGATGCACATCAGGTATGGCCTCTCTGTTCTCAAGGCACTGAGCCAGCCCCATGGCGGTTTTCCCTTGGCTTTCCGAGCGCGTCATCCCCCGCTGGGCGCCTCCCTGCAGGCCTTGCTTCCCTGGCTGCTTTCCCCTCTTCTCTCAGCTTTCCCTCCTTCTCTGTTTTTTCCCTCTCCTCCAGTATCTCCTCACCTTCTGTCTTTTCCTTGTCTTCTCTCTTTCCCTCATTTCCTAACTTTGCTTGTCTTCCAGAGTACAAGCTACTTCTGGCTTTTTCGCACTTTGAGGCTGTTCATTTTCCATCTTCCCTTGATCCTAGGCAATCCTTCGTTTTCCCCGTAGAGTCTTTCCATGTTGAGATGCCCTGTCTTTTTCCTGTCCTGCATGAATTCTGGACAGGGTCCTCCTCTCATAGCCTAGCCGAGAGCTCACAACAGCAGATGCAGAGAGCTGGAAGGATGTGAAGTGACAATTAGGAGCTCACAGGCGCAACCACAGCAAGCAAGAAGGGTGGGTGCCCTGACTCTGCATTGGTCAGGGTATAGATTTAGGTGGTAGACAATGTTGAGTCTGATGGGAAAGCTGGGCCTGTGGCAGCCACCTTGTGACCCAATAGAGCAAAAATTAAGGCAACAACTGAGAGTAACACAGTGGAAAGATGGCACTAACCTGCGGCTGGGTTATGTCATTGAGCTCTAGATTTAATAGGGCCACAGCCATCTACCACTAATTGTTAATTTTGGGAACTCAAATTTAAATCCTCCTTCTTCCTTAAGTCATTGTGAGTTGGTTTTCCTGTGATCTGCAGCCAAAGACATATTAACTAATTTATTTTACAGCTTCATTGCAATACAATAGGTAATTTTGTCCATATTTATAGGGTACATTTTGATGAGTTTTGACAGATGCATACACCCATGAAACCATCCACCACAACCAAGACAAGGAATTTATTCATTACCACTGCAAGGTTCCTCGTACCCCTTCTTTGTGTAGATATAGGCTGCTTCTATTTCTTTCTTTTTTAAGATTTTATGTATTTATTTTTAGAGAACAGGAAAGAGAGGGAGAGAAACATTGATGGAAGAGAGAAACAGCTATCATTTGCCTCTTGCACGCCCCCAACCAGGGACCAGGCCTGCAACACAGGCACTTTCTCTGACCAGGAATCAAACCAGCGACCTTTCCCCTTGTGGGACGACATTCAACCCACTGAGCCACGCTGGGCAGGACTTAAGCAAATATAGGGTAGGATTGCTGAGTCATATGTAAGGTGCATGTTTAACTTTTTAAGAAATAATCAAACAATATTCCAAAGCGGTAGTAACATTTTACATTCCCACCAGCAGTATATGAGAGTTCCAGTTGCTACACATCTTTGCCTATACCTGGTACAATCGATTCCTTAAATTTTAGCCATTGTAGTAAATGTGTAGTGGTGACTTACTGCAGTTTTAATTTGCAGTTCCCTAATGACTAATGATGTTGAGCCACTTTTCATGTGCTTATTTCCATCTAGATCGGTTCTTTGGTAAAGTACTCAAAAATTTTGCATGTTTTCAAATTTGTTTGATTGATTTCTTATGATTGAATCGGAAGCTTTTTTTTTTTAATGTATTCTAGAAACAAATCCTAGGCCAGACATGTGTTTTGTAAATGGTTTCTCCAAGTTCATAGCTGGGCCTTTTATTTTTATAGCAGTGACTTTTGAAACATGCCTTTTTATTTTTACGACAGTGATTTGGCCTTCCTTCCTGACCTTACCATTTTTCTCTTCTTCTCCAAGGAGGAGGCCACCTGTTCTGGCCTAGTCGGGAGGCTCAAAGTGCCCGGCTGTGGGGCATCATCAGTGACCCTCCTCAGATCTGACCTGTCCTTAGACCCCAGTGAAGAAACCATTAATGTAGTGAGCCTTAATCATTGAATGTCTTACTCTCAAGTTGTAGTTTAACTCGATTCCTTAAAAAAAAAAAAAAAAAAAAAAAAAGGTTATAAGAACTACTACTGGTCATCAGGAGGCCCAGGGCTGCAGCAGACTGGGAACTGATGAGTTAGAGACAAAGGACAGTCCTTCGTGTCCACCTGCACAACCTGCCGCCAAAAGGCAGGAGTGGCGTGTGGGAGCAGGAGGCCTCGGGTCCAGTGGTCCTGCCTCATGGCCTTCAGTGACCTCCTGCAGCAGTTGGGGGTGTCAGCCGCTTCCAGCAGACCCAGGTAACTTTGCTGTTCCTCCCCCTACTCCCGCTCACCTCCTGTATCACCCTACAGAACTTCACCACCGCCATCCTCACCCATCACTGCCACCTGCCTGCCAATGCCAACCTTGGTGAAGATGGGGAGTCGGAGGCCTGGCCGCCCTTGGATGGGCAGGGGCAGCCAAAGTCCTGCCTCTGCTTCACCTCCCCACAACAGGGACTGCCCTTTCCCAATGGCACAGAGGCCAAGGGCACTGTCACCACAGAGCCCTGCATCAGTGGCTGGATCTATAGCAACAGCACCTTCTCTTCCGCCACCATGACTGAGGTGAGGATGCCTGGGCCCCTGCCTTGCCCCCTTCCAACCCCTGCATCCCCGTCTTACCATCCCCAAACACAGACCACGTGACCCTGACCTGAGTTTGTCTCAATGTGGGAAGAGCCTAGAGCTGTGAAGAGCTTTGCCCCAAATGTAAGAGAACAGTGGCTGGAGTTTGGGGGCTTCCTGGTAGAAGAGACATGGAAGTCCTTGCAGAAAGGTGCCTCTGCCCTTTCACCCCCACCAGAGAGAGACACTGTCCTAGGAGTTTAATGTTTTCCTTTGGTTTCCCTGGGATAGGGAACTGGGGAGGTGGTACAGAGGGAGGGGAAGGAGACATACAGGTGGCTGGGAGTTACAGGGGTATTCCTGAGCAGGGGATTCTGGGCTCAGAGTCCCAGAGACAAAAACGGCCTCTGACTTCATCTAGAAAGAGCTCTCAGCAGCTGGGGCCAGGAGATGGTGAGCAGCCAAGGGGGAAAAAAACAGGAAGGAGAACAGGGTTATGGGGGTCCTTTCATTTCTAGGAATTGAACACCCCTTCCCCCAAAAACACACACATGCATTTAGAAAGTCACTCTGCACTGCAGAGTCATCCATCCAGCTGAATTCTGCACTTTGTACCTGTCACATTAACTGTGTTCTTAGCATCTGTTCTAGTTACTGGTCTTTTGGTTGCAAGAAAGAAGCCTTCCCCAGTCTGCTTGTGGGAAAGGGGGGCGGTGGATCATTACAAGACTACAGAGATTTTAGGAAATCCAAGGACAGGAAATGGAGTGTGTCCAGGCCTTGTGGAAACTGGAACCAAAAACTGGAACACAAGAGGCATCTCTATACACTTACTCTGTTCCTGTCTCCTTCAGCCCATCTCATCTGTGTGCTCACCTTGCCAGAGGACCACCTGTCCCAGCCCTGAACCATGACCTCTCAGATTTAGGGTCTGCCAACAACCAGAATGTTTCTGTATCTTAAATCAAACTCTCAGAAAAGTCTCCGACTGGCTCAGCATAACACATTGATGGGCTCATCCCCTCCCACAACTGGCTCAGATGTCCACGCCTCATCCAATCATCATGCCAAGGGGCAGCATAGCAGGATCATGTGACCCCCTTGCCCACCAGTCAGGGCTATACCAAGAAGATGCCCTGAGTAGGGACTGTAGTCAGGCTTAGTCCTCAAACTTGCCTGATGCAGCCTCTGTCTGAAACTGACCAAAGTGAGGCCATACTTCCACCAGAGAAACCCAAGACAGAAGCAGAAGGTGACTCAATATGGTTAGTCTTCCTCCTGCGGAGACATGCACATATCAAATGTTGTCCATCCCATGCCTGGTGTGGGGGATTTTCTTCATCACTGTCCAGCCTCAGCCCAAGTTCTGAGACAGCCACACCCACATACCTGAACTTTGGATCTTACCAGTCCTCCCAGATCTGCTTCCCCATTTCCCTTCTTAAAACGTTACATTCTGCTTTCCAAGGTCAACAGTATTCCAGGAAATATCAACCCGGTTCTTGCTCTTCTATTCAAACGGTAGGCAGTTTGATCCAAAAGCTCAGATCTCTTGCCATCTAGAGCTAAGAATCTGGGTATGCAAATGCCTTGGATCTTCTTCTAAATAAAGACTTGATAGTAATCTCATCATTTTTGGTTTCAATGACTGACAAGGCCAGATGCACAGGTAGGCCATTCCCCGAGATGTATGGAGATGCCAAGGATAATCCAATCTTCTTCTAGTAGACACCATGGATGGGACCATCGTCCACTGTGCACACAGGCCTGGGATACTAACAGGCCTATTTGACAAGCACAGCCAGATTACCTCTTCCTTGAACCAATAATGTCAAAGCCTACAGTTGCACCAGAGAACAATTCATTCAGGTAACAGGCAGCTTACAAGCATAACCCAATGTGAGGCTGGACCTTCTCAGTTGTGAGCAAATGAAACAGCTCACAAGTTAACAGGGGCTGCTTAAGCAAGACAGTTAATCACAATAAAGACACTCCACCCAGGCACAATGACACAGGTCGCCTGAGAAAGAAAAGTCCCAGCTTGCTCCTTGGAAAGAAAATGACCTGGCCCTGGCTGGTGTAGCTCAGTGGATTGAGCTCGGGCCTGTGAACCAAAGGATCACGGTTTGATTCCCAGTCAGGGCACATGCCTGGGTTGCAGGCCAGTTCCCGGCAAGGGATGCATGAGAGGCAACCATACATTGATATTTCTCCCCCTCTCTCCTTCCCTTCCCCTCTAAAGATAAGTAAATAAAATGTTTAAAAAAAAAAAAAGAAAAGAAAATGACCCAATATCCATATGGTTACTTCAACATTCTGAGTACAAAGCAAAACATCCATAAATATAATAGGAAAAAGAGGCTGGCTATGGGCTATAATAAAAACCTTGCCTGAGCACTTCTTATTTTCTTCTGAACTAAAATATCCTGGGCAACAACTAGCAGGTTCCATCTGTACCATATTAGTCAAGACTCTTATTTGCAAGTGACTGTAATTCAACTCAAGCTAATTTGAGCATAAAAAGAGCATGTAAAGGTTCCTATACCCAAACCACAGGACGGGCAGAGGTAGAAATGGCTCTAGGGACTGTGGGCACCAGACCATGGATGTCATCAGGACCTTTGCTGGGTCTCGTCTCTGCTTTTTTTTTGCATGCTAGGCATGTCCACAATGTCCGCAATCCTTCACAAGGTGGCCACAGATCATTCTGGGCTCACGCCAAATAACTTTCTCACCAGAGAGAAAGGTTTCTATCTCCCAGCTCCAAATTTGAAAAATTCTAGGAAAGACTGATTGGCTGGCTTAGGTCACATGCCTACCCCTCAGTCCAAGGACTACAGGGCAGGGAGGGCATGGCTTATTATGAGTGACCCAGCCTGAATCTCCTCTTCCTTCCTGTTCTGCCAATGATTAAGAGCTGCCATTTCACCTCTTTGCTTTCTGTGCTTTTTCTGCTTTTCCTTCCCCTGAGGCCAGTCTCAAAGCATCTGTCATTTATTGTAGCCTTCACCAATTAGCCATTCAGAGCCGTCTTAGGCAGCAATTCTCTGAGTCTGCCTCAAAGCCTATTCCTAGATTTTGGTTCCTGTTCGCAATAAAGTACTTCTCTATACAAGAAGCCCAGGAGAGCACCCTGGCCAGCGTGGCTCAGTTGGTTGGAGCATTGTCCCTTTTGGCTGTGGGTTTGATTCCTAGTTAGGGCACATACTTTGGTTGCAGACTCAATCCCCAGTGTGAGTACATACAGGAGGCAATAAATCGATGTTTCTCTCTTGCATCTATGTTTCTCTCTCTCCCTTCTTCTTTCTCTAAAAAGCAATGAAAGAATGGTCCAGGTGAGGATTTAAAAAAAAAAAAAAAAAAAGGAGATGCCCAGGAGCACACAGAAATATTTGATCCTCAGTGGTTCCAGATGCACATGAAGAAAACACAGATGGTGGTGTAAGCCCCAAGCAACCTTTGCTTTAGCAGATAATGAGACCTTACAGCAGACCACAGGCAGAGAGACTCCGAGTACTCTGTACTCACTGGTCCGTTCCTAATCTGGACTATGTACAGACCTCATCACGAGACTGCACAGAAGGCTTTCCCTTCGCACTCCCACGTCCATCCCCACAGGCACATTCCATTCACAAGTTTCCAGCAAAGTACCATGAACCTGAATTCTCGGCCTGACACGGCCCAGAATCAGTTCCAGATAAAAGCCATATTAGACAACACATAGAATTACAGGAGAACAGCTGTTTGAATAAAACAGCAATAGAGTCCATCATTCTTTGGGTGAAAGTGTTCGAATGCCAACATCACAAATTTTACATCGTGTGGTATGTGCATCCACAGAACATGTAAAGTCCTACAGTAATAAGTGAATTGGGAAATAAGGATTTCTCCCCAAACAAATCAAGACTATCAAGTAACTACACCTGAAAGATGAATTCACTTGGGTATACATGAATGCATGTCAGGGGGTGGTCCCTAGTCGCCTTGGTCATTTGAGCCCATTTATCTTTTTGTTTTTATGAACAAAAGAAATGACAGTTTAAAAATCCACTCGAAAGTATAAAAAATTGCTCCTAATTGTAAAGGAAATGCCATATCTATTGATCATTTCAACTCAATCTTAATGGCATGTCCATTTCCTACAGGCTGTAGAGCTATTCTGATCCATCTAGAGAGAAAGTACTTTCAAAATGATGGTTTTTTTCCTTATATTAATTAAAAGAGCCACAAAATGTAAACTATCAGTTGTACTATCCAGTTGCTGTTTATTTGAAAGCTGCAAGTAACCACAGCTCTCTCAAATGTGTGTATGGGAAGTCAATGGAAGGATGGAAGAGTATTTTACAGAATTCAAGGGTCAAGAATGTGTTCCCTTGAATGGATGCTCAGTATCACTAGCCACTGAGAGATGCAAATTCAAACCACAATGAGATACCACTTCACACCGGTCAGAATGGCCATCATAACAAAATCAACAAACAAGTGCTGGTGAGGTTGTGGAGAAAAAAGAACCCTAGTACACTGTTGGTGGGAATGCAGACTGGTGCAGCCACTGTGGAAAACAGTATGGAATTTCCTCAGAAAACTAAAAACGGAACTGCCTTTTGGCCTGGCAATTCCACTGCTAAGATTATATCCTAAGAACCCTGAAACACCAATTCAAAAGAACCTGTGCACCCCAATGTTCATAGCAGCACAATTTACAATACCCAAGTGCTGGAAGCAACCTAGGTGCCCATCAGTAAATGAGTGGATCAAAAAATGATGGTACATTTACACAATGGAATTCTACACAGCAGAAAGAAAGAAGGAGCTCCTTCCCTTTGCAACAGCATGGATGGAACTGGAGAGCATTATGCTAAGTGAAATAAGCCAGGCAGTAAAAGACAAATACCATATGATCTCACATATAAGTGGGACTTAATCAACAAAACAAACAAGCAAGCAAAATATAATCAGAGACATTGAAATAAAGAACAAACTGACAGTAACCAGAGGGGAGGTGGAAAGGGATAACGGGAGGATTAGGGGGAAAGGTTGTCAAGGAACATCTATAAAGAACACAAGGACAAAGCCAACGTTGGGTAGAATTGAGGGTGGGAGATGGGGATGGCTGGGGTGGGGGGAAATGGGGACAACTGTTCTTGAACAAAAATAAAAAATAAAAAATAAATAAAAGTGAAAAAAAAGAATGTGGGCCAAGCCTCATGAGGGTCTGGGATCAGGGAACTGAAGGGGACTGAAAGCTGGACTCTCCCTCTCTACTTCTTTGGTGCTGACTGGGCTCTCCCCTGACTTCCCTCTGACTGATTACTTCATTCTTCTTCCTTCTCTTCCTCTCTCTTTCTTCCATGTTTCTCACACTCTGTCTATCTCTACCTTTAACTCTTTCTCTCATGTTTTCTCAGCTCCACTTCTATATCATTCCAAAGCTTGGCCTTCCCATTCCAACTTCAGGTGTCCTGAAAAATCTTGCTTCTCTGAGTCACATTTCCAGATTAATAATCAAAAGATTCTGATTAGCCCAAGCCAGCTCCAGGGCCAGGTTTCTTCAGGTGTGCCAGGGAGGGATGGCTTCGGGACCCCTGAAGGAGGGTGAGGGGTCAGTGCTCAGAGGAGAAGGAAGTGTCTAAACAGGTGCCATGAAAGGCACCTCTCACATGTTTTGAAATAACGTGATGAGAAAGATTGCCTGATAGGGGGAGAGAGGCACTCCTTACATGCAGGCCTCAAATCAAGACCCTCAGCCCCACTGGGAGAGAGGGAGTGGGGCTTCCTGGGGACCAGCCAAGCTCTTCCGGACCCCAGCTCTTCCTTCCTCGCAGTGGGGCCTCGTGTGCACACACCAGAACTTGCCCCAGCTGAGCCCACTGATTTTCATGGCAGGGATGCTGTTTGGATGCTTGATGTTTCAGAATTTGGTAGACAGATCAGTGGTGGACAAAGCTGGGTCAAGGAGCAAAGGTATGGGCCCTGTAGGCTGGACACAGGGGTGGGGGAGACTGGCATCCCTGAAAATCCAGGGAGGGACACGTGACTGATCCACTGAAGTGTGATGACATCTGGAAAGCCTAGAGGAGGCCATCAGCACTTTCCACACCTAACTTCCTTTCAGTTACTACTGGCAACGCCCTTGTGAAGCTGTTGGGAACTGCCCTGCCTGGTTTCAGGAACTGTAACCCCCCATGGCTAAGGCTGAGTGAGCAACCTTTGGTCTGTAAGCCACTAAGGAGACAAAGGTTATCTCCCTGGCAGGAGAGTGCTTCTGCTTCATCCATAACTGGCCCCCAATGCTTGGTCAGTTAGCCAAAGATGGGTAAGATTCCCCAAGGGGGGAATGTCCTAAGACAGGCACAATCATGTGGAGGCCCCCCAAAAGGACTTGGAGGGCTACAGAAAAAGGGGGTGATGGACCCTCACCCCTCGGCTATCCTGACATAGCCTGAGTCCTCATTCTGTCTGCAAGAAGTCTCCTAATCTCTTGGTTGCCTTGGTTACCCTGCCTGATTTAAGCCTGAGACAATAAATGCCTTAAGCCTGAAACAATGCTGGTGGTGGGTGCAGCCCTGTGCTGGAAAGGGCGGATTCCCTGTGTGATCAGGCCTGATAAAGAATACATAAAATCCTGTGAAACCTGCTTTGCTAAGAATGCTCTCAATTAAATGATAAGGGTCTGAGCAGGAAATCAGTTTTGTTCCCCAAAGTTCCCCAAAGTTTTGTAGCCTTTTAGCTACAGACCCTGACTCAGAATAAGCCCTTGTAGTTCTTTGTATGCTCTCTATTGTTTGATCCTTACTGCCTGACAATGATTAATGAACTTTACCTGTATTCCTGTGCAAATTAAACCCAATAAAAGCCTGTCATGGCAAGGGCATGGGGCACTCTCCTCTTGAGAGAGTAGCCGTGCCATCCCTTTTCCTCCACAGGACTCAGTAGTCCGTGTGAATTTCTCTCATGTCTCATCTACAATGGTGGACCCCACAAGCCGGGGTCCGCATCATGAAGCCAAAGAGGGTGGTGCTATGATCTGCATTCTACCAATAAGGACACTGAGGTTGAAGGATATTAAAGAATTTGCCCAAAATGTTGAGAAGGATCAAAATAAAGTTATCAGTTGTTAATTCTGAGGAGTGAAATTGGAAAGAAGAGAACTTTTCACTCTGTATTTCCATACGTTTGAACTTTTATAACAATTCATTACCTTTATCATTTTAAAAAAGTAAATAATGTTTTTTAAAGGTACAGTCACAAGGCCCTGGCTGGTGTAGCTCAGTGGATTGAGTGCAGGCTGCGAACCAAAGGGTTGCTGGTTCAATTCCCAGTCAGGGCGCATGCCTGGGTTGTGGGCTAGGTCCCCAGTAGGGAGTGCACAGGAGACAACCACACATTGATGTTTTTCTCCCTTTCTTTCTCCCTCCCTTCCCCTCTCTAAAAATAGATTAATAAAATCTTTAAATGGAATAAATAAAGGCACAGTCACACAACTCATAAGTGGCAAAAGCAGAACAGGAATCCAGATTTTTCTGACACCATGAAGTCACTTGGCTCCCCTTCTGCCTTGTGTGTGACCTGTGAGTGTCACAGAAACATAGACCTAAGGGTCAGGGAGAGTGAGGAGCAAGGCTCAGCCCTACCACTAGCTGTGTGTCTGTGGGAGGGCTGCACAGCCTTCCTTTGACTGATCTGATGTTTCCCTCTATGAAATGAGGGTGATGATCCTAACCCCAGATGGTTATAGTGAAGTTACATTAGTACCTAGAACTCAGTGGGGATCACCCTAACCTTGACTATCTTGCAGGCCAATGACCATAAACAGATCATGGAATAGATAACAGGAGGCAATTTTCTAGAGAATAAAATCTGCAAATATTAGAAATGTTGTAGCAGATCAAAGGTACACAAAATCAGCTTTATCTTTTATAAAATATAAGCCACGGTCAGATCCATTTTGCAAAAGCAACAACTTTGCAGAGGTTTCTCAAAACAAATCTATAAACCAAACTCACAGACACAGAGAACAGGTAGGCAATTGCCAGAAGCAGAGGGCTTACAGCTGGCCAAACGAGAAAAGGGGGTCAAAAGGTACAAATGCCCAGTCATAGAACAAATAAGTCATGGGATGTGATGGACAGCATGGTGACTACAGTGATTAATAGTGAGTTGCATACTTGAAAGTTGCTAACAACGTAGATCTTTAAAAATCTCTCATCATGGACTTCTGGCCAAGATGGAGGTGTAGGTAGACACACTGTGCCTCCTCACACAACCAAAAGAAGGACAACAACAATTTAAAAACAAAAAACAACCAGAACTGACCAAAAAATCAAACTGTATGGAAGTCTGACAACCAAGGAGTTAAAGAAAACATTCTTCCAGGCCGGTAAGTAGGGCAGAGTCGGGCAGCTGCTGGCAAAGCAGCAGCTGGTGGACCCAGCAAGGCAGTGGATTGTGGAACCAGGCACAGTGTGCAAGGCTGCAGCTGACCAGCTAGGCAGAGGCTGGCAGACCGAGTGGTCCCACATTCGCACGCAGATAAACCAAGCGAAACTGGGGAGTGGGATGAACTGCACAACCCATAGTCCCAGCGCGGGGAAATAAAGCCTCAAACCACTGATTGAAAACACCTGGGGGGTTGAGGCAGCAGCAGGACAAATTCCAAGCCTCACAGGAGAGTTCGTTGGAGAGACCCACAGGGCCCTAGAACATACACAAGCCCACCCACCTGGGATCAGCACCAGAAGGGCCCAATTTGCTTGTGGGAAGCGAGGGAAGTAACTGAAATCCAGCAGAGAGCGGAGCAAGCGCCATTGTTCCCTCTCAGACCCCTGCCCTACATAGAGTGTCACAACCCAGCGACGTGGGTTACCCTGCCCTGGTGAACACCTAAGGCTCAGCCCCTCACTACATAACAGACACGTCAAAGACAAAAAAAAAAAAAAAAAATGGCCCAAACAAAAGAACAGATCAAAGCTCTAGAAAAAATACAACTAAGTGATGAAGAGATAGACAACCTATCAGATGCACAGTTCAAAAGACTGGTGATCAGGATGCTCACAGAATTGGTTGACTTTGCTCACAAATTAGATGAACAAATGAAGGCTACAATAAGTGAAATAAAGGAAAATGTACAGGGAACCAATAGTGATGGGAAGGAAACTGGGACTCAAATCAATGGAGTGGACCAGAAGGAAGAAAGAAACATTCAGCCAGAAAAGAATGGAGAAACAAGAATTCAAAAAAATGAGGAGAGGCTTAGGAACCTCCAAGACATCTTTAAACATTCCAACATCCGAATTATAGGGGTACCAGAAGGGGAAGAGGAACAGCAACAAGTGGAAAAGTTATTCAAACAAACAATGAAGGAGAACTTCCCCAATCTGGCAAGGAAAATAGACTTCCAGGAAGTCCAGAAAGCTCAGAGAGTCCCAAAGAAGGTGGACCCAAGGAAGAACACACCAAAGCACATCAGAATTACATTAGCCAAGATTAAAATGAAGGAGAGAATCCTAGAAGCAGCAAGAGAAAAGGAGGCAGTTACCGACAAAAACGTTTCCATCAGACTGTCAGCTGATTTCTCAAAAGAGACCTTGCAGACAAGAAGGGGCTGGAAAGAAGTATTCCAAGTCATGAAAGGCAAGGACCTATATCCAAGATTGCTCTATCCAGCAAAGCTTTCATTTAGAATGGAAGGGCAGATAAAGTGCTTCCCAGATAAGGTCAAGTTAAAGGAGTTCATCATCACCAAGCCCTTATTATATGAAATGTTAAAGAGACTTATCTAAGAAAAAGAAGATTAAAAGTATGTACAGTAAAATGACAGCAAGTTCACAGTTATTAACAACCTAAAACAAAAACAAAAGCAAGTAAGCAAACAAATAGAACAGGAGCAGGAACACAGAAATGGAGATAACATGGAGGGTTAGCAACAGGGAGGTGGGAGGAGGAGAGAGGGGGGAAATGGTACAGAGAATAAGTAGCATAGATGGTAGTAGAAAATAGACAGGGGGAGGGTAAGGATAGTATGGGAAATGTAGAAGCCAAATAACTTATATGTGTGACCCATGGACATGAACTAAAGTGGGAGAATGTGGGTGGGAGGGGGTGTGCAGGGTAGAGGGGAGTAAAAGGGGGGAAATGGGACAACTGTTATAGCATAATCAATAACATATATTTTTAAAAATCTCTCATCACAAAAAAAATTGTAACTATGCATAGTAACAGATACCAAGTACACCTATTGTGTGGTCATTTTGCAGTGTATACAATTATTGAATCATTGTGGTGTACACCTGAAAATAATATAATGTTTCATGTCAACTATGCCTCAATTGTTTAAGAATTACAAAAGACTGTCTCCTAGCAGAGGTCTGTCAGGGATCATCACCAACCAGCCTTCAAAGAACCCGCCACATCCCGCAGCAGCAGCTCCCAAATCTTAGGAGCTTGCTAAAAATACTGTTCCTAGCTTACCTTCCAGATAGTCAACAGGCTTTGAGTCAGATTCAGGTGCCTGAGTAGTTTCCACACACCCCTGTGATTCTGAGGAAAGTGTTTGGGCCCCTCCATCGGTGTGCCTATGTGTCAGGACCCTGGACAGCGGCAACCCAAGCCTGGGCCTAACTCAAGGGCGCCCAGGTGCCAGCCCTTGCCTTATCCCCCACCTCCCATCTCAGCACCTACCTCATGGTCACACGTGGGCAGCCTTGCAAAAAAAACTATTGGATGGCCTGGGGCACCAAGGGTGAGACAGCCAAGGACACTGGGCAGGGAGGAAGCAATGTGCTCTTTGAACTTGGGTTTCCCCTCTCCCCACAGGGTGGGCCGCCAGAAGGTGCTGACCTGGAGCTACCTGCAGTTAGCAGTGTCAGGGGCCTGCACTGCCTTCACACCCAACTTCACAGCCTACTGCACTTGCCACTTCCTTCCAAGTGTGGCTATGAGTGGCCTTCCAAGCATGGCTCACCACCAACTCCCTGACACCTAGTGAGAGGGGCCCTGGGAGGGCTGGGCTCGTGGGGACCCTTGAATCACAGGGGTGCAGTGGAGCAGGGGACCAGGCCAATTCAGACCTCAGCTTTTTCCCTGAGTACAAAGCTGAGTTCACCTGTCCCAGCATCCCTACCTACCAAAGCCTCCCTTGGGATAGGCAGGGCCCAGGGCAGAAAGAAATGAAGATGGTGAACTCTTTGGTGGCTCTGGTCTTTGGAACCTGGAATGCCTCCCAGATATTTGGGGATCACTGAAAGGATGAACTGAGTAAACATTTGATAGAGGTTGGGGCGGGGTTACACAGAGAGGTCAAACTGGAGCCTTTGATCCATCACTCATTGATTTAACAGTTTTGAGAGGCACCTAGTTTGTGTCAGATGCTACGCTGGGGACACAGAGTGAACTAGTGGACGCTACCCGCGAACTCAGAGTTGGCAGTCTACTGGGGAGACTGCTAAGGAGTTACAGACTCCCCAGGCCAAGCAAAGGGCATGGCACAGAGTCACCAACCCTAAATGTCTGTTGGATTAAAGTGAGTTGAAGGAAGTGCAGGTGGAGTGGCCGTAGACAGAGCAAAGAATGTTTGGGAGAAGCCAGGCAATATGAATGTTGGAGCTGGATTCTGTGAAATAAGAGCACACCTGGGAATTCAGAGCCCTCCAGCCTACCCCTTGCTCCACACACACGCTGAACATTGCTGGTGATCAAACCACCCTTGCCTTACCCTGGATGGCGGGGGGCAGGGGACAGTGTAGAGATGCACAGAAGGACTGAGCTCGAAAGAGGAGCCCCTCTGCTCTGATGTGAGGGTCTTTGTCCACCCATAAATTACTACTAACCCTCATAGATGTCTACTCACACACCCCTGACTTTGGCCTGAGCTCTGCTCTTCTCCCCAGGCTTGGAGTGGCTACCCATCCATACCCGCCCAGTTCTGAGCTTCTTATTCGGGTTATTCTGCAGCCTCTGCCAGTTCTCCCTGGCTGGCATGGCTTATGCTGTGCCCTACTGGTGCCACCTGCAGCTGTTGGTCTCTCTGCCCTTCTTTGTCGCCTTCATCTACTCCAGGTATGTGGGGCCTGGGGGCAGGGCAGAGGGTTCACAATAAACTACAGGTGGCAGAGCATCCTAGACCACCCTCTACCTACCTTCCCTCCTAGTACCGCAGGCCAAAGCAAAAAGAACCAAGGCTTGGTTTGGTGAATGGGGAGCACCGTGGCCAGAGAAGGCAGGACTTGTCGCCCCATGTCTCCCATGAAGACAATGGCAATCCTTGGAGGAGGACCCAGGAGTCCTAACTCTAATTCCAGCCCATAATTCTTTCCATCCCTCCCAGGTGTCTTCCTTCTCTGGTCCTTGCCCTTCCCAGGCAGCCACAACTCTATCAATCCAGGCTGAAGTCATCTGTACCCCTGCCCTCCACCCACAGGTCCTCCATTGAGTCAGCCCTCTGGTACTCCCCCTCGGGGAAGCTGGACTTCTCCCTGAGGGCTCTACAGAGAGTGGCCCGGATCAACTGGAAGCAGGAAGAGGGAGCCAAGCTGAGTATGGAGGTGAGAGCCCTGGGACCTCCTATGACATCCCACCAGGGCTCTGCCTGCTCTGCCTGCCTCACCCTAGAACCTGTGCCTCCCAGGACAGGGGTTGGAAGGAAGAATTGCTGGGGAGACCCAGGCCTAAGCCTCTCTATCCAAGCAGCTGCTTCAGAAGCACCTGCGGAACAGCCTGACGATGAACGCAGCCCAGCTCTCGATTTTGCAGCTGCTGTACTCCCCTGCCGTAGCGTAGCTCACCTCCTCCTCCTCTGCCTCGCGCCACTGTGGTAGGTCCATCCTCAGTCAGGTAGGAGACAGACAAACTGATGAACAGAAGCAGGCTGAGAAAACAGGGCAGACTGGGAAGGTAAGAGGCTACGGGGATGTGTCCCCCAGCAAGTGGCAAAATACATAGGCACTCTGGAGGCTCAGAGGGCTCCCTGCCTCTCCAGAGAAAGCCCAGCTGCCCCTCAAATGGCCAATGCTTCCCTTCCCTTCCAAGACCTCTGAGCTCAGCTACCCCCAGGAGCCCTGAGCTTCCAGCCTTAGGAGCTGTATGACAGGCATTCACATTCCCCTGAAGATGTCTTTGATGGCTGTGTAACACAGTGCCACATATTTAGCACCCCACCAGGCTGAAACCAACGTGTCAGGCGAGCTACATTTGAAGGCCTGACTTGAGAAGAATCCACTTCTAAACTCAGCCAGGTTGTCGCCTGAGTTCACTTCCTTCAGGGTGTAGGACCGAGTGCCCCAGGGTCTTGATGGCTGTCGGCTCAGCCAGAGGCTGTCCTCGGCCTCTGGACACTGTCCTCGGACCAACACATGGGCTCTCCCAGCAGCTGCTTCGCTCGCCATGCCAGCAGAGAGGGTCTCCCAGCAGGTCCCCATCCTGGAGTCTGCTTGCCACCAGGTCTTCCCAAATACTGCTCAACACGTCCCTGGCAACAGGGTCATTTGCAGCTGACAAAGGTACAGCCATGATCTCACTTGTTTTGCGTATTTCTATAATACCTCTGTGGGAAAACTTACAGGAAATCCACATGGGTCAAGTAATTAGGCGGCCAGAACACACAAACAAAACAAAATTTTAATGATTTTTCTAATCCTGTATTTCAAAAATAATCACTGTTAACATGCTGGTATAGGTTCATCCAGACTTTTAGTGTTGTCACATACCTGAAACACGCAAATGCACAGTAATTTACATCACATGTAGTTGCAAAAGTACAGCAGAAATCACAGCCATTTGTTTTTAATATAGTTCATGAATGTCATCCCAAACCAATAAACGCAGACCTCCACAGCCGACCCTGTATTCTCGTGATTCACACCCTCCAAGGAATGCAGAAATGACCGAGGGGAAAGGGGCAGGGGAGGCAGAAACCAGAGGCTCAGGTGCCAGGGTGAGTTAAAAGGTAAATAACCCTGAGGTCTCCTTATCCCAGAGGAAGGGCTAAACGATGGGTTTAACGGTCCTTTGTGATGAACCCACAGCCTCTGCACATTCCAGAGTCCACCCAGGGGGGATATGGGAGGGGCTGAGGGTTCAGGGGCATCCGTTTTAAAATAGGCTTCAGCTTTGTCTACACACCAACCTTCCCTCCAGTAAAGAAATATTTTACAAAAGTGACCCTCATCGACACTGAGTACTATTGCTCCAAGGAGCAGAAAATAGTATCTTCTTTTTCAATTCACATTTATTTTATTCTGGAGGAACTTGAACATTTTCTTCATATGATTTTTACCTATTTCTTATGAACTTCCTATTCAAATCCCTTTCCCACTTTTTTCTTTTTATTGACTTGTAAGAACCCTCTTTTATATTAAAGATACTAACCTATTACCACATATGGTCAATATTTTTTGCATTTTAAAATCTGTCTTTAAACTTATCACTTTTTTTAAATAGAGACATTTTGTTGTTTTGCATAAACATATGTACCTTTGTTTAAAATTCAGCTTCCGCATTTCAGATTATATCCTTAGTACAAAACTATTCACCTAGATTTTCTTCAAGCATGTTCATATTTGTTTCAGCTTTTATATTTTATGACAATTCATTTGAAAAATAGTTGAACATAAAGGAGGAGGCAGTCTATTTTTTTCTAGATTAGTTGATTATACCAACCCATTTAATGAATGGTCCATCCTCTCCTGGTCGATGTGAAACATCAGCCTTGTCACTTACCGTTTCCGAACTATTCAGTCCCACTGACTTCTCTGCTTAGTCTGGTGCCAATACTATTCTGTTTAATTCTTCATTCTAGTGTGGCTCATAGAAGGTTGTCCTCTGTGGACAGCCTCTCCTTGTGCCCTGCACCAGCCTTGAGGCAGGACACGACACTTAACCACATCTCTAAGGCTCCAAGCTGCCCCACGACACGTCATGAAACCATGCTGGTTTCATGAGGACTCCATGGGGAGACGGAAATGATGCTCACATCACACACCACACAGCCAAAAGCTTAGAGGTGTTTCTGTCCTCCCTCAACTCCATCAAATCCCTCAAATCGATGGCTAACTGCCACGGATTCCTCCCCCTCTCTCTCCTAACACTTCCTCCACACAACCTCTAAAATCTCCCAGGAGTGCATCTCTAGCTGTAAATTTACATACAACACTCAACAAACCAAAAAAAAAATGAATCCTTTCTTTCTTAGAATTCATCAGCTGTTACTTGAGAATCACTAGGAAGTGAGGTCTCTCACAAACGACCCCTCCCAGTACAAAGAATTAATCAAAGCAAGCTCCCCTCAAAAGCCAGTCTCTTAAGACAGGGCATGGGGGTCAGGGGAGAGAGGGAGGACCTATTGCAAAGTTAAAAAACATCATTTTCTCCTAGGTAATTTTAAAATGGAGTCTAATATATGGTAGATAATTAATACTGCCTTTCAGAATTAAGGAAAGACCCTTTTATGTGCATTCAAAAGGGGAAAGCCCACCCACAGAGCTGACGTAAGCGATGCAGGAAAGAACAGACGCAAGAGCACCGTGCCAGCGGCCACTGACGCGTGGAGGTGGCGCGGCTGTTACCCAAAGCACGTCCCTCTGCTTCTACCCCAGCTCTGTACTCGACCTCGGCTTAATCGTGAGTCTGCAAAGCTTTGGGATCAACATCTGCCTGACGTAGGTGCTCTTCACAAGTGCAGACATCTTATCTCATTTCCTGGGCCTTTTGGCCAATAAGTCACTGGGCCGCAGGCCTGCCCAGATGGCCTCCTTGCTGCCGTCAGGGATCTGCATTCTGGCCTGTGCGATGATACCCCGGGGTGAGCATGTGCCCCATTCCTGCCCCGACCCTAGTCCTTTCCCAAACCCAGACCCCCATCTGGCTCAAGCCAGCTACCTAGAAGGGTAGCAAAGACCCAAAGCACCTCCCAGCTTTTCCCAGCCCCCTATAGTCAACCTGACCTCCTTCCAGACGGGTCGTTCTGCCACAGCACAATGGCTGTGTTGGGAAAAGGCTGTGCCTCCTTATGTACAGAGGAGAGCCGTACCCCACGAATTGCCTCCTTATGTACAGAGGGGAGCTGTACCCAACAAACTGCCTCCTTACGTACACAGGGGAGCCGTACCCCACAGTAGTGCGGTGAGCGGGGTGTGGGGGAGGTGTCCTGGGACCCGACAGTGAGACCCTAGAGCCCAAAGCTTTCCAGGAAAAATGGCACAAGGTCCATCGGTTATTTTGTAAGGCAAGAAAGAAGGCCAAAAACACACAGAAATTAGGATGAGTTAAGGACAAAAGATAAGATGGTATCAATAACTCCAAATACATCAGTCACCACAGAAATGTAAATGGGTTAAATCTATCAGTTAAAAGGCAGAAATATTCTCAGGTGATTTTTTAAAAATTTAGTTCATGATGTTTAGAGGAGACCCATCTAAAATGTTAGCACAGGACAATCTTAAACATGGAAAAATGGAAAAAGATACACCAGGAAAGTGTTAACCAGAAGAAAGTTAGACGGATATGCTAATAGGAGTCTGAATAAACTCTAAGACCAAACCACGCACAGTGTTTGAAAATACGGCTCCGATATGTAAGGTAACTGGTCCAAATGCTCAGTAATCACCTTACCTGTAAAACACAGCTGCTAATAATAATAATAATAGTACCAGAAATAAATTAAATAGGAAACAAAGATATAAAAGAGACAGTCAACAAAACAAAAAGGTGATATTTGAAAGTATCAATGAACCCTGGCTGGTGTGGCTCAGCAGTTGAATGCTAGACTACAAACCGAAAGGTCACCAGTTCAATTCCCAGTCAGGGCATATGCCTGGGTTGGGGGCCAGGTCCCCACTAGGGGACCTCTCAGAGGCAGCCCACTGATGTTTCTCTCACACATCGATGTTTTTCTCTCTCTTTCTCCCTCTTTTCCCCTCTGTCTGAAAAGTAAATAAAACCTCACTTAAAAAAAAAAGGAAGAAAGAAAATATCAATGAAATGGACAAATCCCTAGTAACAACAATCAAAAATATATAAAGGGCCCTGGCTGGTATAGCTCAGTGGATTGAGTGTGGGCCTGTAAACCAAAGGGTCACCTGTTCGATTCCCAGGCAGGGCACATGCCTGAGTTGCAGGCCAGGTCCCCAGTGCGGGGGCGCATGAGAGGAAACCACATGTTGATGTTTCTCCCTCTCTTTCTCCCTCCCTTCCTCTCTCTCTAAAAATAAATAGATAAAATCTTTTTAAAATAATAATACATGCCCTGGCTGGTGTAGCTCGGTGGATTGAGCGCGGGCTTGCAAACTAAAGGATCACAGTTCGATTCCCAGTCAAGGCGCATGCCTGGGTTGCAGGCCAGTTCCCAGCGGGGGATGCATGAGAGGCAACCACACATTGATATTTCTCTCCCTCTCTCCTTCCCTTCCCCTCTAAAAATAAAATAAATAAAATATTAAACAAATAATAATAATGCAAGTGAGTTCAGCCACACGTTTAAGAAACAAATCTTCCAACATTTTAAAAATGCTTCTCCAAAAAAAGAGAAAAAGAGGGAATTATCTCAAATTCATTGTAGGAGGACAGTTGATACTGAAACCAAAGGAGGACAGCTAGGAATTAAAGATTACAAGCTAGTATCACTCATAAACATATATAAAAGTCCTAAACAAAATATGTTTAAATAAATCCAGTGATGTATAAAAATAATACATTATGACCAGGGAGAATTAATCTCAGGAAAGCGAAGGTGGTCATATGTTAATATCACCACATTAATAGATTATCATTGAAGTAAAAGCAGAAAAATCCTTAACAAAAATTAACATCCATAAAAATAAACAGCTTTAAGAAAAGAGTAATAGGAACTTCCAGCCAAGATGGAGGTGTAGGTGGACACACTGTGCCTCCTCACACAACCAAAATTAAGGACAACAAAGATTAAGAGACAAGAAAACAACCAGAACTGACAGAAAATTGAACTATACGGAAGTCTGACAACCATTCTTCTAGACCGGTAAGAGGGGCCGAGTTACAGCAGGAAAAAGTGGAGGTTGGAAAACCCAGGCAGGCAGGCAGCAGCTGGCAGATCCCAGGCATGCAGGAGGTAGCTAGCAGACCCCAGGTGCACAGGCAGCGGCTAGTGGACCCCAGGCATGGGGTGGCAATGGGCAGACCCAGTCAGGCCGCACAAGGCGGCTGGCTGACCAGGCGATCCCACATTTGCACGTAGATAATCCAGGTGAAGGGGAAGCAGTAGAAGGGGCTGGAATCCCAAAGAGAGCAGAGCAAGCACCATTGTTCCCTCTTGGACCCCGCCCCCATATACAGCATCACAACACAACAACTGGGCTGCCCCTCCCTGGGGAACACCTAAGGCTCCACCCCTCACTATGTAACAGCCGCGACCAGACAAAAAAAAAAAAAAAAAAAAGGCTCAAACAGGAGAACAGATCAAAGCCCCAGAGCCAATTCATCTAAGCAACCAAGAGGTAGCCAACCTATCAGTTCAAAGCACTGGTGATCAGGATACTCACAGAATTGGTTGACTTTACTCACAAATTAGATGAACAAATGAAGGCCACAATAAGTGAAATGAAGGAAAACACACAGGGAACTAATAGTGATGGGAGGAAAACTGGGACTCAAATCAATGGAGTGGACCAGAAGGAAGAAAGAAACAAACAAACAGAAAAGAATAAAGAAACAAGAATTCAAAAAAATGAGGAGAGGCTTAGGAACCTCCAGGACATCTTTAAACATCCCAACATCTGAATTATAGGGGTACCAGAAGGGGAAGAAGAAGAGCAACAAGTGGAAAACTTATTTGAAGAAATAATAAAGGAAAACTTCCCCAATCTGGCAAAGGAAATAGACTTCCAGGAAGTCCAGGAAGCTCAGAGTGTCCCAAAGAAGGTGGACCCAAGGAGGAACACACCAAGGCACATCATCATTACATTAGCCAAGATTAAAATGAAGGAGAGAATCCTAGAAGCAGCAAGAGAAAAGGAGGCAGTTACCGACAAAAACGTTTCCATCAGACTGTCAGCTGATTTCTCAAAAAAGACCTTGCAGGCAAGAAGGGGCTGGAAAGGAGTATTCCAAGTCATGAAAGTCAAGGACCTACATCCAAGATTGCTCTATCCAGCAAAGCTGTCATTTAGAATGGAAGAGCAGATAAAGTGCTTCCCAGATAAGGTCAAGTTAAAGGAGTTCATCATCACCAAGCCCTTATTATATGAAATGTTAAAGGGACTTATCTAAGAAAAAGAAGATAAAAAATAGGACAGTAAAAAGACAGCAAACTCGCAGATATTAACAACCACACCTAAAACAAAAGCAAACTAAGCAAACAGCTAGAACAGGAGCAGGAACACAGAAATGGAGATCACATGGAGGGTTAGCAACAGGGGAGTGGGAGGAGGAGAGAGGGAGAAAAGGTACAGAGAATAAGTAGCATAGATGATGGGTAAAAAATAGACAGGGGGAGGGCAAGAATATTGTGGGAAAAGTAGAAGCTAAAGAACTTATGAAACATAGACATGAACTAAAGGGGGGAACGTGCGTGGGAGGGGGTGTGAAGGGTAGAGGGGAATGATGGGGGAGAAATGGGACAACTGTAATAGCATAATCAATAAAATATATTTTAAAAAGAGTAATAAAAGGAATTTTAACTTGATATGGAACATCCACCAAAACCCCAAAGCAAATGTTATTCTTAATGGTGAAACATCAGAAGTATTCCTTTTAAACCTGGGAACCCAAGGAACAGGCCTGAGACTCCTCCTCTGTTACGCATTATGCATGAGGATGAGGATTCGTCTGTGCTTAGGGCAAGAACAACAAATAACAAAATGAAACTCGAGCACCAACTTACACCATAGATAAAAATAAATTCAAGGTGGATAAAAGATTTAAATATAAGCTGAGACACCATTAAAGTCCTAGAGGAGAACATAGGCAGGAAAATCTCAGATATTTCATGCAGCAACATTTTTACTAATATGTCCTCTAAAACAAGGGATGTAAAGGAAAGAATAAACAAATGGGATCTCATCAAAATAAAAAAGCTTCTGCATGGCTAAAGAAAACAGTATTAAAATAAAAAGAGAACCAACTGTATGGGAAAACATATTTGCCAATGATATCTCAGATAAGGGTTGAATCTCCAAAATATATAAAGAACTTAACATGAGTCCACTCTAAGAAGACAAGTAACCCAATTAAAAAATGGGCAAAGGACTTGAACAGACACTTCTCCAAGGAGGACATACAAAGGATCCAGAGACACATGAAAAGATGCTCAATATCGCTAGCTATCAGAGAGATGCAAATTAAAGCCACAATGAGATACCACTTCACACCGGTCAAATGGCCATCATTAACAATGCAACAAACAACAAGTATTGGAGAGGTTGTGGAGAAAAGGGGACCCTAGTGCACTGTGGGTGGGAATGCAGACTGGTGCAACCACTATGGAAAACAGTATGGAATTTTCTAAGAAAAATAAAAATGGATCTATCTTTTGACCCAGCAATTCCACTGCTAGGATTATATCCTAAGAACCCTGAAACACCAGTCCAAAAGAACCTATGCACCCCAATGTTCATAGCAGCACAATTTACAATAGCCAAGTGCTGGAAGCAACCTAGGTGGCTATCAGTAAATGAATGTATCAAAAAATGATGGTACATTTACACAATGGAATTCTATGCAGCAGAAAGAAAGAAGAAGCTCCTTCCCTTTGCAACAGCATGGATGGAACTGGAGAGCATTATGCTAAGTGAAATAAGCCAGGTAGTAAAAGACAAATACCATATGATCTCACCTTTAACAAGAACCTAATCAACAAAACAAACAAACAAGCAAAATATAACTGAGGACACTGAAACTGAGAACAGAGTGACAGTCACCAGAGGGGAGAGGGGAGGGAATTTCAGGGGAAAAGGGGAAGAGTTTGCAGGAACAAGTATAAAGGACACATGGATAACAACTAGGGGGGGATGGAAATGTGAGGGAGGTGGGGAGGACTGGGGCGGTGGGCTGGGATGGGAGTAAAAGACAGAAAACTGTACAAGAACAACAATTAAAATAAAATTAAAAAAAAAACAAACAAACAAATAACAGCCCTGGCCAGTGGTTCAGTGGGTTGCAGCGTCACCCTAAGGTTTTCTCTCTCTCTCTCCCCCCTTCCCTTTCCTTCTTTCTCTAAAATCAATAAATATATCCTTGAATGAAGATTTTTCAAAATTAACTATAAAACATAACAAATAAAAGTAAGACTAGGAAGGAAAAATCAAACTGTCACTATTTATAGAGGATACAATTATCTACATAAAAATCTAAAATCATTATAAATAATAAAACTTTTCAAGGTGGCTGATACAAGGCCAATAAATAAAATGATCAATTGCATTTTCTACTCTGGTAAAAATTAGAAAGTTTAACTTTTTAAGAATTCCTGTATCAAGAAAATATTTTTAATTATACTGAAAGGTATTAAGGAAAACTTAAATGCACTATGTACGTGGACAGGAAATCTCGCAGTCTGTCAACTCATACTGGGCATAAGATGATCTAAAAATGTCAATGACTCCAATATTGATTTATAAATTCAATACAATTCTGACAAAAATCTCAATGGATATTTTCAAGAAACTGGTGAGGAAATTCTAAAATGTATATGAAAGTGCTGTGGGCCAAGTACAACTAAGGTACTTTTTTACAAAGAACAAGACAGAAGGATTGACCCTGCCAGAAATCAAGACATATTACAAACTCATATTATAAAAAATACTATAGTTATAAAATTATAGTAACTAAGACAGCGGATGAGGGAGCAGGAAAAAACAAATTGACCAGCAGAAAAGAACAGCAAGCCTGGGAACAGACCCACACACGGGAGAAAGCTTCCTGCCGAGGAGGCACACGACTGGGTGAAGTATGGACTAATCAGTAAATAGTGCCAGGGCCCCTACTCCCTCATATGGGAAATAAACACAATGCAACCCATATTTCACCCTTGAACAAAAATTAATTTCTGCTGAGGAGGGGATGATTTCTGAACACATAAAAAGGGTTAGCCAAAAAAGGAACACTGATACATTTTTCTACTTTGCATTTTTTTTTAATTCTGCCCATCTGTTTCACTATAAATAAGGTGAAAAGAGTAAAAGAAGATATTTTCAAGAATTTGTATCCAGCATTTATTTTAAAAACTTCTGGAAATCAAATAGAAAAAGAACTTCTATTTCCATGAAAATAACAAAATAACACTGAAAACAACTCCCAAAAAGTATAAAGTATTTTTAAATATCCTGTAAAATACCAAAGAGCTAGAATAAGAGGAAGGGAAAAGAAGGCTAACCGTCTAAGGGAAATCAGGAAGCCAGAGTGGTAGGTGGGCAGAGCACCTGAGCATCCATGCAAACACGTACACAACGGGAAACCTTACGTGCATTCTCCTCAACCTCAGACTCAACTGTTCAACACAGCACTGTGGCTGCTGGCCAGTACTGCTCTGCTGGGAAAGGAAAGGGAATAAAAAATGTTCAGCCCCAGCTGGTGTGGCTCAGTGGATTGGGCACCAGCCTGCGAACCAAAGGGTCGCCAGTTCTACTCCCAGTCAGGGCACACACCCAGGTTGCGGGCCAGGTCCCCAGTACAGGGAGCACGAGAGGCAACCACACACTGGTGTTTCTCTCCCTCCCTTTCTTCCTCCCTTCCCCTCTCTCTAAAAATAAATAAATAAATAAATCTTTTTAAAAATTTTAAAGACAAGTGTTTCAAATGTCACTATTTGGAGAGAATATGATCATCTACCTAGATAAACCAATAAAACAACAGCAACTGAAAATAATGAGAGCTCCTCAAGGATGCTGGACACAAAATCCAATTACCAAAACATCAAGAGTAACAACTTGCAAGCAATAAAATAGAGAAATAACCTAGAAAAACTTTGAAAATTAAGATAGCATTCAAGATAACACAAAAAGCTTGATCCTACTGGGAAATTAACGTAGGACACCAAAAGACTTTCATGGAGGAAGTTACTGGAACTCTTTTAAGATCTTGAGAATTATTTCAGTAAGTGGAGAGACATTCCACACTCTTGTTTAGAATGAAATGGGATAAAGATGTTTATCCTCCCCAAGTTAATTTATGAAATTTAAGGGGGGAGCCCTGGCCAGGTGGCTCAGCTCGTTAGAGCATTGTCCCAATATGCCAAGGTAGCAGGTCCAATCCCCAGTCAGGGTGCATTCAAGAAGCAACCAGTGAACGCATGAATAAGTGGGGCAACAAATCGATGTTTCTCTCTCTCCCTTCCTCTCTCTTTTGCCCTCCCTCTCTCCCTCCCTCCCTCATCAATAAATTTTTAAAAGAAATTCAAGGAGAGAATAAGGGGCTCTTCAAGGACAAATGATGGATTATAACTCCATCCTCATATAACTCCAAATGATGTATTATAATCATCATGAACTGAGGATTAAAATTCATTCAACCCTCTGTACCTGAGGTTAGAAAAAAAAAAAATGCAGTGAAAGAGGGAGTGACTGAGTAGCTTGGATGAGTAGGAAAGATCAAAGGTAAGCGGTAAGTCTGAAGACCTTATTGAAAATACAAAGGGATGGGCACAAGATAAGAACTGAGGCAGGCAGGGACCCGTCACACGGGGATTTACAAGGAGGCCAGACTTTATTCTAGCACAATGGACATAATGGGATGGCTTTAAGCATGGTACGATCTGAGTTATGGTTTTAAAAAAACACTTTGGCTTCCTCACACAGAATAGGCTGGGGATAGAAGCCCAAGACGAAGGACAGAAACGGGAAGACGGGTCAGGACCTACTGAAACAGTACCCCAGTACTGCGGTGTCAGCACTGCAGTGTCAGCACTGCAGTATTAGTGCTGTAGTATGGCAACAGCAAGAAATAAAAATGGCCCAGAGTGAACTGATGGGCACTGGTTCTGGGAGACTGGATGGCTGGAAACGTCCTGTGCTGGGATGGGGAAACCTGGGGCAGGAGCCAACTTGGGAGCAGAAATGAAGAGTTCCTTGCCCTTGACCTTTTAGACATCCAAATGAAAGTGTCAACTAGGAAGTGGGCTATATAGTCTGGAGTTCAGAGGAGAGGTTGGTTGGGGACCCATTGACAATCATACAGCAGGTTCAAATCGGGGCTGGAACCCATGTTTCCTGGTTCCAAAACCATCTGCTTCCCACTTTCCTTTTAGCCAAGGTCAATGCCAGTGTTTGGCAATACAGTGGGGAATGTGAAAAAAAAAAAGCAACAGTGGCAGGCACAGTTGGGGCTGCCACAACCGCCCCAGCCTCACCCAAGTTCTCTTCCCCACAGGCAGAGGTGCATGGCCATGACAGCAGCCTTGGTATCACAGGTAGCAGCCTAAGCCCATTCGTGGCCATGACCGCTAAGTTCTACCCCTCCCTACGTCTCTTCATCTACAGAGTGGCCCCTGTGGCTGCCTGCACTGTCACCCTCTTCCTGCCAGAGACCAAGGGCCAACTACTGCCCAACACAATTCAGGACCTGGAGAGAAGTTGGGCTGCACCCTCCCTTCCCTTCCCCTCCCCTCCCTCAGAGCTACAAGAAGCTCCCATCTCCTTGTTCCAGCCTCGTTTGACAAAAGAAAACCAGGCCCAGGGGAGAGCAAGGACTTACCTAGGGTCATTCAGCAGGACTCTGGTGGAACCAAGGCTAGAACGCAGGCCTCTGGTGTCCTGGGCCTCCTGGGTCCTGTTCTCACACACAGGCTGAGTCCCCCAGAATCCTTTCTGAGACTCTTGGCTCTTAAAAACAGTGGGCGGTTTGGAATATCAAGTGGGACAGCTGAGCACAAGTGCAAAAAAACCCAACTCGACTCAAACCCTGCTTGTCCTTCCCCTGTAGATGGAAAAAGAAATTGGGGCAGGAGCAGCAGATGGTTGTGCTCCAGGCCTCTTGAGGACTGAGAAAGGGCAGAGCGGAGGAGGGAGCCCCTGCACCTCCCGGATATCCACGCTAAGCAGGAACCGAGAAACAGCAGCCAGGGGAGGACAGAGGCCACCTCTGCTGGACCTGCGGTTGCAGAGAAACACTTCCCCCAAGGCCCCACTCCTAGCTGACTCATTCGTTAAAGTAACTGCCCAACTTCTCCCACTGTTCCCCTCTGGCCCAAACACAGTGGCCACTGCACATCAGCCAACCCTCCAACCCCAAAATTATCCCCAATTATCCAGTGACTCCCAGTGATCCAGAAAATCCAAATGCAACTACAACTAAGACCCATTTCATAGGTTGCAAGTTACAAGATCAGTTATTTTAAAAGAATCACATTTCTGGCTCACGTGGTTGAGCGTTGTCTTGCAAAGCAAAAGGTTGCTGGTTTGATTCCCAGCGGGGGCACATGCCTGGGTTGAGGGACAGTCCCTGGTTGGGGAACGTGCAAGAGGCAACGGATCAATGTTTCTCTCACACAACAACGTTTCTCACCCTCTCTTTCTCCCTCTTTTCCCCTGTGTCTAAAAAATAAATAAATAAAATCTTTAAAAGAGTTGCACTTGTATATATTGGCAATAAACTACTGGAAATAAAAATTTAAAAGCAAAACCATTTACAGTAGCATCAAAAATGGAAATATACGGAGACAATAAAAAGATCAGTGGTTGCCCTGGCCAGTGTGGCTCAGGTGGTTGGAGTGTCATCCAGTAAACCAAAGGGTTGCAGGCTCAGTCCCCAGTCAGGCTGCACTGGAGGCAACCAACAGATGCTTCTCTCTAGCACCAATGCTTCTCTCTATATATCATCTCTCTCCTCCCCCACCTCGCTCTCTCTCACTCTCTCTCGCTCTCTATCCCCCTTCCTCCCTCTCTAAAAGCAATGAAAAAAAAAGTTCACAGATCAAAAAGAACAAAAAAAGAAAGATCAGCCCTGGCTGGTGTGTCTCAGTAGATTGAGTGCCAGCCTGCAAACCAAAGGGGCCCTGGTTCGATTCCCACTCAGGGCACATGCCTGGGTTGTGGGCCAGGTCTCCAGTCGGGGGCACATGAGAGGCAACCACACATTGATGTTTCTCCCCCTCTCTTTCTCTCTCCCTTCCCTCTTTCTAAAAATAAATAAATAAAGTCTTAAAAAAAAAAGATCAGTGGTTGCCAGAGGTTCAGAGAGAGCAAGGATGGACAATATGTGGAACATGGGACTCTTACGGGAGGAAAATCGTTGTGTCTGATACTCTGATGGCATCATATCTATCCAAATCCTTCAATAAGCTCTAGGTAAGTATTATTGTAATCCTCAGGCAGAGGAAGGTTAGGAGATACAGTTAAGAAATAACTACACTTGAACCCAGACAGCAGAACTCACGCACGTGCACTCGCACACTGTGCTCCCACCTTCCTCAACACTTTCCTCTGCTCCCTTCAAGGCTTCCTTACAGGTGCAGTGAAACACCTTATGCATCTTGCTCCCCCACAACCCCTTGCAGAGACAGGCACGCACTGCCACAGCACCAAGGCTAGGGGAGAGGACTGTGTGACCTGCACCTGGCTCTGCGGGGGCAAGGGCCAATGTGCCACGGCAGACCCAATGCGCAGGCACCCACCAGGACCCCAGGGTCCTGCTCTCTGCCTCTAGATCTGCTCTCCATCCCTGCCCTTGGCCTTGGCCCTGACCCCATTCTGTCAGCCAATCTTCAAAGAACATCAGAGACGGGAGAGTCCTTTTGGACCATCTAGTCCATCTTCAAATCCAACCCCGCCCAGTTTATAGGTGGGTAGACTGAGCCCGGGAGCAAGGCCATGGCTCCTTTTCTCCCACAAGGTTCTAGACTGGGCCTCCCGGTTCACTCAGACAGCCTGGTATCCTGGCACCTCTGGAACCCAGTCATCCTCCCCAGCCAGGCCAATGCCCTCCCACAGGGGCCTGTTCTCACTGACTATCCCTCTATCTCTCTTCACCTTTTTTCCTGTTTCAGAAGTTCATGGGCTGTCGTCTACCCTGGTACCTTTCCCAAGAACATCTTGTCTCTTCAGCTAGCTCATCAACCTCATGGCTTCTGGGCTCTGGTTTCTCCTGTTCCCTTCCCAGTGCTGAGCACACCGCTGAGCACAGACTCCAGACTGTTCCCTCAGGATGGTGCTACAAAATCAATCTGGAGGTAGGGCATGCCACAGGCTGCACTGTGTGGTTGTTAAACAGTCACTACTGACTGAAAGCTCTGGAAGCCTAACCCTGAATTATAGGCCAAGGAAAGGAAGAAAGGCTGAGCTGGGGCTGGGTTTTTATCCCTGTCTTCCCCCACCCAAGGTGGTCTGCAGAGTCACCTCACCAGCTGTTGGTGGCAGGACCGCTAGAGCAGGCTGGGCATATGCCCATGGGAGAGGTCCGCAAGCTGGAAGACACGGAGGTGCAGGCTCACCCCAAGAGTGAGGCAGTTTGAGACCCAAGCAGGGCTGCTTCCCACTGTCCCAAACTGAGACCCAGTCTGGCTCCCCCCCCTCCCTCCCTGCACTGGCTCCATCTTCTTTTGGAGACGTCGCCCTTCAGGAAAGCTCTTTCTCCTTCGCCCAGCCCCTCCATTTCTGAGCCTCCCGTCCTCAGGGGAAAGAGCAAGAAGGGCAGAGAAGGTTGGTCCCCGGCCCGGGAGCCACAGGCTAAGTCCGCTGGCCGTTGGCTGTGCACAGCCCCTTCTCAGACCCCTCTGGGGGCTCCAAGTTCAAGCACACCCCTGACAGCCCCGGGGAGAGTCACTGGTAGACCGCAGGCGCCGGCGCCGCCCCCTCCCCCGCCTCAGCCTCTGAACTCCGGCCTTAACTCGATTGTCCACTGTTAATCCAGCGAGTGCCGGCGGGCAGAATAAACAGGCGGCCTCAGAGGTCTGCTCCGCCTCATCAGTCTCTGCCCTGATCCGGCTGGCGAGCGGCGCCAAGGGGGCTGGCCGGGGAGGGGGCCTTAGACCCTAGTAGAAAGCCTGATTACCAACCCCGGCCCCCGCAGCCCAGCTATGGGGGCTGGGGGCGGGGCGACCATGTGAATACGCTGACGCTGATACTCAGCGGGCTTTTCAGACAGGGGCAAAAGCCGTGATCTGTAGTCAACGGGCCTGGCTCTGGCGCCTCCTAGCGGCGCGACCTTGGACAGAATACTGAACTTCTCAGGACCCTAACCACTTCATCTATAAAATAGGGATAGTAATCCTCCCTCCTTCGACGAATTATTACAAAAAAAAAAAAAAAAAACAAGTTAGTTAAAACATGTTGCCAGCATGTAGTCGAGACTACGTGGTGGTTAATGAAGTGAGACAGCACACACTTACCAAGCCAATTCCCAGGACACCCCTCCCTCTCATAACCGGCCCAGAGGGTTCTCAGCTAGTTAGGCTCCAACCCGGGGGGGGGGGGGGAGGACAAGATCCTCAAACTTTGAAAGAGTCAAGAGGGCCGGCCCTAACCTCTCTGGGCCTCAATTTCCTATCTGTGAAATGGGTACCACAGCTGTGCCTACGATATGAGCTGTTACGAGGATTAGAGGAAGCACACATACAGAGCCTCTGAATGCGATAGCCAGGAGTCAGGGCTCGGCGACGGGCAGCCACCTCCTATTCCTTCTGAAAGTCAGATCTGCACCACCCTTTACTCACCCCTGTCAAAGAAAGACCCGCACTGCAGGGCGTGAGGAAGGAACATGTAGTTTTATTCTTTTTCTATTGATTGATTGATTTGATTTGATTTGATTTTTAGAGAGAGAGGGAGGGAGGGAGAAAAAGAGGGAGAGAAACATCAATGTGTGGTTGCCTCTCATGCGCCCCCTACTGGGGACCTGGCCCACAACCCAGGCATGTGCCCTGACTGGGAATCAACTGCCAACCCTTTGGTTCCAAGCCGTGCTCAATCCACTGAGCTAGCTACATCAGCCAGGTCTGCAGTATTCTTCTTTTTTTTTTTTTTTAACATTTTATTTATTTATCTTTAGAGGGGAAGGGAAGGAAAGAGGGAGAGAGGGAGAGAAATATCAATGTGTTGTTGCCTCTCATGCATCCCTTTGTGGGAACTGGCCTGCAACCCAGGCATGTGCCCTGATTGGGGATCGAACCGCAACATTTTTGTTCACAGGCCCGCGCTCAATCCACTGGGCTACACCAGCCAGGGCTGTAGTATTATTCTTGTATCTGCGAAGGAAAATGGGCGCTCCGCTCCAGCACACCCCAGGCCCGGGCACCTGGCCCCCAGCCGCGCTCCTCTAGGCGCGGAGCTGGGCAGCCGCTAGGGGGCAGCACGGCGGCAGGCGCAGAGTGCGGTAGGTACCTCCGGGATCACCGCGAACTGCCCCGCGGACGACCGCGAGCACAGGCTCCGATGTTCTCGACGCGGCAGCCAAGAAGGGTGAGGGCCAGCCCCCTGGCCACCCATGGACTGGCTGCCCCTGGCCGAGGCGAGGGATAGACACCGGGCTTAGGCCCCACTAGCCCGGCCGAGTCCTACTGTTGGCCACCGTGGGCTGGCAGCTTCGGTCTCCACCTCGGCGAGGACTCGAGGACAAGGCGCACCCGCCCGGCGGGAGTCGGGGGGGAGGAATGTTACGAGGAAAGGAAGCAAATTGAGCGGGTTTGGAGTCAGGGGACCCCGAAATCGGACCTGCCTGCCCAGGGCACTCCCTGAGCGCGCATTCTCGGATGTGGAGATAGAGGATTGGGGAGCAGCCCGGGGACCCGGCCCGAAGTTCCCTCCGGAAGCTCCCTCCACCCTGGGGCTTCCCTCCAGCAGCCTTTCGTTGGGCCTAGTGCTGGGCCTGGGCGCGGATTCCACGTGGCAGAAAACTTGGGGACCCGATGTCCAGTGACCAAGCGAAACAAAGTCGACGCCGTTAATCAGACTCCTCGGGCCTGTAGAGAGGTGAGCGGGAAGCACCTGCCGCCACAGCACAGAAGAAAGCGACCGTTCCCCACTCCCGGTGGCTGTTCCCTGGTGGGTCCAACTCCTAAGAGGCAGGCGACCTGGACTCCGAGATCCCGCCCTCTTAGACCGGACAAAAAACGCTCAGGGACTCCCTGTGGGCACGCAGCTCTGCGCTGAGGCCGGTCCCACCGTCCGCGATGGGACTGAGCGTTAGCCACCCCCGCCCCGCATAGGCGCCCTGGAACCCAGCCGAGTCGCCAGTCCCCGCTGTGGGAACCCCGGAGCGCTCCGCACCGAGCCAGGCCAGGCGAGGCGCCAAGCTCCAGGCCTCCCTAAACCCCACTTTCTTCAGGGTAGGGGATGAGGGCTGTTCCTGGGCCCTCCCCCTGCCCCCAGACTCCTAGCACTGAGCCCTCAGGGAGGTAAAGCACCCGGTACGTGGAGGGGGAGTGTTCCGACGCTGCCTTGATTTCCGAACCAGACTCAGGAAATCCAACTTCCTGTCCCAAGATGATGCCTCCCTTGTGGCCACTTTCGCCACTGCTCTCCCGCGGTGGGAAACCAGCAGCCCTTACTAGGCCTCCTGTATCCACGGCCCCAACCTGGATTTTAGCATTATTTCAAATCCGGGAATTAGACTCTCTCTCTCTCTCTCTCTCTCTCTCTCTCTCTCTCTCTCTCTCTCTCGATCCCTGCCCTCGGAGTGGGGAGCAAGGCTGGGGGCCTAAAGCGATGGGGAAAAGGTGAGCAAAGAGGGGTACCCTCAGGACGACCAGCTGCCTCCTTCCCTGGCTCTCAGTGGAGGTCACCTGGACGGCAGGTGAGAACACCAACCCACGTCCCTTCCCAGGGCACTGAGAACCAACCAGCGCAGCTTCGCACATCTGGTGGGGGCAAGGAAGATCGCCCACTTCGGCCTCCTCCTCCCAGGACTGAAGAAGCAGCACTGAGAAGTGGTGAGGTTATCTGGGCTTGACCTTAATGACCTGGGTGTAAACAGAGGGTGAGCGTTTGAACTGAGGGCCTGCGAGCTCACAGCATGGAGGTGCGCCCACTCCTTCCTTCACCCCTTCGCAGCCTTCAGCTAGGATCCTGCGCTTTAAAAATGCTCTTCCAGGGGTCTCTGCCGTCCTGGAACTGCAGCCTGGACCCCAGCTCCAGGATGGCGTCAGGCACACCCACCGTACCCTGTGGGGAGGTCCGGACGCACACTGTCTGTAAAAGTACTCATCTGTAAAATGGGAATAATAATAATAAAGCCTCCCTCAGAGAGTTGTAGTGAGAAACAAACCAGTTCATGAATTTAGAGTGTTTTAGCAGCGCCTGGCACATAGTAAGTGGTCAGTGCGAGCTATAAATAACAATAATGGCTTTCACTGGCAGCAAGCGCCTGCCCGTGCCACGTTTAACATGCAAAACTAATCAGCAAACAGCGCCGTCAGAAAGCTGTCTCTAACTCCCAGGACACTGATGAAGAAACTGAGACCTAGGGAGGGCCACCAACTTGCTCAGGGCGACTCAACTGGGGAGCGATAAAACTGGGTTCGCACCCAGGGCAGCTTCTTCCCATCCCGTCCGTGTCGAGGAGGCTGCGAGAGGGGCCCAGCCGGGCAGGGACGACCCCGTGCTCCTTCGGCGGCCTGGAGAGGTGAATCCTTCGCCAAGTGACCAAAAATAGCAACTGGTCGGATCGGAGACCCAGGTGTGCCGCGCCAACGCCGGTCCCACCTGGCCAGAAAAGACAGAACCAGCGGAGGTCAAGCCGGGCCGCTGCCTGGCGGCTGGGGGGTCGCGCGGTGGGGGCGGGGCACGGACCCCCCACGTGCGCCTCCTGCAGCAGCTTTGCGAAGCCCTTTGTCGCGAGCAGCCTTGTTCGTGCCGCACTCGGCGGCTTAAAATAAAGACAATGTTCCCAGCCTCCCTGTGGCTAAATCGGGCGCGGGTGCGGGGGCGGTGAGAGAGCTGGGTGGGAGAGCTGCTCCCAGCCCTGCCTCCCTTCTCCCTTCCTACCTCAGTTTCCCCATCTGGTCCTGGGACCTGGCCATGGAGACCTGGTCAGAGCAGTCATGGGGTGGGGTGGGGTGGGGTAGGGCGGGGAGGGGGACATGGGGCGCGTTATTCCCCTGTCTCCGCGGGCTGCACCTCCTTAAAGAGGAAACCGCTTGGGACAGAGAGGGGCAGTCCGGGGAGGGGGGGGAGCTGGACACCCTCCTCTCCCGCCTACAAAATAAGTGTTTTTATTTCTGCAGGGACGTGTGCAGAGGCGGTGGGAGAAGAGAAAAGGGAGACCAAGGAGACTGGGGGGAGGGGGCAAAAAAAGAGAAAGCCTGATTCAGACTCGGAAATGGATGTTGAGCTTGGAGACCTAACACCCCCACACTCAGCCACGTGCGCGCGCACAAGTGTCCGCAGCCCCACCGCGCCCGAGAGCCACAGCCACACACCAGGACCGCCCAGCAGGGGGCAGCCCGAGTCCAAGCCCAGGGGCAGGGACTGGCCAAGTTCCGACCCACCCTTGACCCTCTGGCTGATCAGGGATGGGAGCGGGTGCTCAGATGCGTATCCAAGCTGCACTACGTCTTCGACCCCAGAAGGGAAGTGGACTGGGTGCTTGCTCCAGCCTCCGCAGCCTTTGAGAAGCGAGGATGCCCCACATGTACACGCCACGTGTGCCTACCATGGCTGCTGGCCAAGCCCCAGGGACTCCAGTTCCGCTCCACCTGGTTCCACTGGCAGCTGGGCTCCAGCCCCAGCTTACCCGCAGGCATCAGAAGTAAGAGGGCTGCTGGTGGGGAAATGGGCAGCAGGAAGTGGTGGGGCAGGTCTCAAGCCCTGATGACTTCAGAGCCCTGGGCCTAGCGCTAAGGGACCTTCATCAAACACTCACCCACCACAGATTAGTCATGCTTCTGCTCTTTGGTTTCCTCATCTACACAATGGGGACAATAGATGATCCTGCTCCTGCCTTCCCCCCAGGGCTTCAGCATGGCCCAGTGGGGCAAAGCACACCGAAGCCCAGCAGTAGCCACCCCGTCTCTCCTTCGTGGTCAGCTCCCTGGGAGGCCTCTAGGGCCAGGTGAGAGCGGTGCAGGACCCAAGTCTCTATGGCAAAGGGCCCCCCAGGGGTTCTGTCTCTGAGGAAACTCAACACAGAAATCCAAACTGGTGGGGGAAGGGGGCTGGCCAAGCAGTGGGGCTGAGGTAAGGAAGAAGGGCAAGGTTCGTCACTTCCGGGGTACATACCTGTGAGCCCCCAGTGGGAGTCAGGGGAGACAGTTTGACAAGCTGGGAGGAGAGCTGTCTGTTTGCCTGTCTGTCTGTCTTCCAAGTGGAAGCTGGGGGTGGAGCAGGCAGGGAGATAGAGGCTGCCTCACTTGTCAGAATTAACAAGCCCTCACTTAGGCACTCAGACACACACCAAACACAGACATGCGTGCACACACGCATCCTGGCTCCAGACCAACAGGTTGACACCTGTATTTGCAAAGGCTGCATGGTGACATTCGTACTCAGGGGCACATGTGTGTGGGACACTCAGCATCGCGTGGAGCAGGCACATAGCCCTCCCACCCATCCCCGAAAACCAGACGCCCGTTTGCCCTCACACCGGGCTTTGCAGCGGGGACAAACACAAAAGCATACAGCCTGGCTTGCGGGCACGTCCGCTCGGCCCTGGGGCGGGCGCGCCAGCCCTCTGGTTCTGTTCCAAGTCAGAGCTTCTCACATGAGGCTCAATGTGTCATTTCCAAACAGAAGGAACCTGGCTTCTTCGCAGCAGGGAGAAGAACAGGGTGTGGGTCTGGGTGGGTGGGCATGTGCGGGAGCGGGGGGGGGGGGGGGGGGGGGGGGGGGGGGGGGGGGGGGGGGGGGGGGGGGGGGGGGGGGGGGGGGGGGGGGGGGGGGGGGGGGGGGGGGGGGCAGGAGCATGTGTGGTGAGGGACGGAGGCATGCGAGCCCCGGGGAGCGTGTGCCGGCCACGGTGAACTTGGGGCTGGGGGCTCCAAGGTTGGATGGGGGAAGGAGCCCGAGGAAACAGAGTGTGCTTTTGTGAGGGTGTGTGTGAGCCGCTGAGTCTGTGTGCAGTGGGCGTGGGTGTTTGTCTCCCTGTATCCGCCTTCTCTCCCGCTCTGGACTTTTAGCCTTCCTGGGCTCATCTTCCTCATGGCTTGTCCCCTCCCTCTCGGGGCTCAAGTTGGGGGCCCTGATGGAGGAGGGGGGCATGCTCCAGGACCCGGTCCAACCCCAGACGTTGCCTGAGGCTTCCCTCCAGCTCCCCTCCCTTCCTTTTCTCCCTCCCTCTCTTTCCCTTCCTCCCTCCCCCCCCAGGCTGGCGTGCCAGGGGGTGGGACATGCCAATCACTGGCTGTGCCTCTCCGGCTGCCAGCACAGGACGCAGCTACCCCCCGGGAGCCAGGTGTTTGGGTCCCTGGAGCCACCGCCAGCCCCCGGGAAGCAGTGGGGTTGAGGACCCTACAGACCCCTCTCCAGCCCTATGGTGAGTACATTTGGAAGGGTTTGGGAGGGGGTCCACCGAGGTGGGGGACAGAGAAGCTGGGTCCTGGGATCAAGGCAGGGACTGGACTACAAGGAAATGAGGATGGACCCCAAAAAGAAGAGGGGACTGGGGAGGGGCTAGAGGCCAAGGGGGCTCTGCAGCATTGGACCCTGGCTGCTCCAAACACCCTATTCCCTGGCTTTGCGTGGATTCACTTGATGTTTTTTTTGGGGGGTTCAACTGGCAGACCCCATTAGGAAACTGGACCTGGAGCCCAGAAGGGATCAGGCCACCACGCAGCAGACACAGCCCCCGGAACCCCAGGGAAAGAGTGGGAAGGACAGGGGGCCAAGAGGCAGCACTTGCCATCTAGCGTCCTGTGGGCGGTTGACCCCCACAATTGGGATGCCAGTCCCAGAACCCCTCCTCTCCTCCCTCAGGGAATTCTGAATCCCACCACCCCCATCCACCTTCAGCCCCCCCAAGATGGACTGAACCAGGCTGGTGGCCAGATGGACAAGCTGGATGCCAAGGTGGGTGTTGGGCCAGAAGCCAGCAGGAGAACAGGCCAAGAGCCCCGGGGCTCTCTGGGGACAAATGGGCACATGGATGGCCACGCTTGTCCAGGAACATGGTGCCAACATGTACAGGGCCCAGAGGGTACTCCCTGTGTTCTCAGTACCTTGGGCTGCCTCAGGGCAGGTCTCGGTCCTAAGGCACCAATGCCAGGTACCCATCCCAGTACCCCCAGGCTCCACGGTGTAGGAACAGGCTGGGAGCCTCAAGCTCTGATCCTTGCAGAGTTGCCCATTCCTGGGCTGGCAGCTGGGGAGGGATGGTCAGCTGTCACTGGGTCCTTCAGACAGTGCTGCTTAGGTACGATCGGTGCCAGTGGACGGGGGTGCACTTCTTCCCACACAACGTACCTACAGCTCCACCCAGATTGACCCAGGCCCTGGCCAGCTGGCCAGACGGAGTCAGAGCATCCCCTGCACCCGGACAGTCTCCTGACCCTGGGTCATCAGCTGCTCACCGAGCTGTCCGCGGAGAGCTAGTTCTCCTCCCCCTGACCTCAGCCACTGGGCAGGCCATGATCACCAGTGTGATATAGAAGGCAGGGGGAGGTGGCGAGACGGGGCTGCCAGAGACTCAACTCTTGGCTCCCAGGTTGGGGCCTGGAGGTCTGAGAACTGAACCCAAAGCCAAAAGAGGGTTAAGCAGAGGTCACGTCACACCTAGAAAGGAACCTCCCCATCAATCAGGTGGAGAGACTGAGGCTGAAAAAGGGGAAGGGACATGCTCATGGTCCTAGAAGGGATAGTTAGGGGTCCAGGTGGGGCTTGGACCCCATTCTCTTCACCCTCAGTGCAACACGCCCACCTGCCTGAGCAGCATGGCGAGGCTGGGAGGCAGGGGCTTGGGCTCCGGTGGGTGGCGGGTGGGGAGAGGTGGGTGACTATCTCACTGGGTTTCTGCTCCGCTGTGATGCCATGGTGATGCCTAGAAGGATGGGGGAGGGAGGGAGGGAGAGAGAAGAAAGGAAGTGGGGATGGGAGCACAGGAGGGAAGAGCAGGGCGCATGTGGAGAGGGGCAGGAGGGCGCAGCACTTCTGACGCAGCCCAGAGAGTGTGGTCCAGGGCCCAGCCTGCTAACTGCCAGGCCCTGGCGTGGTCTGGCTGAAGCAAGGCTGCCTGTGAAGGTCCATCCACAGTGAGGGTATTTGGCGGTGGTGCAGGGCTGGGCTCCTCTTCTGGCTCCACGGTGCATTTATGAGCATTTAACTTGTAGCTGCTCCCCCACCCTACCCCCCAGGGCTAGATGGTGCTTCCCATGGAGACTATTGAGCCTGAAAGTATGATAAATTGTATCTGTTTGCCCCCTGGTTTCCAAGGCAAGGCATCAGAGGTGGAAGTTTTGTGTACCTTTAATGGGTCTAGAGCTACCTTGAGAGAAAAGTTAAGCCAGGGGGAGAAAGCCACCTCTGACAGCCTGGCCCCAAAAGAAGGGACAGATCCCTGCACATGTGTGGTCCCAGCTGCCCAGCCACACAGCCCCCACCTTTACCTCCTTCTCCCCAATATTGCCCATTCCTTCTAGTCTGGGTTCTGCATGCTCCCAGGCCCAGAATCACAAGATGGCTTCACTCCCCCTCCTCGAATCTTTGGCCAGCACCCACTCATTCTCTGCCTCCCCTTCTCCACTCCTCGGCCAGTGGTCAGAGTCCGGAGACCCTAGTGTTCAGGAATCCCACTCCCAGCAATCTCTCCCAGCTTCCCCCCACCCTGGGCTCCCTCCCCTCCCCTTTCCTCTCACCAGATCCACAGCCCCTGGGGATTTGTCCAGGGCGCTGGCGGTCAATAGTCTGGCCTCCCCTGCCAGAGGCTCTGACCTCATCCCTTAACTGTTTGAGTCCAGGATGACTTCTTCCTCCCCTGCACTGGCAGCCGCCTCCCCTGCCTGTCTTATTCCCTCACTCCCCCTCCAGGCGCCAGGTGAAGCAGGGTTTCCTTGGTCCATTCCTGGTCACAAAAGACAATGCTGGGGACTGTTCTTTTCCTGTGCTCGCAAGCCAGGCAGGGCCTCACCCCAGAGACAGGGACTTGGCAGGTGAGGAACACAGAACCGGAGGGAACTGAGGGCCCATGCTCTGGAGCTGGTCCCAACCCCTGCGGGCTCATCCTTACTCACGCCCCTAGGCCGGAAGCTGAGCAGGACGAGTCCATGGGTACAGTCGTGTATTTATTCCACAAGCCTTTATTGAGCAGCTACTGTGTGCCAAGCCCTGGGCTAAAGCAGTGAATGAGGCAGACACAGCCCCCACCCTGCCTCTCAGAGAGCTACAGCGACACCTCCCCCTCCCACCGCACTGTCACCATACATCACACAGACAGACGGCAGGCCCTGTCACGCACACACAAGCCAGGTCCTAAAGGAAGGACTGACTCCTCGCTGTTGGCTGACTTACACACAAGGGTTTGGTCAAGCTTGTGCAGGTGGACCAGGAGGTTGTTGAGCCCCCCACCCCCACAAGAGCAGTTTAGAGTGGGGATCCGGGAGGCTCGTCTCAGAGACAGGCTGCCTGCGTCCGAATCCTGGTGGTGTTGCTGATGAACTCGCTGCAAGGTCCTCAGAGGCTTAGAGACCCTTGAGCAAATTGCCCCCTTGACAAATTGAGGCTAATAGAACCTTCTTTGCAAGGAATTATAATGGGTCAGTTAAATTACGTGTATAATGTGGTCATGGCCAGGTGGCTCAGTTGGTTGGAGCATCATCCTATACACCAAAAGGTTGCAGGTTCGGTTCCCAGTTGGGGCACATGGGGAGGCAACTGACCAATATCTGCCTGTCTGTCTGTTTCTCTCTCTCTCCCCCTCGCTTCCCTCCTTCCCTTCCTCTCTCTATAAAAGCAATAAAACATATCCTTGCGTAAGTATTCAAAAAATAATAATCTATATAATGCTTACAGCCATGTCTGGTATATTGTAAGCAGTCAGTAAATACCACTTGCTACAATAATAATGTTATTAGCCCTGGCCAGGTAGCTCATTTGGTTAGAGCATCATTCCAATAAGCCAAGGTTGTGAGTTCAAGTCCCAGTCAGGGCACATACCATACAAGAACCAACCAACAAACGTGTAAATAAGTAGAACAACAAATCAATGTTTCTCTCTCCCCACTTTCTAAAATCAATAAAATAATATTAATATTCGTAATTAAAAGCTCCCCAAAACTTTCATCAGGAGGCCATATTCCTGGTGAGAAAAGCACCTCCCCGTTTCCTTGACACCTTCCTGTACCCCAGAAGTGACACCCTCAGAGGATGAGTCGCAATCCGTCCCTGCAAAGCAAGAGACTCACCCCCCACCACTTCTTGTTCTTACACAGTAGAGCACACACCCTCACCCACAAATGTGCACCCCACAAACGTGCACCCCACAGAGAGCCATCCAGCAAGACAAGGGTAGAGACAGGGCTTAAAGCCAGGCAGAGGCAGTGCCAAGGACTTCCTGGGGGAGTCCTCACCCTAGCCCCTGCACCCACTCTCCCCCCCGCTCCGTGGATGTTGCATAGAATATGCTAGACAAACACAGCCTCCAGCCTCCCTTTCAACCAGGTGACTGACTCCAAGCCCCTCCTTTGCAGAACTCCTAGGGCTGCTGAACCCTGGCACCCTGACTCTTGGCCCAGAGCGCCAACCCCCAGCCCAGCCAGCCACAGTCACAGGAAGCCCCGTTCTCTCACAGCCATCATCTTGCCACCTGGCAGTCACCTTGAACAGGCAGAGGACTGCCCCCAGCCCAGGGTCACGGAGACTCACTCAAAGCCACGTAGCAGAGACCAGAACAGAAACCTTCTCCTGAGCAAATCACTGTCCCAGAGAGGTTTGGGAGAGGACTTGCTTGCTTCTGATGGAGGAGGAAAGGCGGGGTCTTTGACAGTTGCCCTGAGCTGCATCCCAGGAGCTCAGAAACCCCAGGGGCGGTAAGAATCAGGGTCCAATTCCCCGGAACCTCTACTCCTCTCCGCCCCCCCCCCTTTGTTTCAGATGGGAGGCCTTGGGCCGTACAGCTCATAGGTCGGCCCAGTAGGAAGAATGCAGACCTTAGAGCCACAGGACCGGGCAGAGTCCCAGCTCCCCTGCTTCCTGTGAGAGACCATCTGGGAGCCGATCAGCCATGCCCCCAGTGCCTTCACCCAAAAACGTGGAGGGCAGTGTGGGGGTTGCAGGATGGGGGGGAGTATAAGGGGACTAAATGGTAATGGAAAGAAATGCGATAAAAAAAAGAGCTAAGAGCCCCCCCTCCCCCACTGAGGTGCACCATAGATTAAGGGAAATAATATCATACATCGAGTGCCTAGCATGGAGGAGGTGATCCATTCTGGTAGTTAACAGTTTAAAGTGAGAAAGTTAGCCCAGTTGGTTGGAGCACTGTCCTGTAAACTGAAAGGTTGAGGGTTCAGTCCCTGGTCAGGGCACGTAGGAGAAGCAACCAATCACTGTTTCCCTCTCACCTCAATGTTTCTCTGTCACATCAATGTTTCTCTTCCTCTCTCTTCCCCTTCTTTCTCCTCTCTCTAAAATCAGTAAGCATGTCCTTGGTGAGGAGAGTTTTATAAAATGAAAAAGTTGGAAGGGGCTTCCAGCAGTTAAGGAGAGGGACTCCAGCCTCCTCACTTCCAAAGACCCCCTTTCTTTTGGGTCCCCCCTTCTGAAGCCTTTTTTTTTAAAATTCATCGAAGCCTTAGCTAGTTTCCAACAAGAGCTTGGCAGCGGCCACAATGGGCAGCGGTTGCCACGTTCCCACCACAAGGTAACTCCAGGCCCAGCTGAGGGAACACGTGAGCCATCAGCTTCTTCAGCCTCAGCTCGGGGACTTGGGTCCTTGCTGTTCAGCGTCTTGAGATGTTAGTTGAAGGGTCCTATAAAATCTTCGCAGATGCCAGGCGGGTCCCACTGCTCTACTGTATAGAGGAGGAGTGTGGGGACCAGAGAGGGGCTGTGCCTGGGTCTGAGAGGGAAGGGCCAGGGCCAGAGGGGTTGGGCAGCGCATCAGAATGCAGAGTCGGGAATAATAACCGAGGCCTTTAACTGAGTGTCATTTCAGAGCCATGCGCGTTTGCCATTGTCCCCATCAGCTGGGGGATGCAGGGCAGCTGGGACAGGAAGGGTTAAGTGATTGCTGACCACTGCACAGCCAGGAAGGGCAGCTCTGAGACTCCGAGCCAGGGCTGCCTGTGACCCACAATGCTGGGGTGAGTGAGGCACTCACATTGGAGTAAAATTCAAGATAAACACTCTAGTAATGTAACGTTTTCAGAACTCAAACAGCAAACTACAGCCCACAGGTGGGTGGGCCGTCTGCTTTTGTAAAGTTTCCTTGGAACCGGGGCCAGGATTAGGGCGAGGCAGGATAGGGGTGTTTGTGTGAGTGCAGGGTGGGTGCCTGTCTTTGTTTGAAATTTCATTATGGATGTTTTGCCTTAATTTCCACTTTTAAGTATTACGTTGCACTGTTATTTTCTTGATGCCTGGAGTTTGGGGCACCTCCTTAAATTTTGCACCCAAGGCAAGTGCCTTCCTCGCCTGACCCTCATCCCAGCCCTGCAGTGGCACGAGGACCAGGCGCAGTGGTGGATGGAGTGCTTGTCTCCGCACCGAAGGAGGCCCCTGTGGCTGCGAAGGAGTGGGGCCAGCAGGCTCCTCTGCAAATAAAGCCTTTTCACGGTTCAGCCCAAGTCGCTGGGGGTGACAGAGCTGCCTGGAGGCCCCTAGGAGTTGGGGAGTGGGCAGCACCCAATCTAAAAACCAGGACACCTGGAGCAACACAATACCTGCTTCCCCCTTTTCTCTGGGCCTCAGTTGTTCCAGTTGTTCAATGGGCGTTAAACAGCACTGGGTTCGGATCAGAGGGACCAGAGGTGAGCAGGGCACCCTGTCTTGGCTGGTGTCCCCACCGCAGCCTCACCAGGAAGCCCCATCAGGGGTGTCCCATCCCAGCCTCCCACCCAGCGCCTGGCTTTGGTTAAGGAAGGAGAATGCAACAAAACTTAGGAAGCCCAGTAAATAACATTGCAGTGCAATAACTTTAAAAATTCAAACTGGCAAACTATGGCCCCTGGGGCCGACCACCAGTTTTTATAAACTGTCACTGGCATGAACGGCTTGGGCTCAAATCCCACTTCCTACCTTACTCGTGTATCTTGTGCAAATTCTCTCACTTTTCTCAGCCTCAGTTTCTTCATCTGCAAAATGGGGAGAAGATCAACGCCTTGGTCATAGGCTCCCTGTTACCATTACTGCAGTAAGGCACAGGAGCGTTTTGAGCCATGTCTAGCACGCAGCAAGTGCCAAATAACAGCAATGATGGTTACCGGCTGCCGCTGTCACGGTGTCAGGAGCTCCTAGGCGGCAGGGAGCCCTCAGGGCCCCAGGAGCTGAGAGTCACGGGAGCCTCTGCGCCAGGGCTGTTCTGGGCACTGCCCATCTGTCGGCTCCTTTCGGCCTCACAGTGGTTCCCTGATCTGTGAGCTAGGGATGAGTGCTATCCCCATTTTTTAGTTGCGGCAACCCAGGCACAAAGCAGTTATGTCGCCGGCAGAGATCACACACCCAGACGAGGGGCAGCCTGGGCTCGAATGCAGACAGTGCTGTTCCAGAGTCCAGGTCCTTCACCCAGGATGTTAAATGTGCCCCCTTGTGTGTAAACTGTCTCAGACACACTGGCAGCCACCATCCTTCTTGCTTGTGGGTCACACTGGAACCTCTCCATGCTGAGAGTTACTCTCACACACTGATAGTTCACCACAAGCCATGGAGAGACCTTCAGCCCCACACAGTCTGGGTCACATGCGCTCACAGCTACCTCATCCCCAAGGCCACCTGTCCCACAGCCACCCTCCCACAGGCATGGCCCTCTAGTCTCTCTGTCACAGACCAGGTTTCCAGGGACACCAGGGCTTGGTGCGCCCTTGCCCAAAATCTCTCCCTTGGACTTTTCCCTACGATATAGCCCCGGAAGCCACAGCTGCAGGTAGGAGGAGACCCCAGTCTCTTCAATGGACAGATGGATGCCTGAGGCCCAGAACAGGAGAGGACTTGCTCAACCACAGCGGCGAGGCCATAGCTGCACTGGGCTGGGCTGGGGCGCCACCTGCCTGGCCGGGAAGTCACTAAGAGTCCTTGCTCTTCCCTTTACCCACACTCAGTGCCTGGGCTGGACTCCAGTTTCAAGAACAATCTGGGGGATCTTCCCGTTCTTGCTGCCCCCCACTCAGCTGGAGCCCAGGAACAGAGTGGGGAGACAGAGGGGCCTCCCACACCCCATCTGGGGCCAGAGCCCGTTTATCTGGGAGCTGAGCCCCTGCCCCCGCTGCCTGCTTTTACTGCAGACCTTCTGCCACCAGGCACGTCGGGGCCCAGCACGGCCTTCCCTGCTGCCCTCACAGAGGCTCAGAGGCACTCCACACACTGCCCTCCCCCCTCTCTCTCTGTAACCCCCCCAACACACATGGACACACATTCACACACAGTACCTCTCTGCTCTCATCTCTTGCCCCTTCTCTTCTCTGGAGCCATGCCCTGCCTCCTTATGTCTCCTTATTCAATGGAGTTATCGTCCCAGGGCTCCACGTGCTCAAAGAGAAGGAAAAAGTGGGTTCTAATCCTCCTCCTGCCTGTGCCGCCATGACCAGGCCTTGCAGCCACGGTTGCCTCAGTGAAGCAGGGCTCCTAAGAGACCTTCCTCCAAGAGAGGTCCAGCAGTTAGATTCGGTAATTCAATGGACTGCTCAGCACCGCGTCTGGTGTGTAATAACTACTCAGTAAATGAGAGCTTTAATAAAATTGAGTGAAACGCTTTGAGAATTTGGCAGTACTGTATACAAAGCGCGTCTCCCAACTCTGCCATGTGACTTAGGCGAGACAGGAATTAGTAGCAATTTCCCAAGGAGAAAATTGAGGCTCAGAGTCTGAATGGTGAAGCTGGAATGAGGACTCGGATCTCTGGGTTCCAGAGCCACCCCCACCCCCATGCTGCTGGCAAACCCATTCATGGCTGGGGACGTGCGTTATAAATGACCGTGTGCGGACACCAGAGCAGGAAGGGAGCAGCCAGTCAGGGAGGGGACGCTGTCTGGCCTGTAGCTCTGGCAGGGTGGAGGCTGTGCTCTCCGCACTGGCCACTCCGGGTGGTGGAAGGTCTCCGGCGGCCCCACCGAAGCCCACATCCTCTCTTTCCAGGTGATGACCTCCCCTTGAGGAAGCCCCGGTGTGTGACTAGAGCAAGGGGCTGTGCCCTCAGCCCCACCTGGCCGCCATGAACACCTCGGCCCCGCCTGCTGCCAGCCCCAACATCACCGTGCTGGCCCCAGGAAAGGGTCCCTGGCAAGTGGCCTTCATTGGGATCACCACAGGCCTCCTGTCACTGGCCACAGTGACAGGCAACTTGCTGGTGCTCATCTCCTTCAAGGTCAACACAGAGCTGAAGACGGTCAACAACTACTTCCTGCTCAGCCTGGCCTGCGCCGACCTCATTATCGGCACCTTTTCCATGAACCTCTACACCACGTACCTGCTCATGGGCCACTGGGCCCTGGGCACGCTGGCCTGCGACCTCTGGCTGGCCCTGGACTATGTGGCCAGCAACGCCTCCGTCATGAACCTGCTGCTTATCAGCTTTGACCGCTACTTCTCCGTGACCCGGCCCCTGAGTTACCGTGCCAAGCGCACGCCCCGCCGGGCAGCCCTGATGATCGGCCTGGCCTGGATGGTCTCCTTTGTCCTCTGGGCCCCAGCCATCCTCTTCTGGCAGTACCTGGTGGGGGAGCGGACGGTGCTGGCCGGGCAGTGCTACATCCAGTTCCTCTCCCAGCCCATCATCACCTTCGGCACCGCCATGGCCGCCTTCTACCTCCCCGTCACAGTCATGTGCATCCTCTACTGGCGCATCTACCGGGAGACGGAGAACCGGGCCCGGGAGCTGGCGGCTCTGCAGGGCTCCGAGACGGCAGGTAAGGGGGGCGGCAGCAGCAGCAGCTCAGAACGGTCCCAGCCAGGGGCTGAGGGCTCAGCGGACACCCCTTCGGGGCGCTGCTGTCGCTGCTGCCGGGCCCCCCGGTTGCTGCAGGCCTACAGCTGGAAGGAGGAGGAGGAGGAGGATGAAGGCTCCATGGAGTCCCTCACGTCCTCTGAGGGCGAGGAGCCCGGCTCCGAGGTGGTGATCAAGATGCCTATGGTGGACCCGGAGGCGCAGGCCCCCACCAAGCAGCCCCCGCGGAGCTCCCCAAACACCGTCAAGAGGCCGACTCGGAAGGGACGCGAGAGAACGGGCAAGAGCCAGAAGCCCCGTGGGAAGGAGCAGCTGGCCAAGCGGAAGACCTTCTCGCTGGTCAAGGAGAAGAAAGCGGCGCGGACCCTGAGCGCCATCCTGCTGGCCTTCATCCTCACCTGGACGCCATACAACATCATGGTGCTGGTGTCCACTTTCTGCAAGGACTGCGTCCCCGAGACCCTGTGGGAGCTGGGCTACTGGCTCTGCTACGTCAATAGCACGGTCAACCCCATGTGCTACGCCCTCTGTAACAAGGCCTTCCGGGACACCTTCCGCCTGCTGCTGCTCTGTCGCTGGGACAAGCGGCGCTGGCGCAAGATCCCCAAGCGCCCTGGCTCCGTGCACCGCACCCCCTCCCGCCAGTGCTGATGGCCCCTCACCCTCTCCCCTCCACCCCTGTCCCTGGGAGAGCCCAGAGCCCAGTAAACGCCGGGCAGGGGCTGTGACCTCAGACCCCGGGCCCTGCTCAGGCCTCTCCAGGCTTCCCAGGCCCCGAGGTCACCTTCCCAGGGAGCCCAGAGAGACCCTGCCAACTTTCTACACTTTGCTATTCCCAGGCGGGGAGCGAACCTGGAGAACTGGTTTTTCTGTTCCCTGCTGGGTGGGAATGGGCTCTTCACCAGGAAGAAGGCCCGGGAGGAGAATCTGGCCTTTGGATTCCTTGTTTGCTTTTAGGCAGGAACTCTGTTGGGAGCCAGCAGGGCAGCCTGGGGAAAGAGGGTTTACCATTACTGTCATCCTTGGCCCCCTGGATGGCCTGGATTGGGGTGGGAATGGCCCCCCCTGGGGCACAACAAGGAACTGGCACCAAATGTTGAGAGAAAAGCTTGGTTCAAAGGGAGGAGCCCCTGGCTGGGGATCCCCTCCGCCTCAGGCACAGCCCACTCAGCTGGGCCCCAGGCACACTCTCCAGGACTGTCCAGCCTCCCTACCAATGTCCTCAGAGCATCCCTATGTGGGTCGCCCCCAAGGCAAATGTACAAGCATCAGCAGGACAGTGGCACAAGGGGGACCAGCTTGGCTACTCACACATCAAGCCTTGAGGCAGCAGCAGGACCAGGCCCCAGGAATCCTGACTGTCCCACTATGTCATGTCCCTGGAGTGAGGGGCAGGGGCACCTGCTGTGCAGCCTCACTCCTGTGTGCCCTGCCCGAGAGAAGCCCTCAGCCCCTCCCCAGCTCCCAGTCGCCACCTGGATAGGTTTGCCCCATGCAGACCCTGCCAGGCCTCCTGCATGCTGCGCGCCTCTGGCCCACCCCCCACAGGCCTGGCCAGGCCAACAGGTTCTCTCCTTTGAACTTCCCGGTCCCACCCATGCATGGCCTCCCAGCCACCCTTACCTCCAGGCCCAGCCTGGCCCCAAATATTCTTTCCTTCCACCCTCAGCAAGTGCTGAGTCTGTGAATAAAGCCACATAATCAGCGGATGCTAAGGATCCTTCCTCCCTGTGTTGGACCAAGGACCTGGTCTTAGGCCAGGGCAGGATGAGGCAGGGAAGGCCCAAGTACCGTGGAATGTGGGTCACTGCCCTGACAGTGGCCCCAGGAGGGGCAGCACTGAGTGGTTGGATCTACTGAAGCCTGTGGACCCCAGCACTCCAGTGCTCCCGGCTCAGGTGAGAAGGGCTGTAATGGGCTGACCAGGCAACTGGAAAGAGAAAAGCTAAGCTAAATAAACTACCCCTTCCCATAGGCCAGCATATTCTCTATCAGCTTTGCCATCTGTGGCTCTTCTGGGGGCCCTGTCACACCCAGCAAGGACAAAACTGGTCCAGAGCCCCATTTGCAGATGGGGAGACTGAGGCCCAGTGACCCAGGAGGACTATTCAAGCTTACCCCACAAAGCAGTACCCGGGCTTCGGGGCAGCAGTGGCCCTCCAGACCCCCCTTCCTTAGGTCCCAGGAGTCACTGGAAGGACACACGGGACTCAGACAAGTTCATGGTTGGCGTTTATTGGAGTGAAAGGGTACAAATTAAAATCAGCAAAGGATAAAGGCACTGAGAGCAGGGTCCAGCAGAGAGCAGGTGCGAGCTTCCAGTGGGGTCATGGGAGAGCGCTCAATTCTGTCAGCAATGCCATGTGACAGTGTGCCCGAAGTGTTGCCAGCCAGGAGAACTCACCCAAGCCTTGGCATCCGGGGGTTTTACTGGAGGCTGCTCATGCAGGCGCAGCCGACCTCAGTTACTTAGTCTCCGGCCCCTCCAGAGGTTACACTGTGACCACGTGGCCCAACGCCCCCACTGTAAATCATGTCATTAGCACAGACAATCTGGCACGACTTAAGGTCCCCAGGTCAGCAGGGACCATCTCGTCAGGCAGGATAGTCCAAGGCTTAGGAGCTGCCTCCTAGGGGTCGGGAAGGGCCAGCTTCTCTCTGGAATGGGTAAGGTTTGGATAGCCTATACCCCCTCAGCAAGTCCTGCAGCGCGCAGTGGTCTTAACCAGTAGCATCGGTATCACCCGGAAACTTGCTAGATGTGTAAGCTCTCAGGGTCATTCCAGATTCACTGAACTGAAACTCCAGGGGTAGAGCCCAGTCCCGTGTTTCAGCAAGCCCTCAGGTGATGGGGATGCAGGCTAAAGTTTGAGAAACACCAGCCCAGAGGTACAAGGTCCTGGGTGAGGCTCAAACCCTGCAGAGAGAGGGAGTGGACATTCACCACACACAGCTGTCAGGACTCCCAGAATGAATCCTTTTTTTCTTTTTAATTTATTTTTAGAGACAGAGGAAGGGAAGGAGAAGGAAGGAGGAGGAGGAGAGAAATATCAATGTTTGGCTGCCTCTCAAGCACCCCCTACTGGGGACCTGGCCCCAGACCTAGGCATGGGCCCTGACTGGGAATCAACCCTTTGGTTTGGAGGCAAGCACTCAGTCCACTGATCCACACCAGCCAGGGCTGGACTCCCAGAATCTTTTGAAAAGGAAGCTTCCATCACTATGAGCAGGGGCAGTCCACAAAATAGGTGTAGAGAACAGGCTGCCAGGAACTGGCAGGAGCACAGCACTGTGGACGGTGACTTTAAGATGGGAGCTGCACCCCCTCTACCACCAGCACAGCTCCCTGGGTTCTCAGTTCGAGACGCCGAGAGGCACCTCCCTTGTTACAGCTTCCACTTCACCCTGAGCCCCCTTTAGGGCTCAATGCCCTTGCTCTGTGTTGAAGGAGCTGGTCCTGGGTGGCAGGGAGACTGAGCGGGCCGAGCAGTGTTGGGAGAGCAGAAACATCGGGATCCCACTGGCCCGTGCTGCTGGAGACCGGAAGTGAGGAGGCCTAAGCTGGTCTCTGAATCAGGAAGGGGCTGGCAGGTCCCACCTGCCCTTGCCCCCTCCCCACACAACCTTAGGCAAGTCTGATTTTCAGTGTCCTCCTCTCTGAAAGGGGAGCGAACCCCTCGGGGAAGAGTTAAGAAGATGAGGGAGACTGTGGAGAAAGTACCGCGATGGCTCCATGATCGGTGTCATCACGAGACCCGGCTGCTCACAGGTCAAGGCCAGAAACAAAGGCTAGTTTCCGACGCACGTCGCTCCGCACTTCTCCAGCCTAGGCTTTGAACAGTCCAGAATACCACCCCCCACCCCACCCCCACCAACCTAACGCTAACCCTCCCACCACAGCGCAGGGGGAAGAACCGGCTTGGAGACAGGAGTTTGGGGAGCAAGCCTGGGTGATGGAGAGCACCCGGTCCAGAAAGCCTCCCGGAGAGGGGGTCTGTGCCCTGCAAGCCTCTGAAGGGACAGTCCTGCAGATCCAGCTGCCAGAAGATGGAGGAAATGGCTTGAGCCAGACGGCGGAGGGTGGCTGGACATGCCATGATTTCCAACCCCAACACTGCACACAAACTCCCACCCTGAAGAAGTCCTTCTTGGCCGCAGAAATAAGAGCCCTTTTGTGCCTGAGCAGGAAGTTGAGAAAGATTAAGGCAGCTTTGTGAACGCCCGTCCCCTAGCAGTTAGGAGCAGGCTTAGAGAGAGAGAGAGAGAGAGAGAGAGACACCACCAGTTAGGATGCTCTGCCCTCTGCCTGCCCCACCAACCCCGCCCCCGCCCCCGCCCCAACCTCCATTCACAGCCTGTCGCTTTAGCGCCATCTGCAGGCAGTCAAGGGAATAGTCCTTCCAGGCCTGGGCTGCTTCCCAGAGAACAGGACCATAGGACCCATGGGTCTTGGCCGCCTCAGCTCTTGTCCCCACACCTCAGCAGGAACCAAAGTCCCCAAATGATCAACCCGCTTGACTGCTGCTCTAAACCTGCAGAGGCAGGGCCCTCCCTCTCCCCAGGAGGCCGACCTCACCAGACAGCTAGGTGACAGATGAGGGGAGGCTCTGCACCTAGGGACAGCTCCACATTCTTCAGGCACTTCCCTGGGCTTTGGGGATCCCTGGTTTCACTTTTTGAAGCCTGGCTCTGATTTTGACAGATACTAACCCAACAGGAAATTCAGGCAGGCACCTGCTTGCCTTTACAGCACCAAAGTCTTTGAAGGCCAGGTGCCCCACACCAGCCTCGGGCCCTAAAGATTCAGAGGCATTCTTAGCATAGTGGGTAACACACACAAACCACGGAGCTCCAGGAATCAGACTGTCACACAGAGGAGGCCAAAACTCTTCTCACTCTTCCCTCCCAGCCCTACACTTCCTTGTAGCCCAGCTCCCTCTTGGCCTCACTAGCCTCGCTCGCGTGCCATTCACAGTTCTCGGTGCAGAAATCTGGGCATTGTCTCGGAGTCTTCTCCTTTCACCCCTGTGCCCAGTCAGTCTGCTCCCTGAATAGTTCCCAGATTTGTCCAGGGTTCTCCACGCCACTGTCACTACCCCAGTGCAGGCCTCTTGCCTGAAATGGTCAAATACTGTATTTTGCTGTGTATAAGGCGCACACATGTTTTTGGGAGCATTATACATGGGATCATTATACCCATAGTATGCAATCATTATACCTATATATAATGTGTATCCTTGTTTTTCCCTCAAAAATTTGTCCCCCAAAAGTGCACATTATACATGGCAAAATACAATAATCCCTTAATCCAGAGTTTATCAAACTTTTTCTAGAGTGGGACAAATAGTAAATATTTGAGGTTCTGTGGACCAAGAGGCAAAATTAAGGATATCATGCAGGTACTTCTGTATTATAGTCTCTGTCGCAGCTATTCAACTCTGCCACTGCAGTCAAAAGCAGCCAGAACAATACATAAGTAAATGAACGTGGCTGCGTTACAATAAAACTTTATTTGAATTTCACTGAGATTTGAATTTCACATCCTTGTCATGTGTCACAAAATATTCTTCTTCTTCTGATTTGCTTCTTAGCCATTTAAAAATGCAAAACCTGGCTGGTGTGGCTCAGTAGATTGAGCACCAACCTGCGAACCAAAAGGTCACTGGTTCGATTCCCTGTCAGGGCACATGCCTGGGTGCCAGGCCAGGTCCCCATTTGGGGGTGTGCCAGAGGCAGCTGATTGATGCACTGATTGATGTTTCTCTTACACATCGATGTTTCTCTTGCACATGCCCTTTTAAAAGGAGAATCTGTTTCCTACCCTCCCTACTCACAAAACTTCACACACCAGATGAGCGGGGTTTCTCCTCACACACTAACCAACTCTCCAACACCATCCAAGTGCCCTACAAGTCCTGGCACTATCCGGAATTAGCATCACCTGGAATTAGCCTCAGATTCCACAGGTTAAGGGCTCAGTCCCACAAGACTGCCCCCACTTCAGACATCAGTCACAAGTAGTGGATCCCAAGGAGACTACTTCGGTCTGATTTGGCTACAAATTGGGGGTTCCCATGACCCACTCTCCAGGTTCAGTAATTTTCTTTTTCAAAAAAGATTTTATTTATTTATTGTTAGAGAGAAGAGAGGGAAGGAGAAAGACAGGGAGAGAAACATCAATGTGTGGTTGCCTCTCACATGCCCCCTACTGGGGACCTGACCTACAACCCAGGCATGTGCCCTGACTGGAAATTGAACACAGATCCTTTGGTTCGCAAGTTGGCACTCAATCCACTGAGCCACACCAGCCAGGGCCAGCTTCAGTAATTTTCCATAACAGTTCACAGAACTGAGGGGCACACTTACATTTACCAGTTATATGATAAAGGATACAGATGAACAGCCAGATAAGGATGAACACAGGGCATCAAGGTCCAGAAGGGTCCCAAGCATAGGAGCTTCTGTCCCCGTGGAGGTTGGGTGCGCCAGCCTCCAGCCACATGGATGTGTCCACCCACCAGAAGCTCTCTGAACCTGTAGAGTCTTCCTCCTGTAGGTGTGGTTACCAACGTCCCTCCCCAGGGGCTGAGGGGTGGGGCTGGAAGTTCCCAACTCCTCCTCATGGCTTGGTCTTTCTGACCCCCAGCACCCATCCAGGAGCCCGTGAAGAGTCACCTTCTGAGAACAAAGCATACTCAGATCTGTCACCCAGGAGCTTCCAGGGATTCAGGAGCTCTGGGTCAGGAACCAGGATGAAAAACCAAGCATTAGAACAAAAGATGCTGCTAGCACCCCTATCGATCAGGAAACTAAAAGGGAGAGTTTGGGAGCCAGAAATGGTGAACTTGAACAAATTACGCCATCGCTGCAAGCCTCGGTTTTCTCCTCCGCAAAAAGAAGATAATCATGCTCAGCCTGTTGCATACCGAACACTCAGAAAACACCAAGCCCTTAACCTCAGAAAACACCGGGCTGGTGGGTTTGGTGTCATCCTAAAAACAAAGATTCAAGAAGTGTCTGTTCACCTGTCAGAGGGGGCAGGCAGAATGTGTAATAGCAGTCTGCTTCCCCTCGGTTCACAGCAATAACGATGCAATGATCACAGGCTGTCAGCCATGTCCTGATGGGCCCAGGGCTTTCCTGCTCCTCAGGGGCCGTGGTCTGGCACATGCACACCCGACGTGGCCAGGCGGAAACAGAGAAGCATGGGAAAGGGAATGGGCAGGGAGGAAACCAATTTCTTTTAAAGATTTTATTTATTTATTTTTAGAGAGACAGACAGGGAGGAAGAAAGAGAGGGAGAGAAACAGCAATTGACTGCCTCTTGCATGACCCCCAACTGCGGACCTGGCCTGCAACCCAGGCACAGGCCCTGACTGGGAATCGAACCAGTGACCTTTTGGTTTGCGGGACGATGCCCAACCCACAGTGGGCAGAGTTCTTTTTGAATCTTGAAATTCCCTCAAGATGGATATTACTGTTCCTATTTGTGATATGATAAATAAGTACTATATTTTGCCATATATAATGTGCACTTTTGCCCCAATTTTTGAGGGAAAAATAAGGGTGCACCTTATACATGGGTAGTACTAATTCTGTATCAATATAAATGTTTTTAATTCTTTTATTTATACTTATGCATTAAAAGTGCAACTCTAGAAAACAATGACAATACCCATATGCAAAATAACACCATGGAATACGATAATGTTTTGTTTCTATATATAAACAAATAAATAATTGAATTTAAAAATTAAAATAAAAGATTTTTTTCCCCTGAAAGTTTGGGCCAAAAACATAGGTGTGCATTTTACACAGGAGCACATTATACATGGCAAAATATAGTATTGGGTTTTTGTCCCAGTTGCTGACACAGAACTTCTAAGCCCCTTGGGGTTTCCTGAGTGACAGAGGTGAGAGGAGCATCATTTCTTATTCACAATAAACACCTTCAAAACACACCTGAGTTTCTGCTAGTAAGGTGACTCTTGGAGCAGGGTAGGGCGTACCTAGATAGTGTCAGGTTGTCAGCTGGTTTGCAGCCAAACCAGCAATCAACTGCTGCTGAGTAGAGGGTTGGAACTTTTAGCTCCACCCCTGACTTCCTGGGAGGGGAGGAGATTGCAGATGAGTTCAATAACTAAAGGCCAATAATCTTACCAATAACGCCTCCATAATGGAATCTGCATAAAAACCCCTAGGGGGCAGAGTTCCCAGAGCTTCCTGGTCCACAACATACCTAGCCCCATGCATCTCTCCTATGTGGCTGCTTGTATCCTTTATGCAAACTGGTAATAGTAAGTAAAGCACTTTCCTGAGTCCTGTAAGTCATCCTAAACTTATTGAACCTGAGGAGAGAGTTATGGAAACCCCCTGAATTTATAGCCAGTTGGTCAGAAGTACCGGTGACAATGGGACATCTCAAAGGGATCAGTCATGTGGGAATGAGCCCTTCACCTGTAGGATCCAATGCTGACTGCAGGCAGAGTGTCAGAATCAACTGAAATGCAGGACCCGCAGTCAGTGTCTGGAGGATCAGAGATGCGCTGGTGTAAGAAAAAAACAGCACATCAGATGTCAGAAGTCCCTATGAGTAAGAGCAGCTGGTGTAGCTCAGTGGTTGAGCACCGGCCTGCAAATCAAAGGGTAACCGGCTCTATTCACAGTCAGGGTGCCTGCTTGGGTTGCAGGCAAGATCCCCCATAGGGGGTGCCGGAGAAGCAGCCACACACTGATGTTTCTCTCCTTCTCTTTCTCCCTTCCCCTAATAAAAAGCAGCTTTGTCCCCCAAATGATCTCCAGCCCATACTCCCTGCTAACACTGGTGGTAACACTGATGGCCTGGCCTACCCCTCCCCCGATGACCCTGCCCTCCCCCTGAGCCAGGCAACTCAGCATTGCATGTATCATCCCCTCTCCAGTCCCAGGGACCTCACCCTCTACTCTCTGCAGCTTAAACTCCACGTCGTCAGTGCCCACTGGCACCAGGCTCCCTCAACCTCCGACAGGCCCTGTCCTGTTTTCTTTGCATCTTTCAGCCCTTCCCCTGCCATGGCTCTTCCTCCCTGAGAAGCCAGAGCTGAGCAATCTTTCCCCCACACCACACATATCACACTCCCGTGGTCCCTGCTCCCACTGCAGACTCACCCCCCACCCCCGACCACCATCCCTCATCCTACGCATGGGCCACCCAGCACTGCTGGGGGGAAAAACCTGCTACCCCGCAGATGGGCTCCGGAACAAATGCAGAGCAGCTGACCTCAGCCAACCGGCCTCATGGTGCCATGTCACTCTGCTTGTACCTGTCCTCAGTCAGCTCCCTACCCTATTCCCAAAGGGATTCTCAAACTTGACCTCCTTCCTTGCAGCCCCTACCCTCCGCCTCACAACAGGTTTCCTTGCCTTCTGTGCGTCGATTCAAATGAGACGACACTCTCAAACTCTTCAAGAAGTGTTGCCTTCACTGGGTTCATTCTCCCTCCTGCGCGTGGGAAGAGAGATGTGCCAAGGCTCCCCTTCCTCCTTAACAAGGACTCACAGGTATTTATTTATACCCGATGGAAAACAGAGATGGGAATTTAAATAGTATTGCCAGGGCAACGCATTATCAAAGGAGACAAGCAACCAGAATCTCGAGCTCCTTAAAATTTGAAGGTTCCTTTCATAGGCCAAAGCAACAGCCTCTTAAACTTAATTGTCTTGACAAGACTCTCTTGTTAGAAAATAACGTTTGCAACGATGGCTTTGTCATGCAGAAAAGAACCTGCTTTTCTTTCTGTGGCTTTTGAAAAAGAAGACACAATTTACTCCTTATCACACTGAGATTTGCGGAGGGGGGGGGGGCGTGGAATGGGGTCCACCCCCAGTCAGAGGGATCCAGAGTGTTCAAGATCAAGCCCTGAAGTTCCATCCGTTACCTCTAAGAGAGGCCAAGGCAGGTCTGGAGCTTGCTGTCCACACTGCCTGTCAGTCAGTCCACCGTTCCCTCCACCAGCAGTTCTGCCTTCTCCTACATCAGGGCTTGTCCACTGGGAGTGCGCACAGGAGTCACCTGGGATTTAAACCAGACTCCAGCCCTGACTGAGTGCTCAATTAGTTGGAGGTTGGAGTGTCATCTCCTGCACTAAAAGGTTGGGGTTCGATTCCCAGTCAGGACACATACCTAGGCTGCAGGTTCAATCCCCCGATGGGGTGCACATGGGAGGCAACCAATTGATGTTTCTCTCTCTAAAATTAATAAACATGTTTTTATTAAGATTTTATGTATTTATTTTTATAGAGAGGCAAAGGGAAGGAGCAAGAGGGGAAGAGAAATATCAATGTGCAGTTGCCTCTCCCATGTATCCTGCTAGAGACCTGGCCAGCAACCCAGGCATGTGCCCTGACTGGGAATCCAACCAGTGACCCTTTGGTTCCCAGGCCAGCATTCAATCCACTGAGCCACACCAGCCAGGGCCTCAATAAGCATATTTATTTTTTATCTTTTTTTATTGTTGTTTGAATACAGTTGTGTCCATTTTCCCACCGCCACTTTCCCACTCCCACCTCCCACCCTCAATCCTACCCCGCTTTGGCTTTGTCCATGGGTCCTTTATAGCAATAAACATATTTTTTTTTAATCACTCAGGTTCCGATTCCATAGACCTCAGATAGGCCTCACGTTCTGAAAGTAGGTGATGTGTTGGCTACTAGCTTCCAAACACACTAAACAGGAGGTCCTGGGTGTTTATTCACGTGCCTTCTCCCCCTCTCACAGCCAACACTGTAGAGGCCCCATCCGCCCTCAGTTGATGGACGACCTTGTCTCCTGCTCCACCGAGAGAAAGTAAGGCCATCTGTGGGTGGGACGCCCCAATGCCCACCACGTCTGTGCAAACATGCTCCTCCTCCTCCTCCACCTCCTCCTCCTCCGTGACCCGCTCCCACAAAGTCCGGCCCTCCTGTCCCCACCCCACCACCCACCGAATCACCCTAGGTCCCATCCCCTCCCCCGACCTCAAAGGCATCTCTCCAGCAAGTCTCTTTTCCCCAGCATTTCCCCTGCACCTGAAGCAGGCGTCCTGTAATTGCTGCCATCTCAAAAACAGGAAAAAGCCTTCTATTGCATGTTGAAAGGAACTAAGAGAGTAGATCATAAACACATCCATCACATTTCTCCATCGTGCCTGGAAGGGCTCTGGAGACCACGACCACTGACGCCTTTGTCACCAAGTCTGAAGGCTAGCTGGGACAGCAATGCTCTGACACTGATCTGGCCTCTTCCTCCCGCCCTCCCATCACCCCCCACCCCCAGGGCTCAGTTCTCCTCGGCTCTTTCTTCTCTGAGGCTCCTCTCCCACTGTCTGCTCTGTAAGTGTTGCCAGACCTTGGGGCTGCAGCCTTCTCACCCCACACTCTCACCAAGGCATCCTTCACACTCACAACAGCACCCCAACCTCTCCCCCCAGGGCTCCTGGATCTCCGCCTTACCCCTGCGGGAAAGCTCACTTGCAAGGCCAAGAGCTCCTAAACCCAGAACACGTGCATGGAGCTCATTACCTTCCCACCTGCTAAGGCTTCTCTTCCCACCCCCCACTCAGCTCCACGGCCCAGCCTGCTCCCCACTCACCCACTGGAAACTCAAGTCCACACACACCTCCCGACCCCCCTCATGGAGCCCATCCCTGCTCCACTGGAACCCTCTCTCCCAGCCGCCCCTCCCCTCCCCCCACAGCCGCTGCCCCTGGACTCTGAGACTTCCTGGGCTGTTCAGAATGGCTCCCTGCCCCTGTCCCAGGGCCCTGAGCTCTTCCTCCACAGCAGCAGAACCCCAGTGAGCTCTCTGGAGCTCAGGCCTGACCCTGTCACCCCCACCAAGCCCCTTTCAGGGGTTCCCCACTGGGAGAGCAGCGTTCCTTTCTCAGGTTCATCCAAGCTCCTCACACAGACTCCGGTGTCCTGTCTACCTTCTGACACAGAACAGCCAGGAGCAAAATCAGGACTTTTCTAATTGTCACCCTTGGGCATAGCAAAGCAAGTTCGGGAACCTTTGACCTCGTGATTCCCCAAATGCTGTGAGAGTCACGTTCCAAAGTTGCTTAAAAATAGACTCAAAGGTTCACCCCCTGGGAGATCCCGATTCAGTGGATGCTGGACAGAGGAGATTTTCCCTGGGAATCTGCATAACCACAGTGGCAACCAATCAGAGCAGAGCTAACTTGAGCCTGGCTGGTAGAGGTCTTTGCACTTCAGCCTCTGCTTGGCCCTCACCACTCCCCAGATTCCTCCCAAACTGCTTCGTGGTCCTCACACTCATCGTGCTGTTTCAGCTGAGTGGCTGGCTGTACATAATGTCCCTCCACTTGGTAGGTCCTCTCCTACCAGCGCGTCACACAAATGCCCACTGGCCGCTCACTCAGCTCCAGGGCAGTTGCAGGCACGGGCTGTTCTGATCTCTCCTGTACTGAACACTTCCTCTGTCCCCCAGGCCCGGCTCCCTGCTGCCCACAGCCCTCATCTCAGGACTGAAATTGAGGGCACAGGGGCTGCCACTCCCAATCAGTAAAGCCCAGGGGGTGTCATTTTAGTCCCCTTTTTGTCCCCAACACTGCAGCACACTGCCTGGCACTGGAAGAATGACTCAGGCAGAATGTCAGTCCCTCCCCAGACCCACAGGCGGGTGAGTGGCCCAGGGCCCTGGGGCAGGACCCAGTCCAGTGGCTCAGGGAACTTGACCCATGGAGCTAAGGCCTCCATCCAAATGGAGCTCCACAGGAGGGTCCCTTTGCCTCTCTGGGCCCTTGGCCTCTTCCTGGATGCCTTCCAGGAGAAGGAAAGTAGAAGTCCCATTAAACCAATTTTCTTTTTTGAAAGATTTTATTTATTTACTTATCCAGAGGGGAAAGGAGGGAGAAAGAGAGGGAAAGAAGCATCAATGTGTGGTTACCTCTCCCGCACCCCCTACTGGGGACCTGGCCCTCAACCCAGGCAGGTGCCCTGACTGGGAATCAAACCAGTGACCCATAGGTTTGCAGGCTGGCACTCAGTCCACAGCCACACCAGCCAGGGCTCATTAAACCCATTTTCTAACATGGCCTTCAGTGCTCCAAATTCCAAGCTTTGGGTCCCTTGGATCCTATGGGAACTGGAAATTATGTGAGGGGAGGGTCTGGTCCACCCAAATGCAGAAGGTGAGGATGGAGCCAGGAACACAGAAGTAGCTGAGAAAATGGTGAGTGAGCTCAGGAACAGCGGAGGGGACTTTGCTGTGGGAGCTGCCTGGCCCCTGCCCCCCCACCCCCCCTATCATGGGAGCCCTGCTGGCAGCTCTGGCTGCCCTGGGGTGAGGCGTTCTGGCCTCTTTCCTCTGACACCACAGCGAGGGTTCCCCCTTCACACTGTGGTTGGGGGCTAATGACACAGCTTCTGTGCCTCCATGTGGCCTGGCACCCTCCTGCTTTAAGCGGGGAGGGAGAGGCACTGAGGGGTGCAGCTCTTAGGACAACCAGAGGGCTTGTGCATTGTTCTCACCTGTTCCCCCAGCACAGAGGTCAGGGCAGCAGCAGCAGCTGCCATCACTGAACATTTGAGTGTCTTCATTTACTTGCTGGTTCATTCGTTTTCTACTTTAAAAGCAAATATGGGGGGAGAGCTCATGTCTCCTGGGTAGTCTCCACTTGGCACTGTGACCAAGCTTCGGAGGTGGAGGCTGGTGACAGCTGTGCGTCCTGCACTTATGATGCCACCAGACTGCACAGCTACAAAGGGTGGAAATGGTGAGTCCCGTCTGTGTCACAGCATAGCTCCTTCTCCAAGTCCAAGTCCACAGTGAACTGCCAGCACGCTGTCACGATGACCCTGTGATACACGGTAGGCCAGAGGGGAGGCCGGCAGGCAGGGGAAGTGGGGAGACTGGAGCTGGGACCCTGGGGAAGGCCCTGAGGAGGGGAGAGGTGGGGACCTCAGGAAGAGGGGCCTGGATTAGACAGGAGCAGTGGGGGGAGAAGGGACCCCGTGGCAGCCTGGGGCCCAGGCCCAGCAGGCTGGGAGTCTTCCAGGGACTGTGCTGGAGCACCCTGAGGTACAGGCAGAGTGCTCACCAGCCTCACGGCCCACAGGCACAGAACCACAGGGAGGCAGACAGAGCCCACAAGGCCTGGGCCTCTGTTTCCTTTCTTCTCAACCAGGATGCCCTTAGAAGCCCAGGCCCAACCCTGGAAGAATTTCCCTGAGGAAGCTGGGAGGGCCGCCAGCACCCCCAGGGCCCTTGTCACGGCCCAGGGGTCTGACAGCACTCCCTGGGGATGGCCCAGCACAAATGCAGGGACCTGACACCTGTCCCCAGCCCCACTGCTGCCTCCCTAGTGACCTTCTAGCAGCAGCAACACCCACCCTCATCTGCCTCCCAGCCAGATGCAGCCAGTGAGCCAGTTACAACCCAAGTCAGTGAGGGTCACTGCTGCTCAGACCCTTCCAACCGCCACCCCACCCCTGTCTGACCGCTGCGCAGGAAGTCATCTCCACTGCAGGTCTGGCCTGTGCCCTCAGCCACTGGGAGGTGTGGTCCAGGCCCTGGAACGTCCTGACTGGTGCCAGTGTCTTTGTTAGCACGGGGACTTCAGACATCAGCCTGAAGATGTGATTTAGGGTGAGGGCCTCAGGTGCAGCTATCTCCAGAGAAAAGAGACCCAAGGTCAGCCACGGGGCCAGTAGGTGACCAAGCCCCAAGGAACACTCTGGACACCAAAGGCTGAGGGAGCTTCCCTCCTTGGCCAGTGTGTTCTATAGCAGGAGGTTGGTGTCCCAGAACTCCATTGGGACCGGGCTGTCCGTCAGAAGCTCCATGTGTGGATTCCGCCCTGAGCAGCTGGTCCATCTGCTTTCGCTGCACTAAAACTATAATCTCAGCGCTTCCTGAGTTCTGCGATCATTCCAGCAATGACCCACTGAGGACAGTCATGAGCTCCAAGCTGGTGTCTGAAGTGAGGGCAGTCAGGGTACTGTGGGAGGAGGGGCATTTCTGGGACCACGCCCTGTCACTGGGCAGGTGCCAAACTCTTTGACCTGCTGTGACCTTAGCACACTCCTCATCACCTGCCTGCCCTTTGCCAACTGGACCTCATCCCTTGCCCCCCACCTCCTCATTCCTGCATCAGACACACTCCCACCCCAGGGCTCCGCAAAGCTCCTTCCTTCCCCACAGATCCGCCTCCTTAACTCCCTCACTTCAGGCCTTTCATTCAAATGTCACCTGTGTACCCCAAATTCCCTTCACCCCAAATGCCCACCTCCCCTCCTGTTTCACTTTGTCCTCTCTGACCGCTAACACCACACCCACCACACTCTACAGCTGACTCATCAATTTCTAACCCATCTCCTCAGCAGAATATGAGCCCCACGGAGACAGGGGTGGTCAACCTTTGATCCTTCCTCCATCTCAGGACCTGGCACACTGCCTGGCACGCGCCGAGTGCACCATAAATTCCTATGGCTGACGGACCTCTCGGATCCTTTGGAAGTACCTCTAGAAAACCCAATCTCCCTGAAAGGCCAAGTCTGCAAACACAGAAAACTGACCGCACAGGTCTGGAGACCAGGCAGAGGGAGGTAAGAGCAGCCAGACCTGAGACCTCCAGGGCAGCACCAGGCCCTGCCTGGGGGAGGAGGCACGGTGGGCACCCCAACCCTGAAACCTCCGCACTAGGAGCTTGGAGGGCCCCTTCCTCTCTGGGCTGCAGCAGACGTGTGAGCCGCCGGGTCCCTGATCACTGTGGCAGAGGTCCGGGCAGGGAGAGAAAGGGGGAGAGAAATTCCTGCCAGAACACAGGGGTGGAGTGAAGATGGGACCACACCAGGCAGTGTTGACTTTTATTTGAAACCACAATATACACTATTGGGGATTCATCTGTTATCTGTAATAGTAAAAAATAAAAAGAGACAGAGAGAGAGAAACCAGAGCCCAAAGGTCTGGGACAGTGCAGGGGAAGGGCTGGGGCCTTGGTCAGGCCACGTAAGGAAAATGGAGCAGCAGCCCCTCGTGGGGCTTCAGGGTCAGTTGTTCCAGCTCCACAGGGGTGCCTTCCTTCTGACCTGGCTGAGTGCTGAGCAGCAGGTCAGCCCTGGCAGGCAGGCTGACGCTGGCAGGCAGGCCAGATGCCCCCAACCTGGCAGCTTGGGCCACATCCCCAAAGTTGAGCACTACCAGGAAACGCTTGTTCTGGTCCCACTGGCGGAGGTAGGAGAAGAGGTCCGGCCCTGAGGAGAGGACGTGGAAGTCTCCGTGCAGCAGGGCGCGCTCCTTACCCCGAAGATCGCTCAGGCGCCGGAACAGAGTGAGGAGGGAGTCGGGGTCCTCGTCCTGGCCCTGCAGACCATGCAGACAGAGCAGGAAGGGATGGAGAACTCCCCTAGGTGCAAACCCCTACAGGCCCCTGGGCACCCTCTGCTGGCCAGGCCCTGCCACCACACCCTTACCTGCACTGTCATGTTGGAGCTCACAGGCCCTGAGGTGTTGGTGGAGCTGGATCCATCCCACAGCATGACTGGCGCCTTTGCTGGCTGGAGAGCAGGGAAAGAAGGATAAGGAAAAGGCTGGGCCCCGCACCCCGCACGCACCCCTCCTCCTGTTCCTGCCCCACGGACGCACAGGCTCTGCACTCACTTCCAATTCCCACTGCACAAGCAGCAGGGCGGGCTCCCACCTCAGGTACTGTACACACTGTCCCCCTCGGCCAAGAGGGCCCTTCTCCCAGACAGCCACAAGCTGGCCCTGTCACTTCCCTCTCGTCTCTGTTCCACTGTCTCACAGGGCTTTCTGCGGCCACTCTTATAAAATATAACCCTAGCTCTGACTGGTGTGGCTCAAGGGTTGGGACTCGTCCCTTAAACCGAGGCATCTCTGGCTCAATTTCCCATCAAGACACATGCCTGGGACTCGGGACAGGTCCCTGTTCAGGGCCTGTGAGGCAACTGATTGATGTTTCTCTCCCATTCTTTCTCCCTGCCTTCCCCTCTAAAAAGAAGTAAAATCTTAAAAAACAAGAACAAAATAAAACAAAAAAAGAAACAACCAAGTGTCTATTCTCTAAGCTACAGGTGGCAAACACAAGGTCCCTGAATCCAGCCCTCCACCTTGTTTTACCCAGCCAGCTCCTTGTTTCTACCAGGGGGCAGCGCCCCGCTCCTTGCCCCTAGTTAGGGAGTAGTTACATTTATACCATCCTGAAATTACACTTGGCCCTTTGAAGGCAACCACGAGGCTGATGTGGCCCCCGGTGACAATAAGTTTGACACCCCTGCTCTAAGCCCTACACTCATTGGCACCTGGCCTCGTGAGGATACTTGCTGACTATCTGATTTCACCGCCTCCAATCCTCTGGGCACTGTGGAGCCCTCCACATGGGAGGGATTTCATTCAACAAAACTTGGTGGAATCAGGCCCTGGTTGGTGTAGCTCAGTGGATTGAGCGTGGGCCTGTGAACCAAAGGATGGCGGTTCGATTCCCAGTCAGGGCATATGCCTGGTTGCAGGACAGTTCCCAGCAGGGGATGCACAAGAAGCCATACATTGATATTTCTCTCCCTTTCTCTTTCCCTTCCCATCTAAAGATCAATAATAAAATATGTTTAAAAAAATGGGTGGAATCAATGAATGACTGGTTCTGCAAGTACCAGCTGGAGTGCCACCTCCAAACCCATGACTACAGCTGAGCGAGCGCACCAAGGTCGTCCCCTGTCACAACACTCACTGCACACACTTCCCTCACTCACCTGGCTCCCCCACTACACTACACTGTGTGAGTCTCTGCAGGGCAGAATGCGCAATGAGTGGAAAATGAGTGAGTGAGTGACTGAGCGAATGAGTGAGGGCGACCACACGGAACACCTACCAGGGCCCAGACACTGACACTGTATTTAAAGTAAGCCTTCATTGAATCCTAACTACCCTACAGGAAATGCAGTGCCACGGGAGAGGTGACAGGAGAAGCGACAGAGCCAGCAAGGCCACACCACCACCAACCAGGTGAATGACTAGCCATCAAATGCAGTGCCACCACCAGGTTCACACCCGTCTGTCCAAACCCACAGAACCGCCATGCTGGATAAACACAACCTCCCGCCTCGTGCTGGGGAGGCAGCACCAAAGTACCTGTCCAGGAAGGGCTGCTGCCTTCAGGCCAATCTCATCCCCGAAGCTGAACACTGGGGTCCCCGGCAAGGTGAACAGCAGCAGGTGGTAGAGTCGGAGGAGGTGTGCTGGCACAACAGAAGCCAGGAGCCCCGCCTGAGACAGCTGTAGGAACGGGCACACTGGTGAGCCCCAAAGCCCTGGCTGCCCCTGTCTCCCAACACCCCTTTCCTCCAGAGCACGGCCTGCCCCTCCCCCACCACTATGGTGCTCACACTCCAGCTGCACCAGCGATTGTCCGTGGCATTCAGATACTGGGTGACCAGCTCTTCCGTCCGCTTCCCGGTGAAACCGGAGGCTGACAGGTACGAGCTGGTCAACAACAGGTCCCTGCTCACTCCGAACAGGCTCAGGATCTCCTTAAGACTAGGCGATTCAGTCCCTGCAATCAGGAGCCTGCAGGGAGCAGAGCAGGGGTCAGGGCTGGTACTGGACAAGAAAGGGAGAATGGACTAGGAACTGCCCCTTCCCAGGGCCTAGCACTCCACTGAGGGGTTCCCACAACGGAGCCAAGTTGGGGCAAGGGGCCTGGCACTCACCTATCCTCACTGAAGTTCTTGGTGATGTTGTGCCACTCGGCCAAGTATAATGGCGCACCCTAGAAGACAAAAAGCAGAGTCAAGGACTACCCGGGCCTGGAGAGTGCCGCGGCTCCCATCCAGGCTCTGCCTCTCACGTGCAAAGGGAACTCACCCACAGACTCTCCATGTCCCGAATCTGGAACCCAGCCACGCCAGCCTGCAGCCAAAACTGCAGAGCGTCCTGTAGCGAGGAGGGGCAAAAGTAACAGAGAAGATATAACCACTGTCATGCAAAGGCACAGAAAATTCCAGCTCACATGAAACCATGCCTGCCATGCACTTCCCCGCGACCCTGGCAGAGCCCCATGCACAAGAGACCTGAACAGTCTCATGTTCCCACCTCTGTTATAAAGGTGCAGCCCTTGGTCCACAGCCATCATAACCTACCACCAATTCTCTTAGTGATACAGCATTTCCTTCTCCACTCCTCCCCATTACAAATAATGCCCAAGAGAGAAAGTGTGTTCATAAACATAACTTCATTCAACACTTAGCATGTGTGGAACGCTGGTATACCCCTTTCAGAGTTGGGAAAAGAGTCTCAGAGAAGCAAGGAAGCAAGCCCAAGGCCCAGTCCAAGAGCAGCAGAGTCGGGACTCAAATCCAGTCAAGATCCCCAGACAAACACACTGACTCCTCTCCCAGTGTCCTGATGCCTGGGGCTGCTATAAAGCCCAGTGGGCGCACAGCCAAGAAAGAAAGAGAGACATTCACAGCGCATCCCCAGGGCAGCTGAGATGGAGCTTTGAAGAGAAGAGCCAGCTCTGCAGAACAGGCCCAGGCCTGAAGCCCTGCCGTTTGTGGGGCACAGAACCAAGCCTATTCCCACTGCCTCGGTTTCCCCCTTTTTCTCTCTGCTCCACTCTTGTCTATTCTCATCCATCAGATCTATCACTCTTCATGTCATCACCACCTGAAAATGTCCCTCATCAATAACTTTTAAAGGGTCCTCTAGCAGTTTGCTAACTCATGAAATGGATGACTCTTAGGGGCCTACGGAAATGCTGGGAATACAGAACTCTACCGCAGAATCAGGGCTCCCAGCAGAGTGTCTGCCTGCCTCCACTTTTGTTCCACCCAGTTGGAGCTGGTCAGTGTCGCAGAACCAGGCATTGGGAGCTTGGGTGACTCCCAGCCTGTTGGATATGGAGTTTGAGCCTATACCTTCCAGGAAGTCGGAGTAGAGAAATAAGGCTACTGGGACCTCAAATCCCATCACACAGAGACCTCTGAACCTGGGTGTCCTCATTCACAGTTGTTCAGTATACAGAGGGCAACATATATAAAATACTGGCATGGTCTCAGACACACAGGAAGACCCCAGGGCTTAGGACTTCAGACTGGGCTATACTTCAAAAACACATCAAACAAGAGCTGGGAACGAGAAATGGGAAACCAGCTGGACAGATTCCCACACACAAAGGGTTCCTCTCCCAAAGAAAAGAAACCCAGATTAACATCTGAGACGCTCCCTTCCTGCCATGGTCACCTTCAGAGACTCAAAAAAGCAAGAAAAATAACTGGTCAAAAAAGGAAAAAGCAACAGGGGTGCCTGCCTGGCCTGTGTGGAGGTGCACCTGCGTGGCCCCAGCAGGAAGGACCCTGAGCTGGGCAGGGCTGGGTTCCCAGGGCTTGCTGTGGAAGGATCCACTGAGTCCCAGCCCCTGCTCCCACTCCTGCTCTCCCTGCCATCAGCACCAGCACACTCACTTTCATCTTGGTGGCCATGGTGTCACTCTGATTGGGAAGGAACCACGAGTTCTGGCCCCTGTAGTTGGGAGTGAGGTCCAGGATGACCCGGAGGCCTAGAACAATATAGGAGACAGTTGTGAGGAAAACTGTAGGGTGAGGAGAAGGGAGGAAATCCACAAATACAAGTCAGACCATTTCCTTTGCTTTACTTGGTGCAGAAGCTTAGGATTGAACCCTGATGGATCTCAGTCCATTGAAACAGAGCAAGGAGGGGCCTTGATATCTCAGGGAAGAAGGTCAAGAGTGTTCATAGAAAGGCCCAGCTGTCGGACCCTGAGCTCCTCACCCCAAAGTGAATCCTTTTAAAGTGAGACAAGATTTCATCTCCATCTGCTTTCCCCAAAGGATGCACTATTGGCAAGTTTAAAAACCACCAATTTAGTACAAGCCCATATTAAAAAATAAGGGCACTAGAGCCCACAGTGAAATGACTGCCCAGCCAAATCCAAAGTCTCTGAAGCACCTGGCCAATCCACTTCAGTCTGAAGCCTAACAAAGCTGCTTTGCTCCTGCCCCGGGAAAGCTTAGAGCCACTCCGGAGTAAACCAGACAGAAATGCTATCCTGACCTCCCTCTGTCCGGGAGACCACGCCCTTCCTAGCTGCTCCCTTGCCCACTCCAGGACCCCCACCCTTTTTCTTGGCCGACTGCAGGAGAGTGTCCAAATCTTCCTTGGAGCCAAAGACGGGGTCGATCTGTTCCAAGTTGGTCCCATCGATGTCATCTTTCTGGTTCTTGTGAATTGGGCCCAGCACAAAGCCCTTCACCTTGAGGGTGCTCAGGTAATGCAGACGCTCCTTCAGGCCTGAAATAGAGAAGAGGGGGAGGGGGAGGCGATCCTAGAGTCCGGTGGTCTTCTCGCCCCTAGCCTAAGAGGGGAGGATGAGACTGGATCACAAGACTCAGAGGAGCTGATGCAAGCAGCCTACCAGGTTGATTCAGAAACAGGCTGTGACTGGCTTTAGGCGCAGTGGGAGGAGGCTACATGCTGAGTCAACTAGCCGCGGGAAAGAGAGGGGGTGGGGGAAATTCTTCAAAGAAAAAAGAAGGAGGAGCTGTGTCCAGCGAAGCAGCTGCCGCTACTGGGCAGAATGGACCCGTCCTATATGGGTCTATTGGGGGACTGGTTCAGAGTCGGTGACCGTTTAACCCAGGAACGCTGGGGATCGGAATGGGAGTGCATGGCACTCACCAGCTAGGTCGCCCGCGTCCTGGCCCTGGAATGCCTGAAGGTCACCGATGCGGTACAGGGCGCCCTTGTGCCACCAGCTCTGCTCTGGCAGCTCCCGACAGCGTGGCGCCCGCACGATGATGACCACGGCGCCCGCCAGCATACCGAGCCAGCCGACCCAGAAGAGGAGCAGCAACGCCCAGCGGGTGCGCACCCAGCCGGGGCTGCCGGCCACCTTCAGCAGCTCTTCTTTAGACAGGCCCGTGAACTTAGCCGTCCCCACCTCCGTTTCGTCCTCGGCCACCTTGATCTTCACCAGACCGTTCTTCTCGGTGCCGCCCGCCATGACCGCAGACACGGCCGACCCGGATGCCGCGTTCATCGGCTGCTTCTCGGGTTCCAGCTCGTTCAGCTCCACTTCCTTCATGTCCATCTCAGGGTCCTGGCTCATGGTGCCTGCGGAACCGGCGACACGACGCAGTCTGTGATGAGGTGGTGGCTGGACGCCTGTTCGGATCTCCGAGCCGCTAGACCTCCCTGCCTCCAGAAGCGCCTCTGAAGCTGGGCTGGCTGCGCGACTACAGGAAATTGGATCAGTAGCTCCGCCCCAGCCCGCCCCCGTCTGCCATTTAAGGTGGCACCTACAGGATTACTTCTTAATAGCTCCAGTGAGTGGTGGACCGGTAATAGTGTCAGGAATTGTTGCGTGGTCCAATTCCTTGTCTTTAGCCCGTCTACTCCCAAGGTTCCTTCGATTCGGACGCTAAGAAGCCACCATAGCACGAAGCCACCTTTAAGTGGACAGAGTTCGTGATTTCTCCCCACGCTCTGGATCACCGCAGGTCACTCACTTCAGCCACTGGAAGATGGCAGCGGAAAGGGGACATCTAGCAAGGTGGGGGTTCCGAGGCCCCTCCTCAGAGCCCTCACCGCCGGCTGTTGACTATCCCGACACCATCATCCTTATTTTCCCCTGGCCCAGGTCTCAGGCCTCTGCCTGCCTACTCTTCCCAATTTCGCAAGGCCATTTGCCCCTCAGACCCAGCCAAACTCAGCTTCTGCCCTCTCCCCACCAGGCCTTGTCCTCTTAGGCCTCTGAGACTTGAGGAGACTTCTGCTTCCCACAGGGTTACTCCCACTCCTTCAAGACTCATCTTGAGTTTAGTTCGGCTAATTCATCAGGCAGCAATTATTTATGGGACGCCCACTGCAATACTTGGCTTTCTTCACTTTATTGAAATAATTCTAATCCTGTCTTCTCCAAGATGTTTTAGGATGACTCTGGACAGGGAAGTGCTGACAAGACCAGTCTCCCCCTCCCCCAGTTTCTGGCGCCAGGATGTCCTGGCAGCTAGGAATTCCGCATGCAGAAGAGCTTCATAGGCACCTCTGGGCTGTAGCCAGCATTCCAGGGCTGGGGCTCCCTTAGAGGCACCCACCCTTTTCCTACAACAGACCAGAGGGTGCCATGATCAGACTCTTCTCTACCTCCCAGGTCCTCCCACTGCTTATCCCCATCTCCCCAGAGTGCCAGGGTCCCCTTACCGCGCCCCCCCCCCCCATCACTTCACTAAGACAGGCCTTGGAGGCAGCTGGTACCGCAGAGACCTTGAAGACCACCCACTGTCCCTGCGTGGAGGTCCTCGCATTGAGGCTAAGTGGGGCAAAGACAAGGTTCATGTCAGCACCGTGAGGTGCCCACACTCTCAGGAACTTCTTGTTCCTGAGCAGTGCCAACTGGGTTATTTTCAGAGAGGAGCTGAGGAAAGAAGTTCTTTCTCCCTCTCTCACCTGGGCTGGAAGCCAAGATGGCTATGTATTTGGGAGAAAGCAGAAGCCAAGACCTGAGTAAAAAGCAGACAAGTAGTGGAGCCGAAGGACAGCCAACAGTGAAAATGGCTCAGCTCGTCCTCTGTGGTCCTCTTCTTCATCCCCAGGCCTTTACCCCACCCCCACGCTGGGAGAGCAGAGTGACTTCCGAGGCAGGCAAGTGGGTAGAGGTTGGAGTTCAGACCAGTGTTCAAAGATGATAAGTCCAGGGTGCCCTGAGAGTGCAGTTAAGTGCCAACCAACCGCGGCTGTACACAGACTTTATCCCCAGCATGAAAGCTCAAGGTTGAAAACTGTGGGGTCAGAAGCTCTCGTTCAGATCATGCCACAGGACACCCACAAGAACACAGTATTCACTCACAGCCCCAGTGTCTCCAGGGAGATAAAGCCAATCCCCTTTGCATGGGACAAAGAAGCTGACAACTTACCTCCCTGATTGTCACCTCCCACACGGACTACTCTCCAGCCACATCAGCCTTCAAACACTGGCCAGTCACAGCACACTCGACTTTTTGAGGCCTCTGCATCTTTCTTCACGCCGTTCCCTCTGTGTGTTTGCCCTTCCTGTTCTCCACTCTGCCGCATGAGCTCCTATTCATTCAGGACTTAGTTCTGATGGCAGCTTTTCTCAACTCCCCCAAAGAATTACTTTCCATCCACTGTGCACCTACCTCTGCTACAATGCATGTTCAGTGTATTTATTACACTTCCTTGCCTCAGTGTCTGTTTGCACTTCCAAAGACAAGTAGCAAGGACCTCGTGCTCTTTGTCAAAGGACCTCTTGCTCAGAGGGAGCACAGAGCAGGCCCTGGTGGATAAATGAGTGGATGAACTGTATCAATCAAACCCAGTAATTCCCTTCTTAGACTCAACTCAATAAAAGTAGTATTGAAGATAAGAGATCAAAGTGAAAAGGAATTTAATGACACTGTACCTTACACAGATAAAGCCATTCTTGCAGCAAAAAAAACAAGACATGTCACTCACTGTTCACCAAGGTGAAACTAAGTACTAAATCTGGGGGAGGGGGAGGACAGAAAAGCAACTTCGAGGGTGAGGGAGAGGCAGCTAGAGAGCCTCAGATCCTACAATGTATGTTGGTAAATATAAAATTTAATATAGGCATGCAAAGTATATCATTTGTCAAAAAGAATGGAGCCTTTAGGAGAAACTGAGACAAAGCAAAGCAAAGCAGTTCAACAGCCCAGAGGCCAATAAGGACCAGGTGCACCAGGAGCCCTCAGCACTTCACACTCAGGCCTGCAGGTGGAGGTGGGGAAATGCAGAGGGGCCAGGTGTGCAGAGAAAGTTCTTTCTAATCCTGTGTTGCAAAATTCATGTTGTTTCCCAACACATAAGAATTACTTGATCTTGGCCAAAAGATAAGGATGTTATTTTTTCCCCCAAAGTGTAAAAAAAAAAGATTTCCAAAGCAAGAGCAAAGATAGAAACTTAGGAGACTGTCCCCATCCAACAGACCCTGCAACTCTGCCAAAGCCCGGGGAACTATTCCAAAGACTCAGAAAGAAAGAATTCAGGCTCTGCCTCTAAAACACCCATCAGCTTCGAACAGTTCGGCCATTTGAAAAATAGATGTTGAATACACAAAAAAACGGCCAGTGGGTTCTTGAAAGATTACATAACCACATTAGTAATCAGGAAAAATGTAAGTTAAAATAATAAAAAAATATAATTTCATGTCCATCAGATTGGCAATATTAAAACATCTGACTAACCCTGGACAGCTAGCTGAGTTGGTTACAGCATCGTCCCCCATACGCCAAGGTTGCAATCCCCAGTCAGGGCATATACAAGAAGCAACCAGTGAATGCATAAATAAGTGGAACAACACATCCATCTCTCCCTCACTCTTTCTCAAAATCAATTTTTAAAAAATCTGACTAACCAAGTGATGACAAGGATAAGAAATTGTGTAAGTGGCAACCTAAATTGAAACAACCACTCCAGGTGAGCCATGTCAGCAGCCATCGCATTGAAAATACAGCTGTTGCCCAGCAGTGCCAGTCCGGGACTCCTACTCCAGAGAAACTCTCCCACATATGCACAAGCACAGCCAGAAGGTTTCGCTGCAGCCCTGCTCACAGTAGTAAAAATTTGGATGTCTGAAAAAGGGCCTATCGCTAGTGGACAAAATAATTTGTAGAATATTTCTAAAGAGAACACTATAAATGACTAAATCTTAAAGGCAGGCAAAACATGTCAACAGTATAGCGCTAAAGAAAAAGGAAATAGCAGGTTCCCCTTACATTCCCCCGCCAAAAAACCTGAAAGGTACAGTGGAATGCCAACAGTCTGCACTTTAACTGGCATCTATCCCAGAAGGGAGAACCGCACCATTCCTGGAGGTCCTGTAATATCAGGTGGATTTGTGGAATGGAGGGTGCAAGTCTCTTTTTAAACTCTCTGTGCAAAAATTCCACTTGATAAAGTATCCTCAGGTAGATAATTTGTTAGATATTAAATGGTTAGAACAGATATCATTCTTGAGCTTGGGCCCAAAACCAAAGAAACAACTAACAATTAAGATTCTTACCCTGGCCTTGGCTAGTGAGGCTCAGTGGATTGAGCATCAGCCTGTGAACCAAAAAGTTACTGGTTCAATTCCAGGTCAGGGCACATGCCTGGGTTGCAGGCCAGGTTTCCAGTTGGGGGTGAACTGGGGAAATTCGAGAGGCAACTTATCAGTGTTTCTCTCCCTTTCTTTCTGCCTCCTTTCCCCTCTCTCTAAAAATAAATAAATAAAATCTTTAAAAAAAAAAAAAAGATTCCTAGCAGGACTTGCTTCCATAAATTTTACTCAAGGCTACAAAAGCAACCTGAAAACTGCTTCTTACAAAATTCTGATTTTCAATCCTCTCCCAAATCGTTCTAATCCTTGCCTTGGAGAGTTTCCCAATGGCGTATTCTCTTCTCAAATCAAATTTTGGCCATAGAGGTGCTGGCACATCCCTACGTCTCCACCAATCCACCTAGTGCTTCCTGCTGCCAGGAGGGGGCAGAGGATTCCCGGAGAAAAATGCCTGAAAGCAGTTTGCATCCCTGCAGACAGCTGTTTTCAACAATTTTCATCTCATGACAGTCATAAACTAATTGCTAAAATTCTGTGACACACCCAAAAGTTGTTTTTTTTTTTTTGCCAATCTGACAAAAGAATAACCATAATTTGGATTTTTTCACGCTGGATGGCTATTGTGTTGACTGTTGTCTTTTTTTTTTTTTTTTTTTTTTTTTTTTTTTTTTTTTTTTTTTTTTTTTTTTTTTTTTTTTTTTGACAGTCTAAGGGAAAAGAGGTCAGTGCCCCTGACTAAAAAGTCAGGTATTGCGTGTTTTATTTTTTATTTTTATTTTTAAAAGATTTTATTTATTTATTTTTAGAGAGAGGGGAAGGGAGGGAGAAAGAGAGGGAGAGAAACATCGAAGCATGCATGAGAGATACATCAACTGGTTGCCTCTCCCGTGCCCCCAACTGGGGACCTGGCCTGAAACCCAGGCATGTGCCCTAGACTGGGAATTGAACCAGTGACCCCACCCTTTCGTTCGCTGGCTGGCACTCAATCCACTGAGTCACACCAGCCAGGGCCCCTTTTTATCTTATTCAAAGAAGAAAATGTTCCACATTCATTTAACTGGATGGATAACAAAACTCGCATTTTCACCAAACTTAAATCTCTCCTTGACGTGTATAAAATGTCCCCAGGTTTGTTTTAAAAATCCTCAACACAACCCAGAACTTTACCTACAAAACAATAAGCATAGAACACTCGTGTCCTTTGATCTGAGGCACTCCACCCCACAGGGCTCCCTCCTCCACCCCTTCAGAGGCTGCACAAGCATCCTCCTTGTCAGAGAAACCCTCTCTGAGTGAAATGACAATGTACTGCCTTCAGCCCCAGCAATCCCTCTCTCCCGACCTGCTTAGTTTTTACCATAGCATTTCATTCCACTTGACATATTATTTGTTTGTTTCTCTACCCACCAGAATATAAACTTCAAGAGAACATAAAGGGGCTGTCTGCTTTGTTCCCTGGTATAGTAGGGAACTACTATATTTGTTCCCTGTGCTTAGTAGGTGCTCCACAAATAAATATTGGTAGAATGAATGTTAAATGAAAGTTACCTGTAAACTCCAACTGCTAAGAACACTGGTCTTTTCTTTGGGGGTGGGGGTACTTATCCCTTTCAACTCCTTTATAGCTTCCAAAAAGAGCATCCCGTTTTTGACATTCCCCTTTTCTGGTGGATTCTGTGTCACTACACAAGAGGTTGCAAACTCAAGTCATGACCACCTTTGGCATATTTCGATTATCACAGAATGTGCTGAAAATTTGAAGTTAGAAGCCAAAACTTAAAACAGACAAATAAGCCCTGGCTGGTGTGGCTCAGTGGATTGAGTGCTGACTTGCAAACCGAAAGGTCACCAGTTTGATTCCTGATTGGGGCACAGGCCTGAGTTGGGAGCCAGGTCCCCGATTGGGGGCATGTGAGAGGTAACTGATCAATGAATCCCTCAGACATGCATGTTCTTCTCCCTCTCTTTTTCCCCTCCCCTATCTCTAAAAATAAATTTAAAAAATCTTTTTAAAATGGACAAATTAATATACAATTTTGGATTTCCGGAACCTCTTGGTCAGATTTTTTTACAGGGACAATATTCTAGCAAGGCAACAATCAGCTGGAGCTAAGCAAGGTCCGCCTCCATTCTCGAGTCCCCAGACCCAGTTCATATCCCTTATCTGTGTTACTTCCATTTTTGTAGATTGGTGAGGTGGATGGAGACCCCTGACTTAAATTCTCTCCTTTCCATTCCCACTGCCTTTACACTTGTTAGTACAGAATCCACCTACTTGTAGCCTAAACTACTGAGACAATCTAATTAAGGTCCTTGTCTCCATCTTACTCCTCAATTTATCATCAGCTTGCTCGAAAACTTTCCCTGGCTTTTTTCTCACTATCTACAATTCAATTATTTTGCTTTGCATTCCAGGCCCTTCTCATCTGGCCTTCCCCAGGAAATCTTACCCAATTTTATAGAAAGATAGATAGATAGATAGATAGATAGATAGATAGATAGATATAGCTATAGATATAGATATATAGATATATCTTTAAGATTATTTATTTATTTATTTATTTTTAGAGAGGGGAAGGGAGAAAGAAGGAGAGAAGCATCAACATATGGTTGCTTCTTGCGTGCCCCCCACTGGGGACCTGGCCCGCAATCCAGGCATGTGCCCTGACTGAATCGAACTGGTGACCCTCTGGTTCACAAGCAGGTGCTCCATCCACTGAGTCACATCAGCCAGGGCCCAGTTTTATACTCTACTATGCCCTTCAGCTCACCTTTCATGAATTATATTCATACACTGCCTTCCTTTTCCAGCTCCAAGCCTGTGCCAAGTAGTTTCTCTAACTGAGATTTCCTCCTTGGGTCTGTTTATCTACCCTTTAAGGCTCAACACTCCATAAAGCGTTTCCAAGGCCCATTCCCAGATTCAACCTCCCTAACCCTGTCTGCCAACTCTAAGGCTTCTGGATTTTCCATAGTTTATCCGCCCCATTTTCTATACATTTTGTTACAACTTTTCAATCATGTACTTGATCAAGCACTCAATAGTTACCGAGCAAATGAATTTATTCCAATCCATAATAACTTTGTTCAAACTGGAATTCTCTCAATATTATGTATAGTGCCACTTAGGCTACTCTGGGGCTCATGGGGACCACATTGCCCCCAAATGGGTGAAAATTGGTTCTTGGTAGAGGAAGGGGAGGCAGGAAAATCTTAGATTTTAAAAAGGTTTCTGGTCCTCCAAGGGGCCACAGTACATGAGCAAAAAATATCAATGATATTAAAATTTCATGGTGGTGGTGGGGATTTAGAAGGGAAATGTATTTTTAAAAAGACCTTATTTATTTTTTATAGGAGGGGAGGGGGGAAGAGAGGTGGAGAAACATCAATGCGTGGTTGCCCCGCACACTCCCTGTATTGGGGACCTGGCCCTGGACCCAGGCATGTGCCCTGACATGGAATTGAACTGGCGACCCTCTTTTTCGCAGGCCAGTGTTCAACCCACTGAGCCACACCAGCTAGGACAGGAAGTGTCCTTCCAGGCTCCTGTGAAGAGCTACACAATAATGAAAACAAATTGAGAATAGTACCAGGGGATCATTTCCTTTGTTCCCTGCATATGTATTCACTTGCTCCCCTACCGACTACCTTGAGAACAGAGTGCCACGATGGCAGTGAAGCCAGGTGGTCAAAAGAGCAGGCGCTGGGATCAGACTGCCTGGACTGGCACCTTGGCTCTTATATTTCTCGGCTGCGTAATATCAAGCAAGTTACTTAACCTCTCTAGGTCTCAGGTTCCTCATCTATAACACGACCTTTATACCTTCCTCCTAGGAATGTACATTAAGTGAGGCCGTACAGGAGCGCCCAAAGAGCTTGGTCAAGGTTTATACAACGTGCACGCACTTAGGTTGTTTACTACAAACGATTGATGATCTAATGCTGGCAAGTCTCAGTAACAAGTGTCTACCGGTGACCGAACCACCTTGGCAATCAGGCGGGAGTTGTAGGCAGCCGTGCAAAAGGTTACACCTGGGGTCCCCTCCTCTATAAAAGGGGGTTAGTCATTGCACCTACGTCTCGGGATTTGGGAGGACTAATTAATTTATGCAGTGTGCTTAAAGCATTAGGTGCTCCTAATGTTAGCCTTACTACAAGCCCAGGTCTTGGCAAAATTGGACCGGACAGCAGGACACTGGTGGCCAATCAGGAAAAATTGGACCCTAGCACGGACTCAAGTGGAGCACTACGGCCTGACTCACTTCCTCAAATGGTTCCATGCAGGGGACCTCCATCTGAACTCGGCCCGGCCCGGGGCTCAGGACCTGAAGCACCGCCCGCGCTGGCACCCTGAGCAGCAGGCCCGGATTGCGCACTGGGCGGCTGGCGTGAAACCGAAACGACAACGGTCCAGCGATCAGGGGTTCGTGATCCATGGAGGCGGACCCTACACAGGGCTTTAGGGTGTGTGTGGGCAAGGGGAGCTCAGGGAAGGGTGTGGGAGCAGGCAGCTGTGACCCAAACACAGCAACAGTCCAGGGTCAGCGAGAATCCGCCACAGGCCTCAATGCTCCAAGTCCCACAGGAGACCAGCGGTAGACAACCGCGCCGCAGCGCCAAAGGTGTGTTTGCGCACTGACCTAAGACGCATGCGCCCCGTTTTCGCGCCGCTGGGTCGCGCGCTCAACGGCCTGGTCTGGGAATTTCTACCCGTGATTCCCCAGGCTTGCGTGCGCTCTTCTCTTGCGCGTGCGCCCGCCACAGCCCCGCCCTCAAATCCCGTGGGTCTCTGCGAGATGGTATTTAAGCGTCTGGCTGTGCAATTTAGGTCCCGTTTTTCTGCTGTTCTCGGTAAGGGTTCTTTGTGTTTCACTACCTCAGGCTGCGTGTTCGTGGCGTCCTAAAACTTAGGCCGTCCTCATTGTTGCACCTGTCTGAGGGTGGGGGACTGGGCCGGCGTGATTATGGCCTCCAGGCCTCCAGCGGCTCCAGGGCTTTGTGAAGGACAAAATGGCTGTGGCAGGCGATGCTGGCGGCCCTCCCTGTGATGAGAACCTTTTCACAGACCTGTACTGAAATCCGTGAGGATAAGAAACTCTGAGGCTGGCCTTGGCACAGCCGGTGCAGCTGCATTGTTTCGGAGCACAAAGCGTTTGCTAAATATTCTGGGGCTGACCTAATGTCTTGTTTGTAGGCTTCAGGCGCACGTTTGAACGCTAAAGAGCCGGAAACAGTCCTCTTGTTGGAGTAAGTGTTTGAAGCTATCCTTGTCGACGTTCTCCGTGGTTGAATGTGGGCAAGGCCTAAGGGAGGTGCTACGGGGATGATAAAAAGCGAACTCTCTCTCTCTGATGGATTAGTGGAGAACTGTACATTCTGAGTAGCACCATCCGTTGCAGATGTTTGGGGTTTTTTATTGTTTGGGTCTTTTTAGCTGTGAAGTGTTAATGCTGTTAATATGAGGCAGGCTCCAAGATATAAAACTAAGTAAAGGGTGTTCTTCGTTTTTTTTTTTCAGATACGGTTCACGCTTACAGGTTGGAGGATGGCACAGGACTCGTTGCCGTGCAAGTCGATGAGGACGGTGGGTACACAATAGTCACGCACTTGCGGGTGGGGGGACGTGGGTCCAGGCGGTGTCCAGTTGGGCTGGCCACTCCATGATGAACACAAAATGACAAGCATATGACTGAACTTAAAAGTGATGTTCTCTTTACTGAGAAGTGAGCCGACATATTCAAGGGTCTTTGAGTGGCTCTTTCTGGGTACCTGCAATGCCTCTTTTCTTCTGTCCCTAGCATTGCCTCATCAATCCTGAGGAATTCAGCTGCTTCCCAAGGTGACTGCAGGTAACTGTTCTAATGAGGGATTGGGGTGTTCTTTCTCCACTGTTCCCCACAGCCAGGAGAGCAACTGGTCGATGGAGCAGTGTCTCCTTCCAGCTTGTTTCTCTTAGAATGACTTTTGGGGAGGGAGAGAACAACCCAGTCGTACAATTGGTTTTGGAGGGTGTAATTTTTCCCTCACCCACGTGGCACTGTCAGATGATTTGAATTGTTGTGCTGATACTCTGTGAGGTGTGACAGGTAATAGCATGTTAGAGTTCTGATGGCAGTTTCTGTTAAACGAAGAAACCTTAACCTATTCTAATATTTTAAAGTAATTACTTGCTCCTTGTTTGCAGGTTGTCTTGATGATATAGTCATCTATCTTAATGGTAAGTAGGTTCTCCCAATACTGAGGTAAAATAACATATTGGAACCCATTATCCAAAGGATAACTTAGCAATGTGGGCTTTTTTGTTACCAGAGCCCTGATTGACCCATATAGCTTTCTGGTTTCTCTTGTTCTTACAGTGATTTTTATTGCTCTCTTGCCTCTCCTAGATGCCCACTGATCTGCCCAGGGTTGAACTCTTGGAAAGAGTTGGAAGCGGAATGTACCTGTAACTTGGTTGTGGTTTGCTCAGAGTCCAGTGCCATTGAGGAGAACAGGCATCCTGTCTTATCCCGGTGTAGCCCCAGAGCCAGTAATTGTTAACCCACTGGCACTGGCTGGGAGAGAGGATGAGAACTTGTTCCCTAAGGAACTGTCTGAGGTACGATGAATACCTGTGGGTAGCATTAACTTTTCTTGGGGCTATCTAGTAACCATGGCTATGAATAGCTTTGGCTGTGTTAGATATTTTACTAATTTACATGATCTCATTTAGGAGCAGCTGGATCCTGTATACTACTGGAAGGCCTCTAAGGTTAAAAAGGTTAGTCAATTAGTGCCAGGCTTGTGCCACCCAGTAGTTGGTTTCTATGATGAATCAAACTAGCTCACTATGATTTACATAATGAAAACATTTGAACACCTGAGAAACTGGAGAAACCAGTAGTGGAGGGGGGTACGTTGTTAAGGAGTTTTTATTAACCACAGCTTTGTTTTTTCTCTAGGCACTGTTACCAGTAATCTGCTTATCTACTCAAAAGTGAGTGGTTTCTATGTGTGTTGGTGCGAGCAGCATGCTGGGTAGAAAAATGCCTTTTTTTGGCCTACATACATGATGACTTATATGGAATCTCGTTCGGCTGATGGCTTGCTGTTGAGACTCGGAAATCTGATTTTCTAGGACCTGGCTGAGGTGGGAACAACTTTCAGTGCAAGGAGTTACACATTGCTGACTCAGTCTTGTTTGTTTCAGGGTCCAGCACCTTCTTTTGGAGCCGAAGAATGATTTTGAGGTAAATATCTTTGCAACACTTGCAGTCTATGGCTGATACATAAAATTTGTCACACTTGTGTCGCACTTTTTGGGTTACTCACCAGTGATGAGTTAATACCGCCCCAGTCTGATCATTGTGACTGAAAGGTATTTTCTGAGCTGTGAGCTTGCCTTGGAGTGAAAGTTGACAATGGGAAGGTAACTGCATAGGCTGTGCAGCCAATAGGAAATTCTTTAGAGGAATATCTAGTTCCTATAAAATGTGTGTTGAAACCTTATGTATACTGTACAGGTGTGTCTTTCCCCTGAACAACAGGGGTTCCTAAGGCTGGTTGAGACTTAATTTCCCATCATTCTTTTGCAGGGAATGTGTAAGCCATATCTCCCCTCAAATTCATGCTAAAGTTAGAGGTGAGTAAATTCAGATGCAAAGTGTGGGCCAAGCTGAAATTTCCCAGTGATGAAACATTCACATGTCTTACCTCCTGTTCTAGTCCCAGAGCCTGTAAAGGTGAACCCACTGGGGCTGGCTGGGGGAGAAGAGGAAGATTTGTTCCAGAAGGAACTGTCTGAGGGGTCATAAGGCTTTCTAAACATAGGAAAGGGAAGAATAAATCCCTTACTTACTGAAAATTTGTTCTCTTTTTCCAGATCTAAAAAAAGAACAAATGTATACAATGGGGTAGGTATCTGCTCATGTATTGGTATTTAGTAGTTAAAGTGCTGACCTAATAAACAGAAAGTTCCTAGGAGTTGTAAATTGGTTTAAAGGTTAGCTCCTTGTAAACTCTCAGTGCATATTCTTTCCCATCCAGTAAGAAAACTCAACTTTTCTTTTTCTCTGTAGGATACCAACTCTTCCAAAACATCAAAAAAGGAATTTTCAAGCAGTTTCTCCTATATTCTGGTTGTTCAGATTTGCACATAATCATTTCAGTCTTTATAAATAAAAGATTTAACCTTCGTTGTGATTGGTGTTTAACGGGTCTTGTTGTTTACCTAAACCTAGTGCAGTTTTTAGGGTGTCAAGTAGGGGTGCTCAGGTAAACACTTGTTCAGTGATTAATAAACATTGAACATCCATCTTGCATAAACTGAGCAAATACAGATGGCTACTTGAGAAATTAGTCTCATTCAAATGGGTTGCTTATCCTCGCATAAGACCGATGCTTTAAAATATTTTCTCACTTTTTTTTTTATTTGAAGGGAAGGGAGGGAGAGAAACATTGATCCGGTACCCCTTGTCCATGCCCTGATCAGGGACCAAACCCACAACCCCAGGCATGTGCTCTGACCAGAAATTAAACCAGTGACCTTGCACTTTGCAGGACAATGCCAAACCAACTGAGCTACATCAGTTGTTGGGAGTGTTTCTCTGATTTGGCCCTGCTCAAGCTGGCTTTGGTTTTGGGAATGAAGTAAGGGCAGAGGCACTTCATCGTGGGGAGGTTAGTGTGGGGGTGTGTGTACGGTTAGGTCAGTGATTGGTTAACAGGCACACTGGCCTCCACCCTACCTGGCACTTCTGACAGGTAAGGACCATCCTTGTATTTCCCAATACTTGACAGTGGGTACCAAATTAAGAATTCAGGGCCTCTAAATTTTAAAGGGTATAGTCATCCCTCTGTCTTGGAATATTAGTTCCACACTCCACATGGATATCAAAATCCAAGGATGATCAATACTCTGAAGTATTTGCACACTGGCTGATGTGGCTAAGTGGACTGAGTGCCATCCTGTGAACTGAAAGGTCACCAGTTTGATTCCTAGTCAGGGCACAAGCCCTGGTGGCTGTGCAAGAGGCAGCCAAATGATGTATCTGATGTATCTTGCATATTGATGTTTCCCTCCCTTTGTCCCTCTCTAAAAATAAATTTAACAAAGTAAAGTGTAATTGCACGTGACCTAGGCACCACCTGCTTCAAATCATCTCTGGAAGATGCTAAGTAGTTGTACTGCATTGTTTAGGGAAGGACAAGTTCTGCCTTCAGTGCAGATGCAACTACCACAGATGTTACCTAGTACATATCAGCAACAATGAAGCTTTTTTTAAAAAAATAGCTTCCATCTGGGGTTCAGCCTGCTCTACCCAGAGAAGCACACTGTGAGGACCAATAAAAAGGAGCCAGGACTGCTGGAATTCCTTCCCCATGAATTCATGGCATATGTGTAAAAGACCTGTACTGGTTAAAAAAAAAAAGCCTCCATCTGCAATTGGTTTAGTCTGTATGCAGAACCCGCAGATACAGAAGTCCAACGATGCATTTCGTGTCAATATAAGGCAACTTAAAATACTGTTTTTCATTAAGTGGTAGCCCCACAGATTTGAAAGTTGTCAACAGTAATAATAGCCATGGGAATGGAAGGGCTGTTCTGAAAGTGGATCTAATAAGAAAAGGCCCCCCACCAGGATGGGGTTGGTGGAGGGATGGCGGGGAACAGAGAGGAAAGGCCCTACAGGCACGGGGAAGACCCACAGAACACTGGTCTGGTAACCAGGGAAGAGAACCCACAGGCACATGTGACAGATGCTGTGTTGAAGCTACAAAGAGATAGACTGGAAATGACCAAAAGCTGTGTTGAGTTTTAGCCACACACCAGCCACTATGTGCATTACCTTATCCTCTCCCCAGCTGAGGAAGGCAGGTGCCAGAAGCATCCTTGGATAAGAGGAGGAAATGGAGGCAAAGAACAGATTAATTGCCCATCATCACAGAATAGGGGAGGAGAGGGTCAGCTGTCAGCCCCAGGGATATAACCATCAGACCAGGCTATTAGCACTGGGAGTCTGGAGGCTACTGTTACCCCAGATCTGGGAAATGAAGCAAGGAGGTGATGGAATCAAAGCTAGACTGATCTGATTTTCTTTATCATTGTGGAGTGCCTCAATAAGTATAAAGAAATGGACAAAGAGCCTCCCAGGGAGCACATATATTTCCAAGTTCTTGTGATGCCCTCACTATCAGCCTCTTGTACCCATCCATGCAGGACAAGGTGGGTAGGGGGCAGTAGGATGAGAGTGAAGGAGCCACTCCCCACTTGTCTTTGCTTCAGAGGCGGAACAGGGCTACTGCTGAATGTGAATACCCAGCTGGAGATCTGCCCACCTAGAGATCTGTGCTCTGGGCTGCTCACGCTCCCTGAGCCCTGGCTATAAGGACTGGAGCCTGCTCCATCAGGGGCTTGCCCCAGGTTAGGTCCTGCAGAATATGGAGAAGGACGAGATTGAAAGAAACTGAATTTTGTTTTTGCCCTTATATTAGTTCTTTTATTGCTGTTGTAACAAATACCATACACTTGGTAGCTTAGAACAAAACAAATGGAAGTCAGAAATCCAAAATGGATCTCAGTGGGCTAAAATCAAGCTGTGTCAGCAGGGCCGAGGCTCCAAGGGCAATTCATTTCCTTGGCTTTTCCAGCTTCTACAGGCCACCAGGCATGACCCTCTGCCATCTTCAGTTCGCAATGGCTCCCCAAATCTTCCTTAATGCTGCATCACTCTGATACTGAGTCTGATGCCTTCCTATTCCAGAGGGCCTTGTTGGCCGGCCAGATAATCCAGGATAATCCCTCTTTCTCAAAAGCCTTAACCATGTCTGCAAAGTACCTTTTTCCATGTAAGATAACACATTCTGAGGTTGTAAGAATTCCTTGGGGGGGGGGGGGGCGCATCATTATGCAGACCACACTCTTAATTTAGCCCCTCCCTGGAGGCTCTGGGTTTTACTGCTTCTGGATTATCAGAAAACTTGCTGGTTGAAATTATATTAGTGAAAATGGAATGAGTTATATCTTACCTGAAGGTTCTTAGCTGTGACTGTACCCTTGACACAGAACCCAGGCCTCTTTCAGCCCAGCTGCCGCGCTTCAGTTAAGGAGGTTTCAGACAGAACATACCATATTTATAAGAATATAGTTTCCAAGGAAACAGGACCTCAAGTCCCTTCTCAGACGGGACCTGATATATAATCCCTTTCATACAGCCATGCTTTGCTTTGAGCCTGTAGAACTGCCCATTCAAATTGGACCAACGCTGGCCTCATCCCCCTCTCCCACCGCTAGATCCTCATTTAAGAATCAGGAACCTCTGAAATGTCTTTCTCAGCGTAGCTTTTCCCTCTGTTGAAGGGTGCACGCAAGATGTAAGTGGGTTGGGGAGGATGTGATAAGTCAGCGCGGGGAGCACAGCAAAGAGCCGGATGCTGGGAGAATTCAGTCCTAAAAGCCAACCTTCAATGTGTCCTCACTGCTCATAAACACCCACTACGCGTGTGACGATTTCCCCACTTAGGAGAGAGGAGCCTACAGAACCTGAATCAGGAACTGGCGAGCAGGGATCCCAAGTCAGCAATTTGGACTGCAAAGCCTGTTCTCCTGGACCGTGGCCGCTCCAAACGTGTCCCACTGAGGACACACCGCCACTCGCCGCACCTGCAACCCACTGACGAAGATCACTGCCCAGCCGTCCCCGGCGGCTCCGAGAAAGCTTTCAGGAAGGGAGACTGGAGCCACAGTCTAGGGAAAAAGAGGCCACGTGGCCATTGAAATCAGGACTTGTATGTGGGCCAATCCTAAAGACGTTCAAAACTGGCAGGGCGGGTTTATGCAAAACAAACCGAGGAGTGAACAAGTAGGAAAAGCAGTAAAGAACCCTATTTTAAGGTCTGTTTCCAAAAACATGCTATTATTTTAAAATAAGAATAATAAGAATTGAGATTAGGAAAAATTACGTATTGAAAAGAAATCCAGTTTTAAGGCCACTAAAGTCGCCACAAACGTAAAGCTATAACCATGGTAAGCCTGGCCCAGAAAGAAAAAGTACAGTATCGCTTCTCGGCCTTTTGGCTAAGATCAAGTGTAGTATCTGTTCTTATCAGTTTAATATCTGATACGTCCTCTATCCGAGGACAATATATTAAATGGATTTTTGGAACTGGGAGATGGAATAGGGGCTTGCTCCGTCCACTCCACGCATCGACCTGGTATTGCAGTACTTCCAGGAACGGTGCACCCCCGCTCGGGGGACACAATGGTGGTTAAATATCAGATTAACTTTTCCTGGTTGCTTACTTACATTTTTGGCATTGTTGCTGTGAGGTTTTCTGGGTTTTTATTTCAACACTATGTAGAGTAGTGCAATTGGACGGTGTGTGACTGATTCTATGTTGGTGAAAATTAAGGGTCAAGTGAAGGGCTTTATACCGCTACCCATTGCCACAGAAAGGAGCATTATCACATGTTAAAATTGCAATACATGTTATGTTTGTTGGCTTTTTTAGATCGAACTGCTTCTTTATCTTCACCGAATCTCAGTGTAGGAAAACTAAAAAGAAAACCTATTATCCACCTTTTTTAAAAAAGATATTTTAGAATCGTCGGTTTCCTTCTCTTTTTTTCGTTTTGTGTCTTTTACATTCGAATTGAAAACCATGCACCACAGTAGTGATTTCAATATAAGCCATGATGCTTTGGAGCAGAGAGACGGACTGGAGCTGGCTCGACGCGGCACAGCGGTCCAGTTAGGATGTGCTTTATTCCAAGTTAGAATGGGTTAAGCTTCTCTTCAGATCCCTATGAATGCCTTTCGTTTTCGCATTGCGAAACCAGCGGGAGCAGGAGGCAGACAGGCAGACTTCCGACACCTGAAACTCCCAGAAATCGCGTTGGTCCGGATTCCACTCCGCGCGCCCTGGTGACGCGAGTACTGCGCCGGAAGTGCGGCTGTGGGCCGCCGAGTTCCGTTATGGCTGCTGCAGGGGCACGCTGCAACCATGTGTGGATCGGCTCCGAGACTGGGATCCTGAAAGGTGGGTGGCAGGATCGGGTGTTGGGGAGTGGCGAGGTCGCCAGCTCGCGACCCCGCTGCGACTGACACACGCGTCCCGCAGGGGTGAACCTTCAGCGCAAACAGGCAGTGAACTTCACGGCGGCGGGACAGCCGCGGCGCGAGGAGGCGGTGAGCGCCCTGTGCTGGGGCGCGGGCGGTGAGACACAGGTGAGCAGCCGCTGGCCGGGCTGGAGCTGAGGGGCCAGTAGCCTCGCTCTCCTTGCCATTCTGTTCTCTGCTCGCAGATCTTGGTGGGCTGTGCTGACAGGACAGTGAAGCACTTCAGCACCGAGGAGGGCAGATTCCAGGGCCAGAGGCACTGTCCCGGCGGGGAGGGCACGTTTCGAGGCCTCGCCCAGGTCGACGGGTAAGACCGAGACCCTCAATGAACGCTTAGGGCGACCGTTGAGGCTCACACAGGACGGCCGAATAATGGTGACTAAGCCTTAGTGGGACACGGTCCTGGGCTGGGTGACAGGGACCTGTGTCCTGTGTTCTCTCATTCATTCCTATAACAAGCATTTATGAACACCTACTGAGTTACATGCATTCAGCGAAATGCAAGGGCTGCAGGTAAACCAGGCACATATACAGTACCTACCTTCATAGAGTTTGCATCGAGGAATTGTCTCCTGTCACTCCAAAGCCTTTTGAGTGACCCTGAACACTGAATAGAGGATGTTTTTAAATGGGGACTGACAACCACCAACGAGATGACGAAGCTCCCAAAGGAAAGGACAGGAGAAAGTGCTAGTGGTTCCATTACTGGCATAACTTTGTTCTGCAGATGAAGAGAGGAGGTTGTGAACAGGCCGTTTGGTGGTGATAATTTTGACCTCTTGTGGAGGGGGTAAGACGTTTGAAGTAGGCCTTGAAGAATCGTTAGAATTTTGACAGGTGGAGAAAGGGGTAAGGGCACTATAGAAAGAGGCTACTGCCCGGGCACAGGCCAAGGATTGGTGTTGGGCTGCAGGGTACCTTTCAGGGAAGATAAATGATAAATAGCATTTGGGGGCTGACGCTGAGAAAGCATTTTACTACAAGATGGGCAAGGTAGGTTGGGATTAAATGTATAAAGGGCTTTAGGTGCCAGGCTGAGAGATCTGCACTTTTATTTTGTAGGTGGTGGGGAGTTACTGGTTTTGAGGGAGCAGTGCTGTGGTCAGAGCTGTGAGTCTGTAGGAGAGTAGAGGATGAATTGCAGAGGGAGCGGTTGTAAGACTATTGTCACAGCTGTAGCAAGTGATGAGTCTGGGCAGGTTTGAACCAAGTGATGAGTCTTGGCGCTGAACCAAGGTGGTGAGGGTGGGCAAATGTGAGAAAGTGTGTAGGCTGCCACTGTACAGCTGTTGGGGAGAGACTTGTTTGGGCTTCTTGGGAGGGGTTCTTGGAGGGAGAGATTGACATTTAGCACCTAGAACCCAGAACAGGGAACTCAAGACAAGAAACTGGTGTTTGACTTTGGCCAAACCCTGAACCCAGCCCAGTCCCATTTCAATCCTTTCAGTTACTGATTCTGATCCCTGGTGACTGACTTAAGATGCAGAACCGCCTGTAGGGCCAGGTGTAGCTGTGGAGTACAAAGTCACCACTTTGGAGTATCACAGACTTGATTTCTGGTTCTGACATTTGCTGAGTGAGCTAACTGCTTAGAGCTTCAGTTTCCTCACTTATGAAACTGGTAAATGTTCACTCTGTTGATGAAATTAAATAATAGGCTCTGGCTGGGTAATTCAGTTGGTTACACTGTTGTCCCCAGTAAGACAAGGTTGTGGGTTCCATCCCCCCCTGCAGGACATATGCAAGGATCAACCAGTGAATGCATAAACTAGTAGAACAACAAATTGATGTCTCTTTCTCTCTCTCTTGCTGTCTCTAAAAATCAGTAAATAAAATTTTGAAAAGTAAATTATATAATAGACACTGAAGCTGAAACTGTCAAACCTGCCCAGACTCATTACCTGCAGGCTTCCTTAGGAAGAGAACTGGTAACACTTTCACATTCTTTTTTTCAGCCTAACTCTATCCTATCCTTCCTCTGTCTGCAGCACTCTCATCACATGTGTGGACTCTGGGATTCTCCGAGTCTGGGGTGACAATGACAAGGAGACATCTTCTGACCCAGTGAGGCTCCCCTACCGATCCTGATGGTTGTGGGAAGGCAGGAGCCAGGGGAAGATGTGAACGAGGGCATTGGGTAAGGAGGGTTAGGGACTGTGGAACTGACGCTCGTTTCCCATGTCATCTCGTTCTTTCCAGCACCTGGAACTACGGGTGGGCCCTGGGGTGTGTAGGATGCGCCAGGACCCAGTGCACCCCCATGTAGTTGCCACAGGTGGGAAGGAGAATGCTTTAAAGGTGTGGGACCTGCAGGGATCTGAGGAGCCTGTCTTCAGAGCCAAGAACGTGAGTGATGGGTAGGGAGGGGCTGGGTCTGGGGTCCAGGGAGGCGGGGTCACTGACCATGAGTCAGAGACCAGGTGGGCTTTAGGGGTTGATGACGGAGGTCTGAAGGAAGGGGCACCCTGAGCTGCCCATAACCCTGTCCCCCATCTACCCACCCCACCAGGTACGGAATGACTGGCTTGACCTGCGAGTTCCCATCTGGGACCAGGATATACAGTTCCTCCCTGAGTCACAGAAGCTCGTCACCTGTACAGGGTACCACCAGGTGAGACATCACCCCACCCCTACCTCCTACTGGGCTTCAGCAGCCTCCTAGGGAAACAGCTTCCCTGTGTAGGCTCTGTCCGCATCCTTTGTCACAGGGGCCTCTCTCACCATTCTTCTGTCCCTGAACTCTCAGAGGAGGGAGCACTCCCCCATCCGTGCCTGCCCCATAACCACCTTTTACTGCATTCCAGTGTGGAGTTTTGTGAACCGTGACTCTTCCTTCTCTCCCAACTAGGAGAGAGGAGAGAAGGGAGCATTCCCTTCATGGTAGAGTTACAGGGTGCAAGTGTCGTGAGAGGACATTGGGCTCCATGTCTAGAGAACTGGGTGTCTGGTCCTCATGCAGCCTCTGATTTGCTTCAGGACCCAGGCTTGACTCCTCTCCGGCCCCAGCTCCTCAGCTTTGTAGAAAGGGCCCAACTGGGGAGCTCAGGCAGGACTGGGTCACTGTATTTGCTGTTTCCTTTGCCTTGCTCGAAGCACGCATGATGGCTTACTCTCTCCTCCCTTGTTCAGGCTAAACTTCTGTGCTTAAAATTCAGCACCCTCAAAAATGGGACTGACTCGCTCTTCCATCCCAAGATGGGAGTATGGGGGTATGGAACAGTCACATATGCAGGCCGCAGGAATGCTGCCGCTTCTTAACCTGGGGGGCTGCTCCCCTCAGCCCTGTCCATGTATGCTCCTAAGAAGCTCTCCCCCAACCCCCAACACTCAAGAGAAGAGGGGTACATTTCAAATGCGAAAGTTTCTCCTAAGAGTGGGTCATAACAGGAAAGCAGTACACAAAGGAGGGGGTGAAATGTGGGGAGGCCACAGTGGGGGGCTTTGTGGGGTGAGAGTACCCTTGTGATTCCTGTCTTCCTCCAGGTCCGTGTCTATGATCCAGCCTCCCCCCAGCGACGGCCAGTCCTAGAGGCCACCTATGGGGAGTACCCGCTGACGGCTATGACTCTCACTCCTGGGAGCAAGTGAGTATTTACAGGGCAGAGTGGGGTCAGGAAGGACTCTGGGAGGCTCCTGCTGACCTCACCTACCTCTGGTTTCCTCCTCAGTTCAGTGATTGTGGGGAACACTCATGGGCAGCTTGCAGAAATTGACCTTCGGCAAGGTAGTGGACTGGGGATCCCTGGGGGAAGGAGAGGGCAGGATTCCCTCTGAGGCAGTAGTTGGGTGGTGGACTCCTCATTTAGGTGTCAGATTGTCGGGGTCCAAAGTGTGGATTCAAAAGCTGTATGATCTCGGGCAAATTACTTTAACTCCCTGTGCCTTAGTTCCTTCACCTGTGAAATGGAGATGTAATGGTAACTCCTATCTCAGCATTATGTTGAGGATGAAGTAGTAAAATGTAGTGATTTGAACAGTAAATACTTGGAACTGGCTGTTAGCTGGCCAGCTGGCGCTGATGCCTGCCCACTTCTCCAGGGCGTCTACTGGGCTGCCTGAAGGGGCTGGCAGGCAGTGTCCGAGGGTTGCAGTGCCATCCTTCAAAACCACTGCTAGCCTCCTGTGGCTTGGACAGAATCTTGAGGGTACACAGGATCCAGAATCCACGAGGCCTGGAGCACAAGGTGAGAGCCTGCTGCCTCCTGTCCCCACCATTCCTGTTTCTGTATATTTCAGCATGTTTGGCTCCTTAAGGCCCCTCATGTCTTGCAGGTTTATCTCAAGTCTCAACTGAACTGCCTTCTCCTGTCAAGCAGGGATAACTGGGAGGTAAGCAGTTGGGTCTGGGAAAGTGGGAACCAAGGGCATAAGATTTGAGGATTTATTTCCCTGTGGGGAGAAAAAGGAAGCAGCTGGAACGCAGACCTGAAACTCTCCATTTCTGCCACATCACTTAATTTTCCTGAGGAGTGTTAATAGTTATAGTCCTGCCAGGGTCACTGCCATGGGTAACACAGGAACATGGATGGGGATTGTTTCCCAGAGCAGGCAATTAAAGTGGTGGTACTTGGAAAGATGATTTCCCAGTTCAAGCCTCCTTCTCTGTGGGTCTGTTACTGTGTCCCTGACTCCTAAGCTTTTCTCTACTCACCAGGATGAACCGCAAGAGCCTCAAGAGCCCAGTAAGCTATCCCCAGAAGACGCAGAAGCAGATGAACTTTGGGCTTCTTTGGAAGCAGCTGCCAAGCGGAAGCTCCCCGATTTGGAGCAGACCCCAAGCGCTTTCCAAACCAGACGGAAAAAGAAGCGGCTTGGCTCCACCAGCCCCTGAAAAGCCTGAGCTCATTTTGTAAATAAACAGCTGACACCCGTCATGACTTTGAGCCTTTTGTAATGGGAGAAATGAAAGGGGTGGCTGCTCTCTGAGCTGGGGCCGCGGGATATCTGACGTCACAAAAGCCTGGCGGGAGCCAGGTGGGCTGGAGTGGGTGGCACGTTGTGCTGGGCTGCATGGGCCATGGGCTGCTGCCAAGACAAGGGCTGTAACACCGGTGGGCGGGCCCAAGAGGCCGAATCGGAGGAAGTCGGGGAAGGTGGGAACCCAGCTAGATACACCTGGGGTGCCCGGGGAATGGGAAGGGGGAAGGTGGGAACGTAGATACACATAGGGTCCCTGGGAATGGGGGAGGGGGAAGGCCCAGGAGGTTGGGTGGGGGAGGGGAGAGCGGCGCTCAGAGGCCTCGTCACCCTCGCAGGGGCCGATGTGGACTCGCCGGACCAACGTAATCGCAAGTCTAACGAAAGCCTTTTGATCACCGTGCTGTGGCGACGGCTATCCCTGTTCAGCCGTCGGGGTTCGCGGTCAAAGAGGCAATCAGGCCAGAGTCAAAAGCGTGGAAGCAGCCCGGAGGGAATCCTGGAGTTGCCGGAGAAGGGGTGATCCCAGCCCTGCTCTCAATCCTCCCTAGCCTCCAGAGAATAAAGTTTCTAACATGTACCTGCCAGAGCGTTTGTGCCTCTTGTCGCTCTGCCCGCATTGGGAGCTAGCACCAGCTGGGCGTCTGTCTCTTTAAGGCTCCTCCCCTGAGGCTGGTCCAGCCGGGTGGGCCCGGGCTCTATTCCTAGGGGGCGGGATCACGACTCCGGTCTAGCCAATGGAAGAGCGGAGTTGTTATTGTATTTGAGTGCGGGGCGTGTCCTGCCGGTTGCCGGGCTCGAAAAGGCGTGGCACCGTCCTCCAGTCACCGGGGGTGGGGTTACGTGTAGGTGACGTGGCGGCCTCTAGTTTTTGGTCGAGTTTTCGAGGCTTCCGCGCCAGGGAAAGAGGCGGTGACGACCCAGGAGATTGTGGCAGCGGCGGCGGCAGGCGACAGGCGGCGGGGAAGGTAGGACTTACTCTAAGAGTGGTCTGGCAGCTGTGTCAGCTCGGGGCAGCGGCTTTTCGGAGGCGGCCACGGGAAGGGGGGAAGGGAACCAGAGGCGAGCGGACAAGTCCTGCCGCCCGGCTCGTGGTGAGCGAATACCTCGGTGTCCAATCAGGGAAGCCTGTATTGAGAAAGACGTCGGGATTAGCTAATCACTAGTTGCAGTCCCCCAGAAGGTGGGGCCTGAGGGGGGGTGGGACTTCCTGTTTCAAATAAACACCCAGAGATTTTTTTCCCCCTCCTCCCACCGAAGTGTGTACCCCCTCAGAAGGTCCGTTACCATTTATTTCTCCCTGAGGAGTCCAAGGAATCCGTGGGTCCAAGAGGGTCTAGTTACGACCTGGGGGCAGTTGCACAGGCCGGGCTGGAGCCTTGAGACCACGGAACCGGCCTTTGGCCCTGTCTCTGCTTCATGGCCCCCGACCCTCTCTCTGGCTGCCCGAGCCAAGTTGGAAGAAGAGTGAGGAGGGGAATGGCTTAGGCCGGAAAGGAAGTAGTGCCCTGCCTGTTGCCGTCTGGCCCAAGGATCTGTGGGTGGCTTTGGGGCCCAAGAATTTGCTGGTTGGGGGAGATTTGTGGGGAAGAGGCCGGGGGAAATGACACTCTCCCCTCCACATCAGTCCGAGGTTATGCGTCTCAATGATCCCGCGGAAACGCTACGGGTCTAAGAACACGGATCAGGGTGTCTACCTGGGTCTCTCAAAGACGCAAGTTCTGTCCCCTGCAACTGCTGGCAGTAGCAGCAGCGACATCGCCCCTCTGCCCACCCCAGTGGCCCTGGTCCCTCCCCCTCCTGACACCATGTCCTGCCGGGATCGGACCCAGGAGTTCTTGTCTGCCTGCAAATCCCTGCAGAGCCGTCAGGTAAGGACCAGGAGTGGGAAAGGCAGGGGTGAGCTTTACTCAGATCTGGGAGGGACTGTGTGTGTCCCAGCACTGTTCATTGAAATCATTCTTGCGGGAACCTGATAGAGAACTGATCAGGCTTGGAGGGTGCTATAGGATCTAAGAGGTGGGCTAGCTAGCTACCTAGAGGCAAACGTACTTTTTTGTGTGTGAGGAATTCCCTAGAAGGTAAGGCTGCTGTTCCTGAAGGAATATCTCAGGACGAGAGGTGGCTGTGATATATTTGGCTTGGATAAGGAACAGGTCCTAGAAAAAGCCTTTAGCCTAGAGAAAGCACTTTGAATTTTAGTTCCAGTGTACTTCTACCCCAAGTTTGCTGTGCAACCTCAGGGAAATTAGGTGGACCTCAATTTTTATATCTGTACAGTGAAGTGAGTTTTCTACTGTAGGTAGTTTTGCAATCTTTTTATTTTTTTAAGACTTTATTTTTAGAGAGAGGGAGAGAAACATCAATGTGTGAGAGATACATCAGTCAGTCGGTTGCCTGTCACACCCCCCCAAACTGAGGACCCAGCCACAACCCGGATAAAGTGCCCTGACTGAATGTTGAGCCTAGGACCTTTTGGCTCGCAGACCACTGAGCCGTACCAGCCAGGGCTATAATCTTGATCAAAATTGGAGTGCTTATTTAAAAGTTACATTTCCTTGTCTTGATCCAGATCTTCTGAATCTAAGTAGGACCTGAGTGACTGTAATTTTGAATATTTTTACTGCTCAGCTTTTGTTAACTGCTCTTCTGTATGATCTGCAAGAGCTTTCCAGCTCTCTTTGATTCCCTGAGTAGAACAGAACGGTAATGTGAGCTACCGTTTTTTTAGTGTTCACAGTGTACCACCTTTCTGGCTAAAAGACTTTCTAATCTTTATTTTGAACCTTACCGACAACCGTAGGAAGTGTGTGAATTGTCTTCATTTCATAGAAGGGGAAGTAGAGATTCCACATGCTTTAAGTAACTTGCCCCAAACTCCCCAGGTGGTAAGTGATATAGCAAGATTTGAACCCAGGTCTCCTTGTCTTCAAATTCAGGCTCTGAACAACTACTACTACTACTACTACTACTAAAATTAGACTGTCTGATGGAGGACACCAGTGGTACTAGAGAGTTTAGTGGACACCTGAGAACAGTGAAAGCTGGTAATGTGGTGGAGGGGGTGAAAGTTTCACCTCTTGATGTTGCTTTTCAGAATGGAATACAGACAAACAAACCAGCTCTGCATGCTGTTCGGCAGCGCAGTGAATTCACCCTCATGGCCAAGTGAGTTGAGAAGAGTTGCGTGGTGGGCTGATGCAGTGTCTGAGGAGAAGTGGGCTTGCCTGTGGTGACCGTGGCTGTGGGGGATGGGATTTGTTGTGCTGGAGCACCGGTGGGAACAGGCCCTCCCTTGCCCTTTCCCTCAGTGCTGTTTCTGTTGCTTGCTTGCAGGCGCATTGGGAAAGACCTCAGCAACACCTTTGCCAAGCTGGAGAAGCTGACAATCTGTGAGTGTTCTTGGGCTGTTTCGGAGGTGGAGCAGTGAACTAGAGAGGGCGGGGGAACTATCCTCCCTGATCCTTGTCTTCGGTGTCACCCGCCATGACCTCTCATTTCTCTCTGCAGTGGCAAAGCGGAAGTCCCTCTTCGATGATAAGGCGGTGGAAATTGAGGAGCTGACTTACATCATCAAGCAGGTGAGTGGCTAGTATCAGGAGAGCCCAGACTTCCAGTCGGAGCACTACCATCATCTCCATGCTGTGGAGACCCAAGAGCAGGTTTCTAGAGTCAGCCCTGAACACCTTGCTCTTGCATGAGTTGGTAGCTGCTTCTTGGTCATCTGCTGTGTATAAGGAAAGCACTGGCTGGGCACTTCTCTCTCAAACATGAGGCAAGACTCTGCCTCCAGGGGTTCTGTCCATAAATTTAGACTCACAAGAGTAGGAGGGGAGTGTACAGGAAAGGTTTTATAAAAAGATGAATTAGGTAGTCTGGGAACACTGCAAAAGGCTTTGGAGAGGAGGTCAGATCCAAGCTGGTTTCAAGGCTTGTATAGAGGCAGGTTTCCCAGATGGAGAAAACAGTGTACACAGAGGTATGGCTTATAGAAGGGGAAGTTCAAGTCTTTGCTCCGATATTACCTGCTCAGGGAGGCGTGCCCCAACTGTGGTGTTTAATGATCCAGCAACTAAATCTCTGATCTCGCTTCCCTTGCTGTTTTCTTTTTATAGCACTTAATACAGTCTAATATTCTCTATAATTAACTTACTGTGTTTATTGTTTGTCTCTGTTCTCTCCCACCTACCTCATTCCCCCTCAAAAAGAGAAAAAATAATGTAAGTGCCACAAGAGCAGAGTTTTTTTCTTTCTGCTTGTTCACAGGTGTATCCCAAATGCCTGTAACAGTGCCTGGTATTTGGTAGGTCCTCAGGATTTGTTGACTGAATGAGTACTTGGCAGGAGGTGAGGCTGTAAAGGGAGATGGGTGGCTGGGTGTGAAGATCCTCGTGGATCTTGCTGAGGAGCACGGAGTGGCTCTGAATGCCCTGGGATGCAAAGGTGATTAGAACCTGGACCACAGTTCTGTTGGGTAGACCCTGGCAAAGCACAGTTCTCTGCAGTGTGGATTCCTGGCTTTCCCAGCACAATAGAATAAGAATAAAATAGAAAACTGAATGACCATGGATGGAGGGGGAAAAAAGACCTGGAGCGTGGATGGGCAGAGAGGCCAGGAAGGACCCTGCAGCAGTCGTCCATTTCAGAGGTGATTATGGCAGAGGCCGAAGGGCCGACACATTCAAGGGATGCTGTGCTGGGTAGAAAAGAGAGGGTTCCACTAACTATTGTGGTGTTATCATACTGGCATGCAAGGCACAACTGGACTCAGGCAGACTTGAGTTCCTGTCCCACCCCCTACAGTGTGACCTAAGCTACCTGCCTGCCCTGAGCTTCAGTTCCCTTGTAAATGAAAGGGGATAATGACAGCACCTGCCTCACAGGGTTGTCATGAGGGCTCCTTTGTTTCCAGTCACTGACATTACAAATGTGTGGCCTCTGTGTCTGGGAAATTCCTTTCCAAGTGGGTGAATTAGAACCGATACAGGTAAACAGAAAAGACAATTTCAGTCAGTGATAGATCCTTTGAAAAGAAATAAGGTGAGTTACTTAGGGTAAGGGCCTACTTTATTAAATTTTTTTTAAATTAATTTGAGCAAGAGAGGCAGAGACAGACATCGATTTGTTGTTCCTCTTAGTTACGCATTCATTGGTCACCTCTTGAATGTGCCCTGACCAGGGATTGAACCCACAATCTTGGGATATCAGCACAATGTTCTAACCAGCTGAGCCACATCACTCAGAGCAGTGGTGCCATTTCCTAAGCTAGTACCCAGTAGAGGGGATATTTTGTGAGAAGAAACTTGGAATGCAGTTTTGGACACGCTGCTCTGAGGAGGCTACAGCAGCTTTCCGAAGGGCCAGACTGGGCAGCAGTGGAAGCCATCCGGGAGTCTCAGGAGAGTGGTTGGGGCTGGGACGCTAATTGAGGAGACCATTGGAGTGACTGTAGGCATTGTCTGATCTGGTTTTTCAGCTAGACTTCTTCTCAAACTCACTATTCTAGGCCTCTTTCCCCTCCCTGTTTTCCTCTCCCTCTGATTCCTCCCTGGCCGGCTGCCCAGGACCAGGCTTTCTGCCATTTTCTGGCAGCCTCCCTTGTCCCATGTGGCTCTTTGCAGGCTGGGAAGGGGAGTGGATGAGGCCTTGGTCTGGTGTAGAAAGCCTGGCTGTGCTACTCATTGTGTGTGACCTTGAGTAAGTCACAGCTTTCATTTTTGCAGTGATCTTTTTTTTTTAAATTGTTGTTCAAGTACAATTTTCTGCCTTTTACTCCCATCCCAGCCCACTCCCCTGAATTTATTCTTTTTATTTTTTTATTATTTTATTTTATTTATTTTATTTCTTAAATTATATTTTATTGATTATGCTATTACAGTTGTCCCATTTCTCCCCCATCATTCCCCTCCACCCTTCACACCCCCTCCCACCCACATTCCCCCCTTTAGTTCATGTCCATGTGTCATAAGTTCTTTAGCTTCTACATTTCCCACACTATTCTTGCCCTTCTCATCTATTTTCTACCCAAAATCAATGCTACTTATTCTCTGTACCTTTTCTCCCTCTCTCCTCCTCCCACTGCCCTGTTGCTGACCCTCCATGTGATCTCCATTTCTGTGTTTCTGCTCCTGGTCTAGTTCTTTGCTTAGTTTGCTTTTGTTTTAGGTGTGGTTGTTAATATCTGTGAGTTTGCTTTTTACTGTCATATTTTTTTATCTTCTTTTTCTTAGATAAGTCCCTTTAACATTTCATATAATAAGGGCTTGGTGATGATGAACTCCTTGAACTTGACCTTATCTGAGAAGTACTTTATCTTCCCTTCCATTCTAAATGACAGCTTTGCTGGATAGAGCAATCTTGGATGTAGTTCCTTGACTTTCATGACTTGGAATACTTCTTTCCAGCCCCTTCTTGCCTGTAAGGTCTCTTTTGAGAAATCAGCTGACAGTCTGATGGGAACTCCTTTGTAGGTGACTCTGCCTTTATCCCTTGCTGCTTCTAGAATTCTCTCCTTCATTTTAATCTTGGCTAATATAATTATGATGTGCCTTGGTGTGTTTCTCCTTGGGTCCACCTTCTTTGGGACTCTCTGAGCTTCCTGGACTTCCTGGAAGTCTATTTCCTTTGCCAGATTGGGGAAGTTCTCCTTTATTATTTGTCCAAATAAGTTTTCCACTTGTTGCTCTTCCTCTTCCCCTTCTGGTACTCCTATAATTCCGATGTTGGGACGTTGAAAGATGTCCTAGAGATCCTAAGCTTCTCCTAATTTTTTTTGAATTCTTGTTTCTTCATTCTTTTCTATTTGGTTGTTTCTTTCTTCCTTCTGGTCCACTCCATTGATTTGAGTCCCAGTTTTCCTCCCATCACTATTGGTTCCCTGTGCATTTTTGTTCATTTCACTTATTGTAGCCTCCATTTGTTCCTCTAATTTGCGACCAAAATCAACCATTTCTGTGAGCTTTCTAATCACCACAGCTTTGAACTGTGCTTCTGATAGGTTGGCTACCAGTGCTATGAGCTCTGCATCTGATAGGTTGACCACCTCCTGGTTGCTCAGATGAATTAGCTCCAGGGCCCCGGTCTGTTCCCCCTTTTGAGCCATCCTTGGTTTTGTTTTTTTTTGTTTTTGTCTGGTCATGGCTGTTATGTAGTCGCAGTGATCATTTTTAAAAGGGATTTCGTATATAGAAATCATCTCATTGATGATTTTGGAAAACAGTGTTGCCTTTGACTCTTCGTTTTCCTTCTTCCTTCCATCTTTCTTTTCTTTCATCTTTCCTTCCTTCCTTGACTCTTTTCCTGAGTAAAACTCAGATGCTTTGTTGCTCATATTTATTTATTTTAGAGAGAGGGAAAAATAGAGAGACAGGGAGAGGACATCGATATGTAGGAAAAACATTGATCAGTTGCCTCTTGCAAGGACCCCTACTGGGGACCAGGCCTGAAACCCAGGCACATTCCCTGACCAGGAAGCAAACCAGTGGCTTTGTGGGACAACACTCAATCCACTGAGCCATGCCAGTCAAGGCAGAATTTTCCCTGGTAAGTGGTTCTGTGACCATGAGATTTGCCTGTGGTGTGGAGTAGGGCAGCAGGATGGGGAGGGTAAACAAGTCATTTGTTTACAAATGGATGAGGCCACATTATGCCTCTTTGGTTCTCCTCTGCAGGGAATGAACCTGAGAAACCTGCAGAGCTTGCAAGACCCCAGCAGGCCCTTTTGGTCTGACATAAAACAGTTGCTAGTAACCCCCACTCTGCCCTCCCTGCCAGGGACATCCAGGTGGGAGAGACCCTGGCAGAGAACTCCACAGCTGATACTGTTTTTCTTTTGGCTCTTTCACCAGGATATCAACAGCCTCAACAAACAAATCGCTCAGCTTCAGGATTTTGTGAGGGCCAAGGGCAGCCAGAGTGGCCGGCACCTGCAAACCCATTCCAACACCATTGTGGTCTCCCTGCAGGTGGGGCCTGAGGGCAGGAGGGCGAGACAGAAGGGAAGAAGGTGTTGTCTTCTTTTGACTGACCCTGTCTCTTTTTCTTCTAGTCAAAGTTGGCCTCCATGTCCAATGACTTCAAATCAGTTTTAGAAGTGAGGACAGAGGTGAGAAGAATCTGTGTAGAGGGATAGGAAGTTGGGGGTAAGGGTCTAAGAGGGAAATGAGAAAGAGACAGGTGGAAGGGCAAGGGCATCTGGGTCATGGGCCAACAGCAGGGATCTCTTTAACATGCCTGCTTTCCAGAGGCCTCAGGGCCTTTGCATTTCTTCCCCAACCCCAGAACTTGAAGCAGCAGAAGAGCCGGCGGGAGCAGTTCTCCCGAGCACCCGTGTCAGCCCTGCCCCTTGCCCCCAACCACCTGGGTAAGTCACAGGCAGTGCAAGGAGTCTGGGTGGGGTGGGGTGGGTAAGGCCTAGGTACTCTGATGGCATCTTCTAAAGGCAGGAGTTGGGTAGGAGTGTGGAGGGGCAAGGAATTGGCGAGGCTTTACGTCTCAGAGGCCAAACCTGATTGCTGGCATTCATGGTCCACAGTTAGTCTGCCCCATTCCCACTGTTGGGGCTGAATTCAGTCACCTTCAGAAGAATGACACTTACTAATATTTTTTGTGCACTCACCTTATTCACATTCTCTAATTTTCACAACCACCCTTTGAGAAAACACCTATTATTCCCCATTTTACAGGTGAGGAAACTGAGGCTCAGAAGGGTTAAATGACTTGTCCAGGGTCACAAGGCTAGTAAGTGCTAGAGCTGGCATTCAAATCCAGAGCATGTGGGCTTTGAAACTGCTTTTAACCGTAAAAAGGGCCATGTTTTCTTTCCTCCTCCAGGGGGAGGTGCTGTGGTTTTGGGGGCAGAGTCTCGTGCCCCTGAGGATGTGGCCATTGACATGGTGGACTCTCGGACCAGCCAACAGCTACAGCTCATTGACGAGCAGGTACCCAGGCTCTGAGCTGGGGAGTAATTGCCCCTCTGTTCTCTGTGGGCCACAGCATTTGGAGTGGGCCATGGGTGAAATGGCAAACTTGGAGGGTCCTAAAGAGGCAGGCCCTGCCCTGAAGAAGCTTCCAGTGCTCATGTGCACATTCTCTCCTCTGAAGGATTCCTACATTCAGAGCCGGGCAGACACCATGCAGAACATTGAATCCACAATTGTTGAGCTGGGCTCCATCTTTCAGCAGTTGGCACACATGGTTAAGGAACAGGAAGAAACCATTCAGAGGTGAGACTCTTGCTCTCTCTCACCCGAGACAGAGGGGCCTTCTCTTCCCTGCGGGTTGGCATCATAAAGGTCCCCAGGAGCAGAGCAGAGTGAATCCTGCCCACTCACAGGGCCCAGTTCACCTGCCTCCATCTGTTCCAACAAGTGTTTGTGGGGCACCTGTACCGTGTCAGGCACTGACATGTATAACTTGTGCAACGTGTGTATGGAATTCAGCAGGGCAGGTGAGGACAGCTGTTAAAAAAGAACAGACAAGAAATGTTCAGGTAGGGCTATAATGAAAGGGCTATACAAAGAGTTAAAGTAGGGCAGTGTGTGAAGAAATGACTGACCAGGGATATCAGATTGACTGGCAGGGAAGGCTGTTCTGAAGACAAGACGACGATGATGATGATGATGATGTTTGAAGCTGAGACCTGAATGACAACAGGGATCCAACTGTGCAAAGTAAAGAGAATATTCTAGGTGGTGTGGACAGCTAATGCGAAGGCCCTGTGACCTGCTTTCTCGCTGTATGCAAGAATCACGGGGACCAGTGCGGGTGAAGGAGATGAGAAGCTACAGAGAGGTAGAGGTTGAGACCCAGGGAGGTAGGTTCCTCTGGCGCCACCTGCTGCTGTAAGAGGCATTTTATCTGCTCCTCCTCTTTGTCACTTAGCATTCATTCAATTGGCTGTAACAACGATTTTCAAGTGGTGTGCCACAAGAATTTTTAAAACATGAAATACCTGACTATTGAGTCAGGGGCACTGGCCTCTTTTCCCTTAGATTGTCAAATAAAAAAACAACAGCCAACACAACAGTAACTGTCCAGTGTGAATGAATCAAATTATACCTATTTTTTTGGTCAGATTGGCAAAATATATATTTTTTGGTGTGCCTCAGAACATTAGTAATTAATTTATATGTGCCATGAGATGAAAAAGGTTGATGATCTCTGGGTTATAAAGATACAGATACAGCCTTGCACAAAAGGTGTAAAGATCCCTGCCCTTGTACAACTTACGGCCTAGTAGGGGAGACTGACTATTAAAAATACACATAAGCCCTGGCTGGTGTGGCTCAGTGGAATGAGCGCTGGCCTGCGAACCAAAGTGTCACTGGTTCAGTTCCCAGTCAGGGCACATGCCTGGGTTGCTGGCCAGGTCCCCAGTAGGGGGTGCACGAGAGGCAACCACACATTGATGTTTCTCTCCCTCTCTTCCCCTCTTTCTAAAAATAAACACATAAAATCTTTAAAAAATATATATGCACACACATAATAAGAAAGTTGTACAGTATATATTTTTGCCCAGTGGTAAATGCTACAAATAAAAGTAGAGTAAGATAAATTAACCTGGAGTGCAAGTTTTGGAGATGCAAGTTGTAAATTTTTCTTTGTTTTAGAACAAGAGGAAGGAAGAGAGAGAGAGAAACACTGATGCATGCATTGGTTGATTCTTATATTGTATGTTCCCTGACCAGGGATTGAACCCACAACCTTGGTGTATTGGGACAGTACTCTAACCAACAGAGCTACCTAGCCAGGCACAAGTTGTAATTTTAAATAGGATGATTAAGGGTGACCCTATTAAAAAGGTGACATTTAATCAAGATTTGGGAGAATGTAAGGAAGTTTGCCATGTAGACACCTGGGGAAGTATACCAGGCAAAGGGAAGAACAGTGTGAAGGCCTTCACACAGGAGTATGCGTGATGAGCTAAAAGACAGCAGAGAGGCCACTGCAGGTGGAGACAATGCGGAGGAGAGTGGTACAGATAAGGTCAGAAGAGCAATGAGAGGCCAAGTCACATGGGGCCTTTTAAAGCCACATGAGCCTTTGTCTTTTACTCTGGATGACCTGAGGAGCAGTTGCAGGGTTTGGACAAAAGATTACATTATCTGACTTCTATTTTAAAGGGGTCATTCGGTAGCTGTAGTCAGAACAGATTGTCTATGTCTAGGGTAGAAGCAGGGGGAGATAGGTGACACAGCCTTTGCAGTAATCTAGGCAGGCGGGACCAAGATGGTGAGCAGTAGCTGGAGCCTGGCTGTGTTTTGAAGGTAGAACCAACAGGATCAGTTACTTGTTGAACTAAATGTAGATTGTGAGAAAAAAAGAGAAGTTTATGAGACAACTCCAGGCTTTTGATAAGAGCAACTGAAGAGATTCGTGGCCTTCACCAGAGATAGGGCTGCTTACTGGAACACTTACGGGGAATAAGTTAACTGTTGGACACGTCCAGTAAGAAGTGGACAGTTAGAAGTCTGAGGGGTGACAGTGAGCAGGCAGGTGGATGTATGGAGTTTATGAGACAGGTGAACTGCCAAGAGTGGGCAGAACTGGACTTTGAAACTGGGTGAGGTGCGTGTGTAAAGAAGAGGATCAAGCCCTGAGAGCTTTTTTGAACGTAAGTCTCAGTTCTGTGGGGAGACTGAACAGGAGGATGGCTGGTGAGGTAGGAAGGAAAAATAAATGAACATGGTGTCCTAGGACCCAGGAAAAGAAGTAAGTTAAAAAAAAAAAAAAAAGCGATCAGCTATAACAGATTTTGCTTTTGGCCAAGCAAGCTGAGAGCTGCAAATTTAACTGGAGTGCTCAGTTCATTAGCATTTTTTTAAAATCTTTTATTTATTTATTTTTAGAGAGAGGAGAAGGGAGGAGAAAGAGTGTGAGAGGAACGTGGGTGTGTGAGAGATGCATTGATAGGCTGCCTCTCCCACACCCGCACTGGGGGCCTGGCCTTCGATGCAGGCATGTGCCCCAGCGGGGAACCCAACAATTATTTTCAGTGCTTAGACTTCAAGTTTGCCCAGTGGGAGCTGAGAGGTAGGTTTTTTGTTTTTTGTTTTTTTCTAAAGGACAGGAGAAAATAAAAGTGTGCTAATGAGAATGATTCAACTGAGAAATAAAAATTGATGATACGGGAGCAAGGGGGTTGAATTCTTAAGATTATGTCCTGAGAAGGTAAGAGGAAGTGGGACGCAGTGTGTGTCTGGCCGGCTCAGCTTTGAGAGGAGCTGGTGGCGGGGAGCTCCTTTCTGATGGCTCCATGGGAAGCTGCTGGACTCACGGAACGCTGAATACAGCCAACTAGGTCTTCAAGAAAGAAAGGGAGGGAGGGAAGGAAGAAAGAAGAAAGAAAAAAGAAAGGAGCTGGTGATAGGTGGGAGAGCAGAATATGTTTCACAGATGCTGGGCCGTGGTCGGTCTCAGGCCGCTTTAGACCCTTACTCAGTAAGGAGAAAGGCCATTGGTGGAAAGAATGGGAGAGGGGGGAGGTGTGGGGGGTCCACAGAGCCACACATTCCTGTCTGCCTGCCCTTATGCCTTTTGGCAACATCTGATCCTGGTTGAATTTTATTCCCCCAGCACCTCACCCAAGGATATGTTTATTGATTTTACTTTATTTTATTTATTTATTTTTAAAGGTTTCATTTACTTATTCTTAGAGAGAGGGGAAGGGAGGGAGGCAGAGAGGGAGAGAAACATCTATATGAGGGAGAATGGTCGACTGGTTGTGACCAAACCTGCAACCCAGGCACTTGCTCCGACTATAGTGACCCTTCACTTTTTGAGACGACGCTGGGCCACACCCAGTCAGGGCCGTTTATTGATTTTAGAGAGAGGGAGAGGGAGAAACAGATCTGTGGCCTCCGGAACACACCGATGGGGGTGGAACGCTCAAGCTGGGCACGCGCCCTGACCGGAATCCAGCCCGCAACCTTTTGGTGTACAGGATGGTGCTCCAGCCAAGTGGGCCCCGTGCCCAGGACCTAGTACTGGAGCATTTGTGCCCTGTGTTGTCGACCGTGTGAGACTGCATAAACACGTTCGTGTAAAGCGGGTTTCCTGGCACCAGCAGCCTCATTTACTTAGGTAGACAAGGTATAGGGAATACATTCCTGGCCTCCCTATTGGAGATGCTGATTCTGTGGTGGTAAGTGGAGTGCTACTGAGGGAAGGAAGTGCCAGGTAAGGGCCCTAAGGTGTTGATTAGATCAAGGGCCAGATTAATCTGTGCCATCACTTCCACCTCAGTGGCTCAAGGAATTTTACAGTCCCATGAAGAAAAAAAGGGAAGCCAGGCCAGGTGGCTCAGCTGGTTGGAGAGTCAACTCGTACACCAAAAGTTTGTGGGTTCGATTCTCAATCAGGGCATGCACCTAGGTTGCAGATTGGATCCCCAGTCAGGGCAAGTATGGAAGGCAACCAGTTGATGTTTCTCTCACATTGGTGTTTCTTTCTTCCTCTTTCTGTAAAATCAATACATACAATCTTGGGTGAGGATTAAAAATTAAAATTTTGATAAGATGAATTAAAAAAATAGCTATAGCTGTTCCTGTGTTTGCTTTCTGGGTGCCCTTGGATCTGGAGTTGTGCACCATCTTTAGAAACCGCTGATTGAGTTAGAAGTTCTTAGTATGTAGATTTCCTTGTCCCCACCCTAAAATCTCGGTGGTGAGACCTAAGAATTTGCATTTTTGAAACACGTGATTCTTATTTTTTCTAAGGTATGCAAATTTCTGATCTAATGTTAGTTATTCCCCCTACCCCAATTTGTAAATTAAAAATTTCAAACTACAGAAGTGGTGAGAGGGTGGCACAAGGAGCCACCTATATTCCTTTTACCTGGGTTCACCAGCTGTTAGCATTTTGTAACCTTTACTTCCTCTTATTCTCTTTTTTCCCCGAGTTATTTAAAAGTGCAAACACCATGCCATTTTATCCCCAAATACTAAAACATGCTTCCACCTAGGACGGGCATTCTCCTGAGCCATCCGATCCCATTGTCACACCCAAGCAGACGGGCAGTTCTCCAGCGCTGTCCAGCACTCAGTCCACACTCAAAGTTACTCAACTGTTCTAAAAAGCACTTTCAGCTTTTTTTTTTCTTCAATTAAGACCCAGGCACCATTCACACATTGCAATTTTATCTTCAGCCTCCTCTTGTTTTGTTTTTCATGACATTGACTTTGTTTGGAGAGGCACTGCAGCACCTCTTGTGAGAGTCCTGAGTGTGTACTTGTCCAGTGCTTCTGTGGGGTTCGGTCTGGGGTGAATGTTTTTGGCTGACTGCATAGCCAATCACAGCCATTAGCACTTGATGAGATTACCCATTTATTGGTTGTGACAGGTTTGGTCACCTCTTTAAGGTGATGACAATCAGACTAAACCATCTGTGGAGAGGATAGTGTTCTCATTCTCTCAGGCCTGCATGCATTAGCTGGCATTCTTCTGGAGAGAAGGAGCTTTCTGCCTTTAAAATTACTATGGAATAATAGTTTTTTTAAAAAATTCAATGTATTATAATCCATTACCATCATTATTCTTTTTTTTAAAGATTTTATTTGTTTATTTAGAGAGAGGGGAAGGGAGGGAGAAAGAGAGGGAGAGAAACATCAATGTGTGGTTGCCTCCTACATGGCCCCCACTGGGGATCCGGCCTGCAACCCAGGCATGTGCCCTGACTGGGAATAGAACTGGCGATCCTTTGGTTCACAGCCTGAGCTCAATCCACTGAGGTCCACCAGCCAGGGCCATCGTTATTCTTTTAAAAAAAATTTTTTTATTTACTCTTTTATCCTCACCGAGGACATTTTTTATTGCTTTTAGAGAGTGAGGAAGGGGGGGGGGAGAGAGAGAAACACCGATTGTTTGCCTTGGTGAACATGCCCTGACTGGGGATCAGACGCTCAAGCTGGGTTTGTGCTCTAAGTGGAACTCGAACTCATGCCCTTTCGGTTTATGGGATGATGCGCCAACCAACTGAGACACACTGGCCAGGGCACCATCATCATTCTTTATTACTAAATTTGGCCATATGGAGCTACATCAAGGCCCAGTTTCTGTATCTTCTTGAGCATAACTCAGTTACTCAGTCACTGTGAAGTTTTGGGGAAACTGAAACTCGAACACTAAAATCCCAAATCGCCTAATCACGGTCATACAATATTTTCAGAATGGGCTCACTGTCTTGTTTGGTTCATCCTCTTTTTATGTCGTTCCCAACTTATACTCATTTTCTAGTCCTCTGGTTTTCCATGCCTCTCACAATTTCATCATTTATCCTTCCTGTTCAGTGAGTCTCCAGCCTCTTCTCGCTTGGTTTCTTCCTCTCCGTAAGGCATTCTTGTGTCCTCCCCCACCACGCACCCTTTTCCCCCTTCCATTTTCCTCAGCCCTCTCCTTCCTGAGTCATTATTTTCTGCCCCATCCATTTCTGTTATTTAGTTCCCCTGCTGTTTCCTTTCAGTGTCCCATCAGTTCATAATTTTTTCATCATCAGTATTCCCTTTTGGTTTCATTCGTGGACACCCATTTTAAATCTTTTATATGCCAGATTGCATTTACTGTTTTTCCATTTTTGTTAAGCAAAGCCATTGTGAGCTTTATTGGCTAAGAGATGACAAATGCACCCACACTAAGAACTGTAATGATAACCAAAAGCGAGGAATCCTGATGCTCTGGTTGGCTTCTCTGACCTAACAGGGAATCAAGTACAATCCAGGCTCCTATACATGAACAGAGATTAGCTCACAGCCCTCAGGACCCAGGACCTTGAGCTTGCAGCCATGGCCCTGCCTTTCCTCCCCCTTTCCAGCTGGATTGCCAGGCTCCACCAACTTCTCTGTCCTCACACTTTGGAAAAGTCTCTACTCCTAGGGACTCCCTCTGCAGAGACCTGGGTGTTAGTTTTTATTCTGCATATGCAGGTTGACTGGGAAACATTTTCTTTTTCTCAGAAATCTCTCAAAAGCTTGCCTTTCCTCTGAGGACTTCTCTGTACCCTGGAGGGAAACGCTCTCCTAAATTTAGTAGGGCTTTTCTCACTCCCTGACTTCCTGTTCACATGATTAGTTTCTCTTCCTGTCTCAGAACCAGGACTTCCTGACTGTAATGGCCTATGAATGCCTCCCCACCCATTACAAATGCAATACATGTTGATGAGATAAAACATCGGTAAATGCTGAGAGACTCAGCTTTGGATGGTGAGCACACAATACAATATACCGATGAGATATTTTAGTACACTTGAAACCTACATGACTTTATTAACCAGTGTTACCCCGATGCAGTCAAACCTGGGTTCTTGAACATCCGCCATCTCAATCAGTCTGGTTCTTGGCCACATTGTTCATGGAGAAGATGTCTCTGTTGTTGAGCAAAACTTCAGTTCTCAACCCAGCAACCCTTTTATGCTGACAGTTTTTCTAACGGGAAAAAACAATTTGGTTTTCGAACAAATTGCTTCTTTGGACAGCCTTCCAGAATAAATTAAGTTTGAGAACCAAAGTTGCACTGTAAATTCAACAAAAATGTAAAAAATAAATACTGATGAGCCAAAACTTATAATAGCTAATAATTGGGGGCCTCTTAGTGTGGGTTGGGCACTTTATTAAGTGAAGCCTGGCAACCAGAGAGGTAGGTTTTGTGTTGTCTTCATTTTTCTTTCCTTTTCAGTTGAGGAAAATGAAATTTGAGGTTAATGACTGCCTTGGGGTCATCAGCTAATAAGGTGCAGAGCCAGTTTTCAAACCAGAGTCACTCACGATTTATGCTACCCTTCTAGAGCTTTTTCTATACACAAGTACATACAAAAAATGATATCACATTGTGTATAAACACTTTTTTTTTTTTTGTTTCAAATTGTAATGGAGAGTTTATTTAGAAAGTTAGAGGTGTAGAAGTGAGCCAGCTAGGCTGCGTGGGTAGACTCAGGAAACAGTTACAGAAGCAAAAGAAGGGCCCTTGGTGCTTAGGAGAGAAAGGCAACAGTAATGCCCCTGGGGGAAGGAGAGGGGGAAGGGAAGGGTGCAGGCTTGCTCTAGAGAGAGCACGCCTAAACACCTTTACTCCTGCATACCGTGACCATCTTTCCCTGTTGGTAAGTGTGCTTCAGGAGCATGCTTTTTAATCCAGTGTCCTGTTTCCTCTCCTCCCTGCCTATCCCCAGGATCGATGAGAATGTGACGGGAGCCCAGCTGGATGTTGAGGCCGCCCATTCAGAGATCCTCAAGTACTTTCAGTCGGTTACCTCCAACCGGTGGCTCATGATCAAAATCTTCCTCATCCTCATTGTCTTCTTCATCATCTTTGTGGTCTTCCTTGCCTGAACCCTCTCCACTGGGAGGCACTCCGTGGGGGTTTGGAACCTATGTGCAAGGGCAGGTGGCCAGTGCTGTCATTGAGCCTGTGCAGGGCACTTCGGAGAAAGGCCCTGTTTTCCTGGAACTGTTAAGAATGGCCACTGCCCTGGATTCCCTCCACCCCTTGCCTCTGGCTGGCCACCCTGTCCTCCCCTCATCACCATCAGGCCCGTGAAGCACACGGTTCTGGATTTGGACTCTGCTGTGAAGTGGCTGGAAGGGAGCAGAGGCCAACTGGGGGAGTCAATGGGGGAGGTTGTCTCCCCTAGGCAATTTTTATAAACCCTCCCCAGCCTCTCCCAAAGAAAACTTTGGCAGCAAAGGGAGATGATGCCCTTCCTCATATCCTGAGAGTGAGAAGAAGAAGTGAAACTGCCCCAGGGACCAACTTTCCCATCTGGGTTAGGATTTGACCTCTTCTTCCTTTCTGCACCATGTGAGGCAGGAGGCCCTGAGCACCTTGGCTGCCTGCACAGCCCCTACTTTGGCTGCTGGTGACTCAGTGCCAAGTGCACTGCAGCCCATTTTCTCAATTACAGCAAGACTGTCAGCCTCACTAATGTTGTCATTTCTGGGTGGGAGCGTCGCAGGGCCTGGGCAACAGGCCCACTGCCCAGTTCTCTTACAGAGAAGGTTGGGCCAGTAGCTGTGAGGGGTTCGGGTTTGGGCTCTGCGCAAACCTGGAGTGTCCTCCAGGCAGGAGAACCAAGTGTAGCAGTTCTTCCTTAGCATGGCACCTTCCCTTCAAAGGGGGGAGCAGGTCCCTGATTGGTGGCAACTTCCAGGACCATCTCCAGCAGTCTTTGGATGTGTTTCATCTGCAACCCCTGGTTAGCTTCAGGTTTTCCTTGAGCTGGATGAGGCAGGAGCTCTGTCTGCTGCCAGGAGTGGAAGGTAAAGAATTTGTTCCCAGCACCAGCTGAGGCTTTTGGTCCCCTCCAAACCCCTCACCAACTCTCAGCCAGACACAGGAGAATAAGAGACCTGCCTGAAATGCCCACCCTCCAGGGAGGTGACCCATAATCACATTATGAGGTCACTGGAGACCTCCTGTGTCACACATCACAAAGGAAACTCCAGCTGTAGAGAGGCAATCATCGTACCCTCGCTTGGTTCTCGTACTTCGGGAAGTGTAAGGTCAAGCCCATGTCCTTTCTACCCCCGGCATTTCATTTTCTCTCCCCTTGGCCTCTTTTTAGCGGGTGTTCTGGCTAGAATGTTCACGCCGTTTGACACCCCTTGTGGAGCGTAGCACAGCACATCTGTGGTGCGGCGTGGGGGAGGGAGGGAAGGTTTGCAAAGACAATTGCTCACTAAAAGCCTGACAAATCAGTCACTCGTTTGACTCTGCAACGCTTCGTGATGGGGAGATGCAGAGATCAGAAATTGATCTATTTCACGAATAGTTGTTGAGCTGCTGCTATTTGCCAAGCATGGTCCAGAGCCCGGCGCTAAAGAAAAAACAAAAACGTGAATTAGTCAAGGCCCCTGCTCTCTTGGAGCTTATGTTTAGTTTTCTATTTCCTGACAATCCATTTTATAGGCGAGAAAAGCAAATCCTAGCCCCGCAGCTGGCAGAGGGCTAAGCTGAGACAAGCCCTGGCTAGCCCCTCTAGGGGGTCTGTGAGCGATCACGCCCGCTCTGGGGCCCGTGTCTCCCATCCCTCGGGTGCCCCTCGTGTGGCCCCTATTCTCTGTTCTTCCCGGAATCCTGGGCTTCTTAGCCTGCCTTCCTGAGATAATCCCGCAGGAGCTGGCGTGGTAGCACACGGGTGGAAACAGGTGGCGCGGCAAACCAGCCCCAACCCTCCGCTTGGCAACCTGATATCGTGGGTGGGGCGTGTTTCGGTGGAGCCCCGCCCCCGGCGCGGCTGCTCGCCCAGTGCGCACGCGCAGCGGGCCGGGCACTCCTGGCGGCACCACCCACCACCTGGGGACGTCGACGCCGCGCCGCGCGTTTGGGCGCATAAATGCGGTGGCTCCTGGCGTAGGATCACTTCGACCTGGAGTACCTGGCCTATCGGACGATTGGTGGCGTTGCGGCCCGCCCCTGAGCCCGTCCTGCTTCTCGCTGTGCCATGGCGGACGGGGGGAAGTCCTACAGCGGTAAGTGCTGGCGCTGGGTCCGGGAGCGGGGCGATCTGGGGCCCGGGTGGGCGGCGCCGGCCTAGGCCGCAGTCCCAGGGCGCGAGGCCGCGAGGGACCCTAGGGGAACGGTGTAGGCGCGGGCGGGGAGCGAGGCAGCTTGGGGGCCCTGGCTGAACTCGAGGGTCGGCGCCCGAGTTGTTGATTCCGGAATTCTGCCTTTGAGAGGAGCTGCGGCTCAGCGAGTGGCTCAGCGGTGGGGTGACGAGATTCCTTTGAACTTTGTGGGTGTTGGATCCCTGTCATTTCAGTTTGCGGCCAGACTCTTTTTAATGTGAGTCAATTAAAGCTCATTTGAGGCTCATGGGCTACCTGTGGCCAATATCTGTCGGGTCTAGTCGGTCTTGCTCCACTTTCTGGGGCTTTGACTTTAATATTTTAGGGTGCATACCAATTCGATGCTTGAACAAACACTACACTAGGTCCAGGGTAGTGATTTGGAACACGACAGTGCGATTTCAATCCTGAGTTGACTACACCAAGCTAGAGCGAGTTAAACTCTCAGGCCTCATTACCACCCCTCCAGTGCCGGTAGAAACAGTATCTAGCCTTCTAAGTTTGTGTCCGTGTGTGTGTTAAAATAAGATCATTAACAGCAAGTGCCTGGAGTATCATAGTGCCTGGCACTGGAGAAAGTTTTCAGTGAACGTTAGCTGTGCCTTCTATTCATGTATTCTTCTTTTCTAGTCATTTCTTGAAGTATATTTTTTACAGAGTACTGCATTAGCCAAATCTTTTTGGGAAGTCTTGGGTGTTTTTTTTAAGAAGCTATTCCTAGACACCAGGATTCAGAAATCATATTCTGGAGAGTATCTTAGGAGCCTTGCCCTTGGTTAATCCCCCTAGCTGCCACTGGAACCTGCATGTAAGATTTGTCATTTTGAGTTAGGAGACATTTCTGGCCAAGGAAATGAAGCACCCACTCCAAAAACTTCAGAGTGGCAGTTTGAAAACAAGATTTTTAAAGAAGTCCTTAAATTGGTCATAATTGTAACTGACACTTATTTATACTGTACAGATAAAAGAAGCATTGTTTACTATAAACTGTTGTATTCATTGTGGTTGGTTTAAGGGGAGGGGAGAGAGGTCATTATCTAAATACTAAGTGGATTACTGGTAAGGAGATTTGGGAGGCCGAGTGAAAGCGGGTTTCAGGTGACTTTCAGAGGGTCTGAGTTGTGTCCAGTTCCCCTTTTGGGTCACTCCCACTTCTACATTCCGTTTCTCCTCTCTGTGTTTCAAGTTTCTGCTTCGTTTTTTCAAAACCCCTGAAGTTTCCTATGATTTTCCCCTGATCTGCCATCTCACAGAGAAGGTCTGTCTCTGGACAGGCAAAGGAGGGTACGTGGAGGCCAGCCGCTGGTGCTAGTGTGTGTCCTGTCCAGCAGGGCGCTGGCTGGGGACTGTCGCAGCAGTCTAGGCCAGTGATGTGCCTTCTAACTTGTGTTCGGTTTCCAACTCTAGAGCACGATGATCGCGTTAGTTTCCCTCAAAGAAGAAAGAAAGGCCGGGGTCCTTTCCGATGGAGGTGTGGTGAGGGGAACCGCAGGTCTGGAAGGGGAGGCACTGGCATTCGGTCTTCCCGCCTGGAGGAGGATGACAGAGATGTGGCAATGAGCGATGCCCAGGATGTTCCCCGCGTAAGATAGTAAGTGACCAGTTGTTCTGGTTTGATTTTACTGACACACCATTTATGTAACCCTCGTACTCCATGTCATTTGTCTTCCTACCACCAGAGTGAGAAATGCCAGGACCAGCTTCATGGTTGAACAGTCTTGAGTCTTAGCCCTGAAAACAGTACAGTGAGGTCTTTGAGAAGACCTCCCTAACATTCACATGTCTTCTTCTCCCTGTTCTTTGCTTGTCCACAGCAACCCCTATTCTGCGCGACCCAACCGTCGGGGCGATACTTGGCATGAGCGAGACCGCATTCATGTTACTGTGCGGAGGGACAGGGCTCCTGCGCAGAGAGTAGGGGCTGGCACTGGCCAGGATGGGACCTCGAAGAACTGGTTTAAGATTACAGTGAGTACCTTGGAAGTAGGTGGTGCCAGGGAAGTGGGGGGCTGGGCTCAGAGTGAAGGTTTTTACTCTTCACATCCCAAAATCAGTCTTCTCAGCTACTCCACAGCTAGGTGTCCATCCTTTTTCCTAATGATCAATATCTTAGAACTCCTGCGAGCAGGTTCAAAAAGGGAGTGGAAGGGACAGGCAGGATTGGGAAGAGAGGAGAGGCTGTGTAAAGGGAAATGTGGGAGCCAGTTGGCAGGTGGGATAACTCCTCTGGATGTCTCCATTGGGCTCAGGCCAAGTTGTGATGGTTGGGGACCCTTGACTTCTCCAAGGAGCATGTGAGGTGTAATTAATATCTTGGAACTTTTAGAATCAAACAAGCAGATTCTTTTGATGGTTAACAGGTATAAACAGATAGCAGGAAGGTTAGGGAATCCATGTCTGGCTTGAGTAGAAGGCCTTTAATTGGTGTTTTCTATTTTATTTTATTTTGTTTTATTTTTTTATTTTATTTTATTTTATTTTATTTTATTTTATTTTATTTTATTTTATTTTATTTTAATTTGTTTATTCATTTTTAGAAAGAAGGGAAGGGTTGGGGAGGGGGTGGACATCGATATGCGAGAAAAACATTGATTGGTTGCCTCTCCCTCCCCCAACTGGGGACTGGCCCGAAATCCAGGCATGGGCCCTGACTGGGAATAGAACCAGTGACCTTTCGCATTGCGGGACAATGGCCAGCCAACTGAGCCACACCGGTCCAGGCAACTAGTGTTTCTTTAGAAAATCTTTTAAAGCTTGGCAAGCTGTACGAAGGAGCACTAGGTTGGATCTGCTGCTCAGCCTTGGTTACATTTTGTTCCCTTTTCTTTCTCTCATGTAGATTCCTTACGGCAGGAAATACGACAAGGCATGGCTCCTGAGTATGATTCAGAGCAAATGCAGTGTCCCCTTTACCCCCATTGAGGTAAGCCAAGGCCTGAGTGGCTGGCTGAGCACCAAGGAAGGGGGTGGGGCCGGGTGAGCCAGGGGCTCTGGGCTCCTCCACAGTCTATTGCTCTTGTTTCCTCTTGCAGTTTCACTATGAAAACACACGGGCCCAGTTTTTTGTTGAGGATTCCAGTACCGCCTCTGCATTGAAGGCTGTCAACTACAAGATTTTGGATCAGGAGAACCGAAGGGTGTGTATAAAGCAAGGGCTGGGCTTGCCTGGAGGTGGGGATTTGTGCTTAGGGCACTGGGTCTTGGTCCTGGGGCATAAGCTTCCGTAGAGGTCACCCTGCCCTTAATGTGTTCCCTGTAGATATCCATCATCATCAACTCCTCACCTCCACCCCAAACAATACTGAATGAGCTGAAGCCAGAGCAAGTGGAGCAGCTGAAGGTGAGGCAGGCTCAAGTCGTCTGTGTTTCTACCCCAGTCCTAGCAGTTCTCATATCCCTGCGCCATCCCTACCCCCAAATATACCACCCCAGTGACCACAGAAACCTTCTTCCTCTGTAGCTGACCATGAGCAAACGATTCGATAGCTCCCAACAAGCGCTTGACCTCAAGGGCCTCCGTTCAGACACAGGTATTGTTATGGCAGCAATTCTCAGATAGGTGGAGATGGGGGATCTTTCAGGCAGGGAGGGAGGTTTTGAGCATGGTTTGGCACTACCACTGGCCTAGGCAAACCTCACGTTTCCCTTCCCTTCCTTTCCTTCCCGAAGATTTGGTGGCCCAGAACATTGATGTCGTCCTGAATCGTAGAAGTTGTATGGCGGCTACTCTGCGAATCATTGGGGAAAATATCCCTGAGGTGAGGCCTTTGCCCAATTGTTAGGTGGGAGAAGGCAGGGTGGGATAGAGAGGATGAGGTTGGGAGGCATATTTGTCTCCGATCCCTTCCCTGCTGATGCTTCCTCTAAACTCTTCCCATAGCTATTGTCCTTGAACTTGAGCAATAATAAGCTATATAGGCTGGATGACATGTCCAGTATTGTGCAGAAAGCTCCCAAACTGAAGATCCTAAATCTCTGTGGAAATGAGGTAAGAACTGAGACTTGAATGTGTTTTGTCTGGGGTGAGCAGAGGGTGACAAGGACTTGCCTGGTGGTGGCCAGTGGTGAAGGAAGGAATTGTAGAGATGAAGGTGGGGTTGGAGCATGGGCCTCAAGCTGGCTTTCTTAACCAGGGTCTTTCCTGCCCTTTCTCCCCATCCTTTGCAGTTGAAATCTGAGCGGGAATTGGACAAGGTAAAAGGGCTGAAGCTAGAAGAACTGTGGCTCTTAGGAAACCCCCTGTGTGACACCTTCCGAGATCAGTCCACCTACATCAGGTCAGTTGTAGCCTCTGTCTCCCCTCCTAGGGACCTTCACCCCCTGGGAGGCCACGTTAATGCACCCTGACCAGTGCCCGTCTACAGGAGATGTGCAGCCCTGAGCTGGAGCCACCCATCCTTGGGAGGATCACATGTTCCTCCCTTTGTCTGTCCATGTCTCCCGGCTTTGCCCCATGTCTCCTTTCCTTTTTTTCTTTGACCTGACTGCTTGTTTGCTGGTTCTATGGCCTTTCTCCCTCCTGCCTGAACACAGCCTTTTCTAGAATCTCCCTACCCTATTGTTCCAGGAAGGGCACCTCCCCTTTTCTACCATGACTGGGGGTGTCTTGTATGTGCCCCCCACACATGGCGTCTTGTGCCAAGAGTCTGGTATTCTTGGGCTAAGAAAGCCCTCCCCCGGGGGCTGCCTGCTGATGGGCCCTTCCTCCTTTGTCCTGTACTGGCCCCTCTTGTCCTTTTGCCAAGAGGGACCCTCTTCCCACAACCCATTTGCCTGCAGCTGTTGCCTGGGCTTTCTGCTCATGCTGAGGTTGAGGCTGCCTGGTGGCCAGTGCCATGGATCTGTCTCTCACCCAGGGGTGTGAGCTGGGCCTTCCCTGGAGAAGAAACCTGGGTTCCCCAGGACATGTGATGAGAGCCGGGGCCCCGCCAGGAGGCGAGGGAATCCCAAGGCAGGTGCTGGGCGTGGAGGCCACGGGGGCATAGGCTACCAAGGAGACAGAACTGACCCTCTTGGCGGGGGCGCTGCCCCTCGCTCCCTCGCATACCTCTCATTACCCTGCTTGGCCCCGGAGGATGGCTGGTTAGCCAGAGACGGGTAAGATTCCTCAGGGAAGGAACAACCTAAGACAGGCACAGTCGCAGAGGGGCCATCAGGAGAGAACTTGGGGGCCAACAGAGGTGGGGCACAGACCCTCACCCCCCAACTTTGCATGGGCCTGAACCCTCACTCCTTCTGAGGGAGGTCTCCTGCCCCCATGGCTGCTTCGCTTCCCACGCCCAGCTCAGATTGGGACCCAGGTAGCAGACAGAGACCTGGCCAACAGCAACTGCCTTCTCCCTGCAGTAAGGATTTGCTTCCCATCTCTACCTTGGACCACAGGGAAAGGGGCAGCTGAAGGAAAGGGCTGTGTCAGGGTGTCGCTTTCTTCCCTTTATTCTGCCTCTTTTTTCTAAATGCTTCCTTGCCTTGTAGTTCGTTCTCGTTCTCTTTCCTTTTTCTCTCTATTCCTCTCTCTCCCTTTTCTCCCTTGCCCTTGCCTCATCCTACCACTCTCTCTTTCCCTTCTTTTCTTTCCCTCGCTCCTTCCTTGGCCTTCCCTCTTCCTGATCCCTGCCTTGCTCATCTCCCTGCCCCAACATCCTGTGCCATCCCTGTGGTGTGTTCTGGTCTTGGCCAAGGCCAGACCTGGCAGAACTGATGGATACCTGTTGAGGCAGCGGAGCCCCTGGGCTCCCACCCCATTCCCTCCTCCCGGGGCTGCACAGGTGAGTAGGTAGAAGGTAAGGGGGGCAGGGAGGGAAAGGAAGTTCTGGGCTTAAAGCCTGGGCTGAGAATGCTGCTTCTGTGGCACTGGGGTCAGAGAAGAGAGAGTCAGCCTTCAAGGTGATCGTTTCTGGGTGCCCCAGGTGAGGTGGGGAGTGGGGCCATTTTTCTTGGAGCTCAGAGGTGGGGAGGAAGGAGAGGACGAGCAAGGTGGGATGGGCTGTCCCTTGGGTCTTGGTGTATTTGCTCCTAGAGCAGCCCAGGAGGCATCGTGGCTCTGAAGCGTCACTCACTTCTGTCCCGTTCTTGACAGCGCCATTCGTGAACGATTTCCCAAATTATTGCGCCTGGTGAGTCTAGAATTTGTCTTTTTATTTTAAAGATTTTAGTTATTTATTTTTAGAGGGGAAGGGAGGGAGAAAGAGATGGGGAGAAACATCATTGTGTGGTTGCCTCTCGCGTGCCTCTTACTGGGGACCTGGCCTGCATTCCAGTCATGTGTCCTGACAGGGAATTGTACTAGTGACCCTTTGGTTCACAGGCTAGTACTCAGTCCCCTGAGCCACGCCAGCCAGGGCGACTTTTGTCTTTTTTAAAGATTTTGTGTATTTACGTTTAGCGAGAGGGGCAGGGAAGGCGGGCTCCATGGCTTTTCCACGCCCAGGCCAAACAGCTCTCACTGAGGCTTTGCCACCTATGTGCTTGTGTGACCGTTTATTTGGAGACAGGGACCCTTTGAAATAGAACACAGGCTCTGATTCTCCTTCCCCACAGGATGTTTGTAGACAAAATGGCATCTGTCAGGATTCCTTGTCTCCTTTACACTTGACCTCTGGTCCCTTACTTCTAGTTTTTTTTCTTTTATTACTCAACCAGCCTTTTTCTCTGGTTTCCACTCCTAACTCTCACTCTCTCACTTCTTTTTGGTAGGATGGCCATGAGTTACCCCCACCAATCGCCTTTGATGTTGACGCCCCCACGATATTACCACCCTGCAAGGTGAGTGTCGGGGGCAGCATTGGAACTTGTGTTGGGAGGCAAGTATTGGTTACACAGTCCTAACATCTGTTTGATTCCAGGGAAGCTATTTTGGTACAGAAGCCCTGAAGAATCTGGTCCTGCACTTCTTGCAGCAGTAAGTATCCCAGGGCTCCAGAGGGGGGAGAGGTGGGCCAGCCCCACCCAGCACAGCTCAGTCCAGGGCGCTGGTGGATCCCTTTATGGACCCAGACTGGAGCTCAGACCTTCCCTTTTATTTTCCCCACAGGTACTATGCAATTTATGACTCTGGAAACCGGCAGCGGCTCCTGGATGCCTACCACGATGGAGCCTGCTGCTCCCTGAGCATCCCTTTCACCCCTCAGAACCCTTCCCGGTACGTATCACAGCCCAGAGCCCACTCAGGTCCAGGGTTTCTCAGCAGGTACAGGCCAGCACCTCTTAGCATCCACACTGCTGTGACCACCACCTCCTTTTCTTCTTTATTCCCCAGAAGTAACTTGGGCGAGTACTTCAAGGATAGCAGGAATGTAAAGAAACTTAAAGACCCAAGTAAGTATGTGACATGAGCAAAACAGGATGGGAGAAGGGAACGGAAGGAACCGGTCCTGGGGCTGAGTCCATGGCAACTCTTAACCTCCGCTTCTCCTTCACCCCACAGCGCTGCGGTTCCGGCTGCTGAAGCACACGCGGCTCAACGTTGTGGCCTTCCTCAATGAGTTGCCCAAAACTCAGCATGACGTCAATTCCTTTGTGGTAGACATAAGTGCCCAAACCGTAAGCACGCATTTCTTCCCCAACTGCTTGGAATTGGGGGAGGGGCGGTTCAGAGGTGTGGGGCCTTGGGCTCCAGCTGGGAGCCTGGAAGCTAGCTAGCTGTTTCTTCTCTTTCAGAACACATTGCTGTGTTTCTCTGTCAATGGAGTCTTCAAAGAAGGTGAGCATTGTTCTCCCAGTGAGAGTCTTTCTCAGCACTCAGCTTCCCAGCTACCCTCTCTTTCCTTGTCCTCCCTGACCTCCTCCTGTTCTGCCCACAAGCCACCTTCATTTGGCCTCCCTTCCCTACTCATCTTTCCTCTCTGGGATTAGGAGGACACAGGCTTGGGAGTCAGGCAGCTCTGAGCTTCTGTCCCAACTGTGGTCCTGAGTGTCTGCAGGCAAGTTACATTAATTCTGACTCAGATTCTTTATTTGTAAGAAAAGAGAGTAGTAGCCGTGTCATGGTGGTGCTGTGGAGTGACTTAGAGTGCTTGACACTAGGCTTGGCACATAAAGATGACAGTGTTTTTTACTGACTCTTCCCTACCTCTGCACCCCTGATACTCCTCCCTCCCTACCTCCGCACCCCTGCACACACATGATCACCTCCATCTGGCCCACTGAGGGTTCTTTGTGCCAAATAAGACCATGATTTGAGAAGTTGTGTGTAAACATACAGTATGAGTGACTTGGGTTCATCACCATTGTTACCATTGCAGTGGATGGGAAGTCTCGGGATTCTTTGCGAGCCTTCACACGGACGTTCGTCGCTGTTCCTGCCAGCAATTCAGGGTAAGCTAAGAACTTTCTGTGATTTGGTGTGGAATGTACAATTCCAGCATGTTTGGTGGGTGACTTCATTGGGGAGTCCTTGGGAAGTCCATAGCAATAAGGTGATAAAAGGTAGTAGCTAAGAGTAGGAGGAGCACCTTGAAAGTATTTTAGAATCTGAGTGTGAATGTCAATGAGAATAGGAATGATGTTGGCAGGATGAGGTTATCTGTGTTCTACTCTCTAAGTTGCTTTTTGTCCCAAGGCTGTGCATTGTAAACGACGAGCTGTTTGTGCGGAACGCCAGCCCTGATGAGATCCAAAGAGCTTTCGCCATGCCTGCGCCCACGCCTTCCTCCAGCCCGGTGCCCACCCTCTCCCCAGAGCAGCAGGAGATGCTGCAGGCATTCTCTACACAGTCCGGCATGAACCTTGAATGGTCCCAGAAGTGAGTGCTGGACATCTGTACAAACAGGGGTAAACTGAAGTAGGGCTGGTAATGAAAAATGAGTACTCCTGAAATTTTGTTTTATTTATTTTTAAAATTTTTGTTTTTAAGATTTTACTTCTTTATTTTTAGAGGGGGAGGGAAGGGAGAGGTAAAGAGAGGGAGACACACATTGATGTGTGGTTGCCTCTCACATGCCCCCAACTGGGGACCTGGCCCACAACCCAGGCATGTGCCCTGACTGGGAATTGAACCAATGACCCTTTGGTTTGCAGGCCAGTGCTCAATCCACTGAGCCATACCAGCCAGGTCTGTCTTCTTGATAGTTATTTAATATTCGTTTATGTTCAATAGATCAATAGACATTTGGATTTTTACTGATTTTTTCATTTGTATAAATTGTGCAGGAATGTGTATAAATAGCTGGGAAACTTGGGCAAGTGTGTGTGTAGAATGAATGAAGTGGCATTTAGTGACCAGAGTGACTGTATTTTGAGTATGATGGAGCTGCCACTTCTCCCACTGCAGGTGCCTTCAGGACAACAACTGGGACTACACCAGATCCGCCCAGGCCTTCACTCATCTCAAGGTGAAGTTGGGAGATAGGATGGCAAAAGGCAGATCCCTGGGCCTCCAAACGGGTGGAGTGATCTGCTGGTCGGGATGGTGGGTCTGGCTCTTCTGACCTTTCTCCTTCCTCAGGCCAAGGGTGAAATTCCAGAAGTGGCGTTCATGAAGTGACCCCTAGTCATGCCCCAGAAGAAGCCCCCTGTAAATAGTCTTCGGATGTTGATGCCTCCTTGTCAAGGTTGTCGTCTCCTCTGCGCCCCACCGGAGGTCGCCTGAGGCCACCGTGACTGTGACGGAGGAGGGAGGGTTGCTGGATCCCTCTCCCTCCCCACCTTCTGGAAGACGCTGTAGGACTTTCAGAAGATTGAGCCTCACTGGTGCCAGGAAGCCAAAGGTTACTTTGTAGAACTGACACTAAACTACCCGAAGGACTGAGGTGCTTTGTGTACTTAACCCCAGAAGCCCCTGTCTCTGTCACCACCGCCCTTGACTTTTTAAGATAAAGAGTGATATTATATTTTGTGTCTTGTGAACTGTTTCGTCCGTTCGTTCCCTATGGTTCACGGGGAAAGCCATCTGCCGCACTTGGGGCGTGGCCCGCCCACAGGAAGTCCCGCCCCGGATGTGCCTTGCAACCATGGCGGTGCCTGGGCGAATGCGGGTGTTGCGGCTGTTTGTCACCATGCGGGACCTTCCTCCGCGCCATTACCTGCATGAGATGACCCCGCCACGGGACGTGCTGCTCTTTCAGCACGAGCGGGGCCGCTTTTTCACAGTCCTTGGGCTCTTCTGCGCCGGTCAGGGCATCTTCTGGGCTTCCCTGGCCGTGGCAGCCTTGGCTCGACCCCCCGTCCTGGTGCGGCCTCCTTGTGCTGAGTTGCCAGACCGCAGCCGCTCGGACCTGCGCTCTGCGCTCTGGCGCTACGGTCTGGCCATCGGCTGCGGCACCATCGGTAAGGCGTGGGCTGGCTTCCCACCAAAGGGGACGTGTGGTGGCTGTGCATGACCCTCCCTGCTTAGGCAAGGAGAGTGGGGGTTGGGGGGTCTCCCGCCCCTCTAGGATGAGAAGGGGTAGGCAGGCCACTGCCCCGCCCCATGTGAGTGTGGGACACTGAAGATGGATATCCCCAGCACCAAGCCTTCAAACAGGCCTAGGCTGAGGTCAGCCTCTCTGCAACCTTGAGCAAATTACTTAAGCTCTAGACCTGTTTTCTCATTAAAATGGGGTTAGACATCTACAAGGTTGTTGTGAGGAATCAGTAACACAGGGATCTGGGCTGGGGTATAAGAGTGCAGTAAATGTTACTTTCATCACAACCTTTTCTTATTCCTGGGGCACTAAAAGGACTGCTGCTTAGCTCCCAGTGAAAACCCCTCACCCAGTCTGCTCTTCCTGCAGGTACCCTGGTACTTGCTGCTGGTCTTCTCTTCTCCCTGCGCTCTGTGCGTTCTGTGATGCTACAAGCGGGAGGGAAGCAGGTGACCCTCTCCACTCATGCCCCCTTTGGCTTGGGGGCACATTTCACTGTTCCCTTGAACCAAGTATCCTGCATGGCCCACCGGGGTGAAGTCCCTGCCATGTTGCCTCTAAAGGTCAAAGGCCGACGCTTCTACTTCCTCTTGGACAAAGCTGGACATTTCCCCAACACGAAACTCTTTGACAACACTGTGGGTGTCTACCGTAGCTTGTGAAAAAAAAAACCTCAGGACACTCACCCCTCTCAGAGGGGAATAAAAACTGAACCTAGGGATGCGGTGACAACCAGAGTGACACAAGGGGGCCCAAGATTCATGAACAGCAAATAAAAGTCACCCCAAGGGCAGGCACCTGAATGTACCTCTAAGTTTGGATCTGTCGGTTCAGCCTTTACTCTTTTCTCTCATCTACCTACCTTCAGTGCTTTAACACTAAAAACTCACTACCAAAATGAAGGAAAAAAGCAATATATTGGTACAAAAATAGCTGTTAGAAGGGAGGTGGAGGGGGCCTATCATCAGCTTTCCCTCTTGGAGGGAAAACTGAGGCTCCCAGCATAAACAGCTGGGCCAGGTGAGGTCAAGACAATTGCAGGCACTCGGGCACGGAGAACTGAGCTGCAGGAAGCACTGCCCTTATGATTCAGGGACAGGAAAGGCGTGGCCCGACCAGAACATCTGTTTCGGAGCTCCACTCAGGGTCCCCCCTCTCCAGAGGCCGGAATGGGGTGGTTTCAGGCTTCAACTGCATGATCTGGAGCACCAAGACCACACACCACAACACCAGATTTACCCAAGAAGAGTTCTGTGGGAGATGGGAACACGAGTGTGAAGAGTGCAGCCATCTCAATTCCAGTTCCACCCACACACCACTCTAAACTGTTGTCAGGCTGACAGGCCTTTCAGCTGCTCTGCCTCTTACTGGTGAGCACCCATCAACCATAGATGTTTCTATGAACCTGTGTATCCCTGGGCCTCCCAGTCTTTCACACCCTAGGACCTTACTTCAGCATTGTGTAGGTTGGAGTAAAAATGCAGAGCGGTTCCAGGGGGTGTCCATGGAATTTTCTGGGCTTCTGAGCAGCTGTGAGGTCAAAAAGACAGCTATGAGAAAGGGGAGCATGTACCCCAAATACTTTTGTCCCCAGGTGTCCTTTGAGAACAACTGATGGGGACCAAAAGGGCGTTGTAGGCTCCCCTCTGCAGAGGGAAGGTGTCCGCCCCATGGCGCCAGGCTCCCCATGTCCCATTACCTAATTGTAGTGTTCTGAGAGAGGATGGAGTTGCAGAGAGCACTGGTGCCAAATCGAAGGACACAGGCAGACACTAAGACCAGGAAGGTGGCTATAGCTGAGAGGGCCAGTGCGATGCGGAGCCCTATCCGGCCTCTGTGAGGAGGGAGAAAACAAGCTTTGTGGTTGAGGTGGGACCCCTCCCACCTCAGCCCTGGCCCTCAGAGTGGAGCAGTCACCTTTGGGAGTCCTCGATGCAGCTACTGTAGACCCAGAAGAGCAGAAGCAGGAGGCAGTAGAGGGCCAGGAGGCCAGAGGCCCCAGCCACAAAGTAGCAGAGGGAGGGGGCTGAGCCTCGGGATAAGGCCAGGGAGGAATGGTTCAGGGTGGCCACACCATACAGGGGACAGCTGCCACTGAAGGAGGCCTGTGGAGAGAGGTTGCTGAGTCCTAGGTTTCAAGTTAGTGTGTCTCCAAGCAGGCTTGTGTCAGTTGTTAGGGATTAAACCTGAGCCAGGGCCACACTGGGAAGGTCACTTCCTATTTTCTGGGCCAGAAGAGGGCCTGCTTGGGAAATCAAACCTGCAGTGGCCAGAAGGATCAGGAAATACAGTAGTTTTAAAATACATGGAGCTTCAGAGATGCCTCACAAATTCTGGTCTCCCCTCTGCAGAAACCCTAGAGTAAAACCAGAACTTGTGTGACCTAAAAACTATCTCTGATGTTTTCTAACTAGTGCTTACTTTATAGGGATTAAACGAACCTGTTTATTAAGATTTCCTGGCTGGGGTAAACAATGTAAAACATTGGCTTGTTTTACGCAAGTGTTTTCTACATCGCGTGTTTGTCATCACGTTGTGTTTGCAATCATGTGGTAACCTGATCATCTTCACTACACTATGCTTTGCTTCTTGGCTCGCTCAGCACAATAGTATCTATGATTTGAGGAAGGCGTGGCCGCAGCCGACATATTTCAAAGCCAGAGTAAAGTCAAGCAACAAAAGCCTCCAAGCCGGGCTATGTCTGGTGCTGCTTACACTCTTGAAAGCTTGTTCCTTTGGCGAAAGAACGACTTAAGTATGACCTGGGCGGCGGGAATCACAGACCGCTGCCCGCCAGGTCCACCGGCTCCTCGGAGCCAGCAGCGTGTCCGGCCCCACAGCACGGCGGTCTTCTCTGTTAGGATCAGCCCGTCCCCGCTGCCTACCCGTCCAGACCCCACTGCCGCCCCGCCCCGCAGCCGCACCTGGGTCCGGGTTAGCGTCGCAGCCACCAAAGCCCCGCAAAGGAAGGCGGCGGCAAAGAGCGCGAGCTCAATGCGCTGAAGCCAGGAGAGCGCCATGGCTCTATCGCACCCGGAAGTGCGGCTCCGGGAGCAACCACCCAAGCCCCGCCTCATGTGGCGAGACCCACGAGTTCGGAGACCTCACTTCCGGCGGGGGTTTATTTAGAGACGGGGTGTACCGCCTCAGAGCGGCAGGTACAGCGAATAGTCCGAAAGCACCCAGCGGCGGGCCGGGCGGCTGGTGCGGCCGATCATGGGCAGCTTCTGCACGTAGCGGGAAGCCGGGCTGGGCCCGTAGGGCGCGGGGAAGGCCGTCTGGAAGAGGCGCCCGCGGCACCGCCTCCCGGCCTGCCGCCCGGCGATAATAAAACGGAAGTAGGGGGCGCCACGCGGGGCGAAACGGCTCTTCTGGAAGACGTCGCGGGTGCCGGCACCGGGGCCCTGCTGCCGAGGCGCCCCCCGCGCCCGGTGCATGCGCGGCAGCGGCCTGTTGTCAGAGGCGGCGGGGGCAGAGGCCGACGGAGGGCCGCTGCCCCGCGGGCTCTCGTCGCCCTGCGGGCTAACCATGGCGTTAGCTGTCAGCTGCGGCATCTTCCGCACGGAGTCTGGGGCCGCCGCGGGCTCCTTCTTGTCCCCGGGTGGCCGAGGGGCCGTGGGCGCAGGCTGACCCGTGCCGAAGCGGGTGGCCAAGCTGTCACCGAAGAAAGCATAGAGCTCTCGGTAGATGTCCGCCAGGGTCACTGAAGGGGAAGGTTCCTCCGGCCCCGCGCTTCCAGGGGGCAACGGGAGGCCAGACCCAAAGCCCGGTTCTGCGCTGCCCCCAGAAGGAGACCCCTGAAGGAGAAGGTTGTCCCAGGGCAGATCGTCCGTGCGCCGGCACCCCCTGCTCCCCGGCCCCCTCTTGCTGGGGAATGCTGCCTGGGCCTTCATCTTCAGCAGCCTCTCCACGGCCACCTGTAAGAGCAGCGGGGTTAGGATACTCAAGGACTAGGAGGAACCCGGGCCCTTGCACTATTCCAGTGTAAGCCCTGCACGGGAAGGAAGCCGGAGGGGGCTGGCACTCACCAGAATGGCTCCGTAGACCTTGTGCCCATCTGCTTTAACCTGGGCATTAGATACTGAATAGTCATCCAGCACAGCTTGCAGATTGGTCCAGTAAGTGGATAAGTGTGGGTAGAGGACTCGTTCTACTGCCTGGAAGGGGGAGAGAGGGATGCAGTGAGGGACTCTTTGATGCTTACTGCCACTTCAGTATGCTTTCCAAGAAAAGACCTTTTTTTCTCTGACACTGGACAGGGCTCAGTCCTACTAAATTCCCTGCCTGGCATACCCAACCAACATTTGGAACCTACCATATGCCCAAGACTTCACTAAGCACTGGGAATGAAGATCAGGTCCAAAGACAGACAATATAAAATGACCCCACTATAACTGACGTGCTGTATCACTGATGTAAGGGCTAAGAGGGTATTTTGTTTGCCAACTGCTACCTTAATGCAATCAATACACAAGTGCTGTCCTTTTTTATTGGGCTTTGATGGATCAGAAGCTTTGGGTAGTCACCCAGAGCCTAAAGATTTGGAGATGCTGACAAAGTGACAGTTCCTAGGAGCATATAACTTGCTGCAGACTCAAGACACATGAAAGCTTAAATGATTCTATAACTATGGTAGTTAAAAATCAAACCAATAATAAAACAGCATGCCAAAATTTACAAAGTCTACAAGCATTCAAGGGAAAAAAAGCATCTCAATATTATTAAATATAAAAAAGAAACACTCCTTCCCTACCTCATTCTCTAAGGCCAATGTAACCCTGACCCTAAAACCAAACAAGGACAGTGTATGAGGGGAAATATAATTGATTTCACTCATGGCTATAAAGAAGTCCTTTAAGATTTTAGTAAACATAACAGTTTTTAGAAAATACATTCCATTGCAATAAAGTTTTGGATCTTTTTAAAGACTATACCACAACCAAACTGAGTTTATCCTAGAAATGTATAGATGGTCTACTGTCAAAAAATCTCAGCCCCTGCCAGGCGCTCCATGGCGGCCACTGAGAGTGGACTCCCCCTATCTGCGTGCCTCACTGCACTTCCTTTGCAGCTGTGTCCCACACACCGGATAATGGCTGTGAGCCTGAGAAATCTGGTCTCAAAATTAAAGACAGACACGCAGGAGAAAAATCCACTGCCTTCGAAAGAAAAGAACTACTGACAATGAAGGCTGCACCTGCCTCTCCCATCTGCCTGTCTGGGTGGCAGGGAAGGAAAAGAACTTGCAAGGAAGAAGCTGGGGGGGAGTGACAGGAAATTCAGAGTCAAAACCAAGCTGGTCCAAGGTTTCCTGCATGCTTGTAAAATGCAGTTCACTCAGAGTGCCATTTTTTTCTTGTTCAAATTATTTTAATTATTGGAATGCACAATTTTTTAATATGCAAATAAGTTTTAAAAAGCAGGGGGCAATCTCTATATATAATTAATCACATTAACAGATAAAGCAGAGAAACCAATTCATTTCAGAAGATACAGAAAAAGCACTTGATGCCCCAACTGGTGTGGCTCAGTGGATTGAGTGCTGGCCTGCAAACCCAAAGGTTGCTGGTTGCATTCCCAGTCAGGGCACATGCTGGGTTGTGGGCCAGGTCCCCAGTTGGGGGCAAGCAAGAGGCAACTGATTGATATATCTCCTGCCCACTGACGTTTTCCTCTCTCCCTCCCTTACCCTGTCTCTAAAAGTAAATAAAATCTTTAAAAAGTTTTTAAAGCACTTGATAAAAGTTCAACACAAATTAATGATAAGAACATAATTTTCTTAATCTGAGAAAAGTTACCTATAAACACACAAAGTAAACAACCTCAAGATTGGGAAAGATTATTAGCAATTCTTTTAAAACTGAAAATGAGAAAAGTTGCCTGTTATCTTATGTAAAATGGTATTAGTGGTCTGAGCAATGAAATAATAAAAAGAAATTAAAGGCATTAGGTTTAGAAGAGATACAATAAAGCCGTCATTATTTGTACACGATATGACTGATGTACATTAAAAACCCCGAAGAATCTACAGACGGAAAGGACAGTTCAGGAAAGCAGCAGAATCAGGACACATGGCAACTGCTTCTACACACCAATAAGAAACGCCACGAAAAGAAGACAGCATCACAGCAGCATCAGAGAACAGCAAGATTCTAGGACGAAATTTAATAGAGTACATGTAGGTTTTCTTCAGAGAAAGTTATGAAAGGATCGTGAAAGACCTAAAAAAAAGGACATAGATTTGTGGACAAAGGAATTATTAACGATGTCAATTTTCTCAAAAACTGATCCAACAGATCCAGTGTGATTCCCATGAAAATCTCAGCAGCGTCAAACAGAATGTATTCCAGGCAAGCAAGAGTGGTTCAGCAGAAAAATCCATTCCCAGAACCTGTGAAATTCTCAAAACTAAGATAAATAATCATTGGCTAGTCTCTACAGACACTAAAAAGGTACTGACAAGCTCAATGATCTATTCCTGGTTAAAATATACTCAATACAAGAGAAATGAAGGGTAGTTCCTTAACATGATAAATTAGAATGGGCAGGAATTTATGAAATCATGTATTAATATCTGCCATACGGGACTTTTGACTTTTGAAAGGATAAAATGTTTGTATACAGAAAGTCAGTAAGCCAGTGTCACTCCAATAAATTCAATAAAAATAAGCAAATAAATAAAAAGAAAAAATAGCTCTGGCTGGTGTGGCTCAGTGGATTAAGTGCCAGCCCACACAGACTAAAAGGTTGCTGGTTCGATTCCCCACCAGGGCACGTGCCTGGGTTGCAGGCAAGGCGGTGCAAAAGGCAATCAATTGATGTTTCTACCACACATTGATGTTTCGCTCTTTCTCCCTCCCTGCCCTCTCTCAAAAAATAAAAAGAAATTAAAAAATTAAATAAAAAATAGAAATATCTAATTAACTTGGACATAAGCATTAAAAAAAAAAAACCAGAAAAGCCATCACTGAGGTCTATGGCAAGAACTCGATACACAGCAGCAGCAAGCACATACCATTTTATGATAAAAGACACACGAATACTTTTTCTAATGACAAACAGGAGCTCTAATGGCTCTGTGAGAAAGGCCAGGGTCCTCACCTTCCAGCCAAGGGCATGCAGCCCCACCACAGCGCCATAGTGAGAGCAGAGAGGCCGCACAGGATCTGCCAGGACCTTCTGAAGGGAGAGCAGGATCTGCTGGTACAGCCCACTCACAAGGTCCCCATGCGTCCTGTGGGAGCAACATGCAGTCAGGGGATGAGGCACAGCACTGCCCAGTGTGCTTCAAGTCACAGCACAGGGGAAACAGCACTTGTCTGGCACTCCGGGGTAAGTGAACAAGGTGGCTAGGGCTGACATGCCTGGGACCTGAAGGCTGAAGGACCAACGCCTTGGCGTACCTGTCACCCATTTGTAGAATCCCAGTGTGCCCAGGGTGCTGACTAGGAAGCTTTCAACACAGAGCCACAAAGTCTGCACATTAACCCCACCTCCCTACCCCAACCCACTCAGCTCTGCAGCTGCCCCACCCTTTATTCAGCTCTCCGCCCAGCAACTACCAGAAGATGTGGCTGAGAAGGAGGGCAGCCCCATCTCGCAGAGTCCAGTGGTCATTCAGGGGGTTGATGGAGGCCGCCAGTGGCTCCAGGACGCAGTAGAGGACACTGCCCACCAGGGAGCGGACGTAGGGGCCCAGGCAGAGGTGTGGGTTCCGAACCAGACTCCGTGCCACTTGCAAGAGCCGGTGCAGCTGCTCCAAATCGTGGCTCACAGATTTCACCTGTTGGTAGGGGAGGGTTGCTTAGGGGGATGTGAGGGTGCACAGCAGCCTGCCACTCTGATGGCACCTGCCATAAGCCCTACATGCTGCTGGGTCAGTGCCTCCCCGCAAAACATTCTCCCCTGCCCCACCTGCTCACTCACCCCACTGACCACATAAACAAAGTAAGGCAGGAGCGCTGCAATCTTGGAGTTGGTCTGCAGGTCTTGGAGAGCAATCTGAAAAGGAAAGCGCCAGACTGTGCTGCATCCACCAGCCCCAGGTAAAAAGCAACCCTTTTTTAAAGGTCAAGTTTGGCACATATATACTAAAGTTTTAAATGTTTATGCTGTGGCCCTGGCTGGTGTGGCTCAGTGGATTGAGCACCAGCCTGAGAAACAAAGGGTCGCTGGTTCGATTCCCAGTCATGGCGGATGCCTGAGTTGCAGGTCAGGTCCCCAGTAGGGAACTCCTGAGAGGCAACCACATATTGATGTTTCTCTCCCTCTCTTTTTCCCTCCCCTCCCTGCTCTCTAAAAATAAATAAAATCTTTTTTTAAAATAAAAAGGGGTTCTTATTTTTTAAAAAAATAACCCTAAAACAGAGGCCACATGGTTGAGCAGACCACCAAACAAGCCCTCATCTGAACTGGACAGAAGAGGACTGACCAGCAGGGCCTGTGGAGCCCAAGAGGCTAACACAGCAGGGGCTGGTATGAGGCCTGGGGACAAAGGACCGAAGAGCAGGCCTGGCTAGTGGTGTTGATGCCACACTTAGCGCCAGGTCAACAGACACTCCAAGAGCGGTCTCTGGACTTAAGGAGTGGGGAGACCAATCACTTGAGCCCCCTTAGGGCCCTGCTGGGCTGCCGCTTCCCCTGAGGGACAGTCTCCCAGAGCAGGAAGGGGAGTGAGTCCTTCGGGAGGACCAGTCTCAGAGCGCCACACCACCCCACGCAGAGCAGCTCCTACACACATCAATCAGTCAGTGTGGAGGGGACAGCACGGAGGTATCTGAAAGAATTTCATGAGAACACGGAAGCTGCACTGTGTGTCCCAAATCGAGGCGCACTCACTCACCTTCATCAGCTGTGGATCGTCCCCCAGTACAGCCCGAGTCACTTGCTGGTAGTACTTGAGAAGGTCATCGGTCAGTGAAGACACAGCGCTGGGCACTGCAAGACGATGGGCAGGAGGCAGTCAGGGTGGAGAGCCCAGGCCTCCCTCTGCCCTACTGTGCCTGCCCGCCCCCCGACAACCACCATCCCCACACGTGCCCCTGAGGAACCTGTTCAGACAGGACTCCCAGAGCACAGAGCCGCCTCTCTCAGCAGCCTGACCTCACAAGCTCTCCACACCTCTGTGCCCTGTATGCTGCCTCCCACCCGTTCTCTGCCAGGCAAATTCCTGCTCACTCCTTAAGCCCCAAGCTCTGCTTAGCAGACTCTGGAAGTGAGCACAGCCCCTCTGGGACCCCAGCAGGCCGCCCAGACTTGCATGCCAGCACCCAACACACGGCTTCATGACTGGTTATTGGTCAGTGCTCTCATTTCCAGCTCTGAGCCCTCTGGAGAGACCAGTGCCCACCCAGAACAGGGTGTCCATAAATACTTGTCAGATAAAGACTCAGAGGTGTATGGGCACCAGCCACACCTCCTAAGGGAAGAAGGTTCAACCAGATGGCCCGTTCCCCACAGGACACCTTACCCGATCCTTGAGGTGCCAGGTTCCCTTTGCCATCTAGGTAGGAGACATGGACTGGAACCAGAGCAGAGAGACAGCTCAGCCTGCGGCTTTGCCCCTCACCATACCACCACCCCTCTGAGTTGTGCCCTGTTCACCATCCAGCCCATCCCACTCCTCTGACAACCCAGCCCTTGTCCCCAGCCCATGAGGGACCTTAGCATTCACCTCTCACAGCCGTCTCCGCACAGCCTTTGGGGATGTTGGTGGCCAGGGCCAGCTCCACCAGGTTCACCTCTCGGTCTTCGGGGAAGTAGAGCTCACCCTCCCTGGTGGGGCGCAGAGGCAGCACCTCCTGGGATCCGTAACCACACACAGCCTGAGCACAGACAGGATCGGAGAGCAGGCTGAACCCGGGGAGGAAAGAGGTGCTCTCCCAACCAGGGCAGGGAGCCTTGTTTGAGGAGAGTCCAGAAATGCTGAGAAAAGGAGGGATGCCTGCAGCTTCAGGCCCACCTCTGGGAACTTGGCCGAGGTATCCAGTGCTCACAGGGTCAAGAGGCAGAACGTGGTTCCTCCTCCCAGATCCATCAGGGCTGGGAGTCCCACCCCAGGCCACTGGTCCTCTTCCTCACACTCACCCAACTTTGAAAACACAACTCTCTTCTGAACATGACCTTCTCCCCTCGACTCCCTGGCCCAGAACAACTGTGCAGGACATCCTAACACCCACACCGTGCTCAGGCTCCTCCCTCACCTGGAACATCCTCTCTTTTCCTTCCAGCTCTGTCTAACCCAAGCTTCCCTTGACAGGCCAGCTCAAGTCCCATCTCTTCTGAAGCCTTCCCTAAACTCCTGGCCCCTGTAGCCTCCTGTCCCTCTGTTCTAAACTCACAGACCATAGGGGCTTGAGCCTGGCCCCTATCCTGCAGTTGCTCTGACCTTTCCTCCTGTGTGTATTTGGTCTCCACATCTCGCGGCATTGCCAGCCCGCATGCCAGCTGAGCCCTCTGCAGCCTGTGCCCCACTCACCTCCACGCTGCTCCATCTGAGGGCCCTGTTGAAATCTTCCACGGTCAGCTTCCGTCGTTTGGTGTGTTTCATGAACTGGGAGCTATTCTGGGAGAGGAGGAACAGAGTCAGGAGACAGGGAGCAGGATGTGCGGAGCCCCCAGTGCAGAGAGGCAGCCTGGAGAGGAGGCAGAAAGGATACCAGACCAGCGACCAGAAAGCCTGGATTGCAGCTTGGCTCTTATGCAGACAATACTCAAGGTCACGGTCCCTCTCTGGGCCTCAGTCTCTCACATGCAGGATGTGGCTACGAACCCGCCTAGATGCCCAGCGGGGCTGCTGTGAGGTGCACACGAGCAGACACCCAGTGAGTGCTGTCTACAGGAAGGGGGAGCCCTGGGAAGGGCGAGACAGTCTCCACTGTATTCCCTCAAAGCACAGAGCGGGTCCCCAACCTGTTTGGTGAGTAAACCCCTGTAGGAAGGGGTAGCCAAAGAGAGTTGGGGGTACTGGGCATGGGGAGTGCGTACCTGGGTGGCCTCCCTGAGACGATAACACACATCCTCTGCGAGCAGGGCTGCCACCTCATCGCTCAGCTCCAGGCCTGTGCTCTCTGCCATGAGTCGGACTGACTCCCGAGGGATCTCCACAAACCGCCGCTCTTCCCGTTCTGACATGGCCGCAGTGGAGCTGGGAGTGGGGAGGGAAGGTCTGAAAAGCCACTCATCCCCTCAGCCCAGGAGCCTGACTCAAGGCCTTCGGAACTGGTCTTGCAGCTCCTGCTCCAGAACCCCCAACCAAGGCACCATGAAGGCTCTGAGTGTCCAGGTGAGGACACTGTGAGACCCAGAGCAACAGATTTGAACTGGGCCAGAGGGCAGACAACAGTGACAACTGAGGAAGTGCCCAGCCTTGGGATCAACAGAACTGGGTCCCAGTCCTGTCCCACCACTTCCTATGCGAAGTTGGCTGAGACTTTCATCAGTCTGAGCAACTGGTGTCCTAAACTGCAAGTCAAGGTAACAATCCCTGGCCTCCAGAACTCACAGGGCTAAGCACAGAATGAGAGGATGTATGAGAAAGTCAGGGGCCAACAGGCCACGCGAACGGAAGACGTTACCACCCTTCACTACGAACAAAAGCTTCATGCCTTCTTCCTTCTGATTCGTGCTACAACCACCATCTATTAAATCTTGATGAAAAAACCGCTTTACCTGGCATTCCCTTGCTCAAAAATCTTCACTACTTCCCCACTGATTATAAAAGGTCAGTCGGAATTCCCCAGTGAGACACCCCGTGTTTGGTCCCAAGTACCCAGAGCTGTTTAAGCCAATTGTAAGTCAGGCCTGGTGTCTCCTGGCCTGCCTAAGCCCTGCCCTGGTGCTCAGGCTGGTCTGCTGCCCCCTCCACTCCAAGCCCCCACACCCTCCTCTTTGCTAGGATGAACTCAGTCTCTCCTTTGAGGTCTGCCCGACCCATCTGCCATCTGGGACAGTCAGGCTTTTCATAGTTGGGTTTTTGCCTAGTGTCTGGCCTTCCCCAGTTTGGCTTTGAGGCCTAAAAGTAGGAAACTGCTCTTTGGTTTACAGGATACGGCAGAACAAGAACCTAACAGAAAGCTGCGCTGTGAATGACTCCAACACCATGTGACACATTAGATAGGTCCCCATGGGCCAACGTGAGGCATCAGCCCCATGGGTAACAAGGCCGAGCTCCACTGGGAAGCACCCAGGCCTTGCCCTCACCCTCCTCTCCCGCAGGACTCACGAGGTCACCAGGACCTCCAGGTTCCTAAACCCAGTGGGCATCCTACCGGCCTCCCTGCAGCCTTTCTCCCAATGGGTCCCCATTGCCCTGGGAATAAATAAAGGACAAACCATGACTCCAAGGCCCTGCAGGTGCGCCTACTTCGGCCATACCTCCTCCTACTTTTATCTCGTGTTCTTCGTTCCTGCCCCTGGCCTCTTTTCATTTCCTCAAAACACCTTCTTTTCAGATGGCCATACATTCTGTTTCCTCTCCTTGAAATGCTCTCCTGCACCCCAATCCCTGGATCTAGTGAATGCCACTGTGCTTCTGCAAATGCCAGTTCAAACATCACTTGTTCGGGGAAGTCTCCCCAGACCCCCACGATGTCCCAGTACTTTGTCTTCAAAGCAGTTATCAGTGTGTAGTTTTATATTTGTGTAACTTTTTTAAAAAAGATTTTCTTTTTAGAGAGAAGGGAAGGGGGGAGAGAGAGGGGAAGAGAAACATACATGTGCCAGAGAAACATCAATTCATTGCCTCTCACCCCCCCAACCCAGGCATGTGCCCTGACCAGGGAATGGAACCTGCGACCTTTCAGTTTGCAGGATGACGCCGGACCAATTAGGGCAGTGTAACTTTTTGATTAACACCCACCTCCCCACTAGATTGTAAGCTCCAAACCAGCAAGAATCAGGCCTGTTTGCTCACCTTTGCATCCCTAGCAGCGTCAGCCACAGTGTCAGCACATCATACTCCCTCAAGAAACACTTGCTGGAAAAATGAATAAAGAAAAGCTATTTTTCTAAGCACATGCCATGCCTGAGGCACTGATCTAAGTGCGTATACCCTAGTTTACCCTCGTTAATGAAGAGATGGGTATTATGTAAGCATTGTGTCTGTTTCACAGCCAAGGAAATTATATCTCTGAGAGGGAAAATGTTAAAATGACTTGTCCAAGATCATCCAGAGATCATCAAATAAGGAGCAGGGACTCGAACCCCTGTTCTTAATGGTCAGCAGTGGCGGGCTGTGTGGGAAACAAGGCCTGAATTCCCAGCGCGAATATCTGGCGCTGGGAGACCTGCCAATAAATAACTGTTAAGTCTCTGTCTCCCCATCTGTGAAATGGGAGCACGAGTCCCGCGCAAACGCGTGAAGGGAGTTTCCCTATTTTATGCCCATATTAAGACCCACAAAGTCCAGCCGCCTCGGACCAAGATCTCCCGCTCCTCAACCTCCCCTCGGCATCCTCGGCCACTAGCCACACTGGTTAGGAAGCGTGGGAACTGACCTCTACCAGCTACAGTGCTGCGCATCCTCCCACCCAGCTTCACGCATCCTAGATCCTGAGGTGGTGGGGTGCAGGAGGTCAAGGGTTACCGAACTTGGGTCACGTGGTCAGTGAAGGGGGCGGGCACCCAGCGCTGCGGACTCTAAGGCCAGTCGGAGTGCACAGTCCGCAACAGGATGGGGAGTCCTTGGGCTTGCTTACCTGAGGGCTCCGGCAGGCGAAGGTGGCTACCGAGAAAGCGGCGACAGCGGCAGCTGCTGCTTCCTCTCACGCCATTCACACTAATTCCCTCTCTCAGCCCTCAGGCCCGCACTCCACAAGCACATCCAATCGGCGAGCACCTTGCGAAGCTTCCGCCCCCCCCCCCCAGGGGGCTCCCAGCCATGCGATTGGTCCCTGGGAAGGTGCTGTGAAAGATCCAGGCGCCCGGGGGTCACGTGATCCCAAAGAGTCGTACTTCTTAAAGCCACAGCTCTTGGGAGTTCGGGGAGTAGGTGTATATGGTTTGGTGTGCGTTTTAATAACCATGTTCTCAAGGAAGGCTTCCCCTTTCCCATGGTCTTGTCTGCACCTTAGTTTCCAAGCACTTGCATTTATGTGACTGCAGCAAAACCCTAGACTTTGGTGTGTGGCTTAGTTTTCCTGCCCGCTTAGTGGAGTTCAGTTTACCTCTCCCACATCACCTGCCGCTTACCTCTCCCAAAGAATGGAGGAGGCTCCTGGTAGGTATTCTCTCGGGCAGAAGGATCTTCTGACTTGGCCAAACCCACGTGCAAGCTCCAGACTCCAGGGCTTTGCTCATCCGGATACCCTACCTTGTATCTCCGTCCAATAAGCCAAATATAAGCCTGCACCTACCTCGCAGACTTCTTTGGTGGTTTTACACGTACACATTTCCCCAAATTTGGGCAATTCTCAATTGAGAAACAAGTGGTGTTATTGAGTAAGGGATGATATTTGGAGTCAGAGCAAGCCGGGTTCAAATTCTAACACCGTTTTTGGGCCGATTACCTAACCGCATTTCCCTCCCCCATCTACAAGCTGGGTAATAGTACCCATCCCAGTCACTGCGATTGAGATGTCTATGAAAGCACTTTGCAGAGTTGGTGGTTGAACTTGTACTCATGCATCAGGAGGCAAATAGTAAGTTAATTCCTTTATGTTCACCCAAGACGGGATAGTTTGCATGGGCTACTCTTTATAGAATGGAGCTTTCTGCAGGGGAGTGGGCATGGATGTAATAACCTCACTCTTCCTCCCTCTCAGGGCAGATGCTGCTACCTCTGGAAAAGATCCTCTGAGACCAGAGCTGGGAAAGCCAGATGGATGCGATTGGAGTTGCCATGGTAACACAACCCAAGGAGACTGTGACCCTGCTGAGTATTTCCCAATCATGTTCAGAATGGCGTTTGGTAGTTTTAATATTGTGCTTGAACGCCAGGGTGTCTGCGCACCTCTGCACTAGGGGAAGGACTGAGGTCCTGGGTCTGAGATCAGCTCAGTGGAATCTGGGCTGCTGGTAGATCTCCTTGCTAAAATGTCATTGTCATAGACAGCTTTTGGCAACCTTGGAAGCCCAAGACAATCGAAGGAGTAAGGCCAAGGGGCCTTTGGGATGTTGTGAAACTATCCAGACTGTCTGGGGCTCATTTGCCCCCCAACCTGAGTGGAGGCAGGGGCCAAGGAAAAGCAGTAGTTACAGGAAGCATGGCCACAAATGGGAGAAAGGTGGCCCCCTCACTTCCCAGCACCCAGTGCCTGATGGGAGCTATGATGGCTTTGGAGTCAGACTAATGGGTAAATAAATAAATAAAAACCAAAGCCCCACTACTCATTAGCTATGTGACCTTAGCCATATTAGTTCACTTCCCTGACCTGTTTGCATCAACCACAAAGTGGGACAATGGAACCTACTTCATGGCTTGTAAAAACTCAGTAGTGTGTGTGATGTATGAAGGATTCAGCATGCTGCCCGGCAGACACCCTGTTACTGCTGGCCTGATCTAAGACCTCTTTAACTGCCAGTATCAAACTGTAAAGGATCAGAAGGGTCCTGGAGACCATCCTGGGGCCATCCTCCATCCCAGTCCCTCCCCGACACAGGGCCAGCCTTCTTGGTGGGGGCCACTCCATGTCCTTACCAGCACCTGTCTGCTCATGTACCATGAGCTGCTTCTCTGTCCCTTCTAGGCCTGACGTTACTTCCAGGTTATCCCTGACACAACTTATGGGTGGGTGGACCCATTTGCAAACTTGGGAAGAATTTTATTCTCAGTGAGACACAGGGTATCTAGGATCTAGAGAAAATCCCCGCAACCTGTGTCACCAACTCACAGTACGCAGTACCATAACTTTAACAGTTTCCACTAGAAAATTCATTCCAAATCCAGCATAGTAACTTTCTGGCTCTTAACAAACTTGGAAAGCTGGCAGTGCTGAGAGCTGGGGGTTTAAAAATGAAAGGGAAGCATGTGAATCTACAATGATCTCAATAAAATAACTGAAACTTTAATAATTAAAAAACAAGAAGGGAGACAGTAGCAAAATAGTTTCCTGACCCAGTCTAGAGGTATGACTGGAACAGCTTCTAGTGGTCCAGGACTTGAGGAGGCAAGATGAACAGAACCACATTCTTACCATGTCCCGGGCCCTGTTCTAGATGCTTCCTATCAGGGTCTCTGGAACTTGGCAAAACTGATATCGGAGGACAAAAGATTCTTTATTGTGGAGGACTGCACTATACACCATGTGATGTTTAGCAGCATCCTCAGCCTACACCCACTAGAAGGCAGTAACACCCCTACCCACTTGCTACATCCAAAAATGTCATCACCAAACATCCCCTGGGGGCCAAAATCACCTCGGATGATCGCCACTGCTTTATAGGCATTGTCTAATAGTAATTATGATTGAGTTGAATGCCTATCATGGACCAGGCTCTGTGCCAGCCACTTGTGTTATACTAAGTCCTCACTGAATGCCGTTGGTAGGTTCTGCGGCTTTAAGTAAAATTACATATAAGGAAACCAATGTTAGGACAGACTGACATGAAAGTAAGTTGCTAAGGAATCTCATCAATGTTATAATGAAACAATGCTAAAAGGAACAATGTTGAAAGAAACATTCCTCAAGGACCTGCTGTATGATCTCTGCCGGTAGCAGCAACCATCCAGAGGGTGGTATGCCCATTTTACAATGAAAAAACAAGCCACCTGAGTGGGACCAAAGCCAGTTGTTCTGTGTCAATCCAAATACCAGGCATTCTAGTGCACAGCTCTGCTTCCCAAGCAAGTCAAGGAAAGCTGCAAATGAAAAGAAAGGACTGACTGAGATCTGCTAGATCAGGCAGTGAGCAGGCAGGCTGGGAAAAGGCACGCCAAGGCAGACAAACAGTTCTGCGAAGGCAGAGTGTGAGGGAGGGTAGTGTGTTTAATTTTGTAGTCATTGCACATATTTTTCTAGTGTTACCCTAAGGAGATTATGAGCCATTTCACACCTTCAGCTGAGTTTAGTACAGTGATTGCTCAGCACAGAAAGGCCTCTGGTGTTTATGTACCCATCCTAGGAAGGGCGGTGTTGGGACCCTGCAGCCTGTGTTATTACTGTCCTCTGTTCACCTCTTCCCAGCTGTACTCTTGGTTATTTTTAAGGTGGAGGGAAGGGAAAATACTAGGAAACCAGACTGGTGCTTGGAGTGGTTCTAATGATAGTATCACTTGCTGGAAGCCAAACATGCAACATCAATGCCTTCTCATCAATGAGGTCAACCTTAGACCTTGGCATAAGGGTCAGTCAAATTCCTTGGGGGGCTCAGGCATCAGGCCAAGCAAAGAGGGTCTAGCAAGCAGCTGCACCCTGGCCTTTTGAAAAAGAGCTGTTCTTACCAAAGAAAGAAGGTAACACTTCCATGAGAACCAAAGGCCTTTTATAGTTAGAACACACAGTCAAAATCTGCGAGTGGCAGCTAAACTACAAGAAGAGCCAGATGCCTCCTGGGACAAAGAACCTTCCTTGCTTCCCCCACAGCAGCCAGACTGGGCCTCTGGACAACATGGGAAGTGTGACAATCACACCTCCTAGACAAGGACCAAACAAGGTAGGAGGCCCTGGTGTTCAGCTCACAAGCCCTAGGAAAAGAGGAAATGCACATGAGTTACACCCAGAGCTTAGAGCAGCTGAAACGGTGCACTTCCCATCCCAAAGGACCCATCTATGACTCAAGCATTAAATCCCATCTCCACCCCTATACCCACACACCCCTTCCCCAGGCAACCACCCTGGCATACAGTGAGGCACTCACCTAAGTAATCATCCATCAGGGAGCCAATAGCAAACTGTAGGAAGGAAGGTAAAAAGGAAATGAAGCCTAAGCAAGCATAGAGCTATTGCCTAATCTTCCCAGGCCCAGGCTTTCTGCCCACCCACCCCGCTTCATGGCAGAGGAGCACAAAAACCCCATGATGTCTAGGTGGTAAGAAATCAACAGCCCAGGCTCTGGCTGGTACTGGAAGGGAGGCAGGCAAGAGACTCACGATGTCATTCTTATCCACACGGGTCCCCACAATCTTCAAGCGGATCTCATCATCCTGCTGAATCACAATGTCCTAGAGGAGAAGGTAACAGTATCTCAGACGCCCCCCAGATAGTACTCCCCCTCAGAGCGGCTCATTCCCTCCTTTCTCTCACTGACTTCTTCCTACCCACTCACCTCATCCATCGTCTTGTAACATGGCGGGTTGGAGTTAGGGTCAAACTCCATCTCTGATGGGATGGACTGAAAAGGAAGTGGTATGGGGTCAGCACTTTAAATGGATGTTCTGGTAGGTAGTCATGAACACCTGTCTCTCCTTTTTAGCCCCACTTAGCATGCCCAGACTTACATGCCGAGAGATGAAGCAGGACATAGGTCCAATCTCTGTGAAGAGTCCAACCTAGAAGGAAAATGAGTGATCCTTGCTTTTTCTTTTGTCTCCAAAAGCCTTCTGAACTTCCCATGTTTACCTAATTCCTAATCAATTCTCCATGTTTTGAAACCAATCAGAACCATAGCATTTGTTTTCATCTCTCTTTTTTTCAAGGCTTCATTTTAAGTTAAGCAACTATAGTACAGTAGTGAAGAGCTGAGACCTGGAACTTGTCTGTCCAGAGTTCAAACACTTGTCAGTCACATGGCCTTGGCCACTAGACTTAAATTCTCTAAGCTTAAGCTTTTATAAAAAGAGATAAAAGCACCCACCTCCCAGAGTCACTGTGAGGCTTTTTACATTACCTGGCCCACAGTAACTACTCAATCAGCAGAGGCTACTGTCATTATGACTATTAACTTATATGCCCCTGAGTGAGGTAGGGTGAGGCCATACCATCTGACAGGTGAGAACTCTGAAGCACTAGGAAGTGGCTTGGCCAAGGACACACCATTAGCAAATGAAGTTGGGACCCATACCACCCTTCTGAGGGGCAACCCCATTGCCTCCCCTATGTTTGGTCTCACCTTGTTGACCTGAGTTACAACAGCATCCACAACTTCCCCTTTAAAGGGCCGGAAAACAATGGCCTTATACTTAACTGGATAAAGGACAAAGCCCCGGCCTGGCTGGATCACACCAGCCCCAATATTGTCAATGGTGGTGACAGCAATTACAAAGCCATACCTGCAAGGAGGATGACAAAGAGAAAGGCGCTGTGTGTGAAAAGAGCCTCTAAACCGTCTGCAACAAGAGTCAGAGAGCCTGGGGTAGGGGAACAACAGAAACAGGAAGTAAATGGTATTCCTGCTCCCAGAAAGCTTAATGGCCAAGAAAGAAGACAGGATACTGATCAGCATCTGTAACGCCAAACACTGCTCTCATAATTTCACAATAAATGTCCAAGGCTGCAGTCCTCGAGCCAAGAGACCCTCAGAATCACATGAGATGTGTTAAAATGCAGATTCCCAGGCATGTTCCCAGAGAGTCAAGATTATGTAGTGATACGATGAGGCTCAGGAACCTGCATGTTCAAGAAATACCCCAAGTTATCCTAATGATGGAGGGCAAGTATTCCACAGTCCTCTGCTCATCCCGGCTCATGCACGTCACCATGTGTGAGTCTGCTCCGTGCTGAGCCCAGAGATGGGCCACCACAGGTCCCTGGGCATAGGGGGTAGAGAAAACCAGCAGAATCACAGACGGGGAGCAGACACTCGCACAGTGATCAGACTGTGAGCCCCACAAGGCTGGCCTCATTCTGTCTCTCACTGCATCGTTCCCAGAAACCGACACAGGAGCGGACACACAACTGGAGTTTTAGAAATGTTTGCGGAGTAAATGATGACCAATCTCAGCTGATCGAACAAAGTCTTGTGATTCAGCTTTGCAGAAGGCGCCATGGGAACCCAAAGCAGGAAGCAATGTATTGCATGGGGCGCCTACGAGTGTGTGAGAGGGCTCCCCAGAGTGGGTGTCAGGGCCTTGCACAATAAGTAGGAGTTGGGAAAGGGCTGCAACGTAGGGTGCCGTATGCTTATCCTATGCTTATCATTGATCAGGCGGCGCAGAGTGCGGCACTCACTTGCCAGTGCAGGTCCCCTCCACCTCGGTGAAGAGCTTCTGCTTCACCGTGTTGAGCAGGTTGGGGCCGAAGTAGCGCGGGTGCAGCAGGATCTCGTGCTCCAGGGAGATCTGCGGAGAAAGTGGAATGGAGACCAGGCGAGGCACAGCAGGAAGACGGGGCAAGAAGCTGCCCCTCGTCCAGGGGCCCCACCTCTCTTCCCCTCTTGACCCTGCCCTCCGCCACCCGGTGTCCTGCTCACGTGGTAGAACATCTTCCCAAACGAGTTAGGGAAGCAGCTCAACCTGCACCTCCCCAGGGAGCGACGCCTCCCGTGCCACCGGAAACACACGCAGCCGCCCCATCCCAGCTTCCGGAGGGGACGTTGCTGCCGTAGGCGGAGACTCCGTGAAGCCCCGCCCCTCCCTCAGACAAGCAATCCAACAGCCGGCTCTCTTAAATTAACCGTCCCCAGAATAGATGCTCAATAAGTACTTTTAAACAGAATTGATGAAAGGTGGCATAAATAACGCGTTTTAGCAGAGTGCATTCATTTAAACCTCCAGGTAGATGGTATCAGATTCAGTTAAATTGCAGGACCCGCAGATGGTGTCTGAAAATTGCTTGGATGTGTGAGCGGGGGGAGCGGGGAAAACATTATAATTGGAGTCAAAACCATTAGTAATAAATACTTGAAGCTAATCATTCCCTAATCACATAATTGTATGTGTAAGTACAAGCGTTCCATTGCTGTGATATCCTCTCCAGCACTTGGTATTTTCAGCAGGATTTTCTTGTTTGTTTTGTTTAGCCATTTTAATATCTGTGTAGTAGTATCTCATTATCGTTTTAATTTTCATTTCCTCAATGACTAATGATGTTGAACACCTTTTCATGTGCATATTTGCCAAGAGTGATTTTTTCAAAACTCAAGTCACACCAGGTCACTCCCTACTTGAGAATCCAATGACTTCCCCAGGCACTAGAATGAAAATCATCACCATGGCCCACCAGGCGGAGGTCAGATCCAGCTAACTCCATTTTCTGCCTCTTCCCCTCTTGCTTTCTCCACTCCGGTCGCATTGGCCTCCTTTCCCACCTCAGGACCCATGCCGCTGCTATTTCCCCTGCGTCAAATTTTCTTAGTTCTGATCTTCACCTGGTGGGGAGGGGGCGGGTGGGGGGCGGGGCGGTTGCGCTTTTCATCCTTCCGGCCCTGTCGAGAGGGCTTCTATGACTGCCCTGGCTCAAGTAGCCCCCTCTTAGTCAGCCCTCTGTTGTTTCGCCTTGTTTTATTTTCTTTCTATTTGGAGTCATCTTACTCATTTATATATGTGTGTGTATTGCTTGTTTTCCCTCAAGAAGGACAGGGATTCCCATCTGCTGTGTTCCTCCATATCCACCCTGGCACACAAACAAGTGCTCAGTATCTATTTGCATCACTGAGTGAATCTCTGACACCTTCCATAATGCTGGGCAAATAATGGAGCTTAACAAATACGGATTGATTGAGCATCATTCTCGTAATGAATCTATTATTATCTCTTTGAGCTCCCAAGGCATGGGTTGGCCATGATAAACCTTCCCCAAGCCCTAATCCCTTTGCTTCCAGCCTCCGTCTAATGGGGATAAGAAAGGCTATTATGGAATTAGAGATTATATCGTTAGCACATTCTTGCATTTGACAAATGCTAAATAAATGGTTGATATTTTTCTAATTTCTAAAAATACATAGACACATTGAAGCAAAGTTTTTTAACCTTTTTCCTTGGGGTAAAGTTACTCCTATAAGTAAGAATGCCTTTGGTTTTAGCTTTAAATTTCACACAGTTATTCATGTGCTATAATCTATGTATGCTAGCTTAATACCTCTTTCCTAAATAAAAGCTTTTATTAAAAAAAAAAATCTGCCCTGGCTGGTGTAGCTCAGTGAATTGAGCACAGGCCTGTGAATCAAAGAACTGCGGTTCGATTCCCAGTCAGGGCATGTGCCTGGGTTGCAGGCCAGTTCCCAGTAGGGGATGCACGAGAGGCAACCACACATTGATATTTCTCTCCCTCTCTCCTTCCCTTCCCCTCTAAAGATAAAATAAAATAAAATCTTTAAAAAAAATCTAACTACTGAATGATAGTCTAGAAAGATGTGTCCTGGCATCCTATAGCTCTGGGTGACCCAGCTTTGAGAGGCAAAGACACCAAGTTGTGCCCTACTTAATGGTGCTCCTGGGGGTGAAAGAGGCCTAAATCCAGGGCACACTTGTTCTGTTAAGCTGCAGTGGCCACTAGGGTGCATTGACCAGAGAGGGAATACTTTTTTCAGATTTGCACAGAGGTTAAAAGAACTGTAATTTTAAATACCCAGATCCAGCCCTGGCTGGCATGGCTCAGTGGATAGAGCTCAGGCCTGCAAACCAAAGGGTCCCCAGTTCCATTCCCTGTCAGGGCATATGCCTGGGTTGCAGGCCAGGTCCCCAGTAGGGGGTGCATAAGTGGCAACCACACATAGATGTTTCCCTCCCTCTCTCTCTCCCTTCTCCTCTCTCTAAAAATAAATAAATAAAATCTTTAAAAAAATAAAAATAAAAGCAATCATATCAGAATACTATCTTCCTTAAAACCCACTAATGACTTCCAATACACTAAGAATAAAATACAAACTCCTCACTGTGGCCAGTACATCCCATGCTTACCCACCAGTGTGAGGCCAGATTTTCCTCATGTAATCAAAACAATATCTCATAATGGCTTGAAAACAGAAGCCCACTGTCTTCTATTAAGCCAGACATTAAAGAAATTTTGAAAAATATTAAAAAAGACATTATTTTCACTTCATTTTTTAAAATAATTTTTCATTAACAGTGTTACTTATATTAGTTTTAATTCCTACACAATAAATATTGTATGGCTTAGAAGAACATCTTGAAGAGCTGGGGTCTCAAGCCCATGCCCATGTGGCCTGCATGTCTCTAGTACAAGGATGGCCGGTGGATGAACTGCCCCTAATTCTGGTTAGGTCTGATTGGAAGGCTTTTCTGATTGGAAAGTGGAGGTGCTTAGTGCTTAGTGTGGTGGGTGAAGGGGTGAGTAGTGGGTTATAGGCACTGAATTAATCCCCTGGTAACCCTGTCAACACATTGCTCCGGTCAGAGAAGAGGCAGGTTTCATTAACTCTCAACTTACAGCCCTTTTCTTCGACTATCTAGGGACTCTCAACGATTTCTTCAAAAGTATACATGCTCTTTATTCTCCCATCCTGGGGTATTTTAGGGCCTTAAGCCCACTCCCTCCCTACCTATCAGCACCTGCCCAGTATGCTCCAGATAGAGGAGGGCACTGGAATCTCTTTCCTGTACGTTGACTATAGAGTTCAGGCTAGGGACTAGGACAGCATTCACGCAGCTGCTAGTTCTCCGACACCACCATTACTGAGTCACGAGCCCGAACCGTCAGACTGAGAACGAAGCAGTGATGAATATTAAAGAGGCAATCAGTTCTAGAGTGAGAAGACAGAGAGACCATTGCAGTTCTGAGAGGTGTTGCCCCCGATTACGGCAGAGCAGGGTCTAAAAACCGGGGAATATTGAGCGCCACACCAGCTCGTTGACTTTCTTTCTCCCCGCCACCTTGCAGCTGACGCAATACAATAGTCTGCGAAGTCGGGGGCCGCGCTCTGGTCCCTAAGGCCGGGTCCCCGCTTCAGGTAGATGGAGAAACTCAGCCAATCCAGAGGGCTCTGAAGCAAAGGAGGGACGAGGAATTGAAGTTTAAGACAGGAACGCCAACCAATCCAGCGACTAGCTATCTGAGCGACGGACACCAACACCCACTTGGAAACGCCGCTCAAAGAGGGAGGATGGTTAGTGGACAGTGAACCAATCCGACAAGAGAAGGCAAACTTGCTCCCGTTACATCTAAGAAGGTGGGAAGGGGCGGAGCTCGCCCAGTGGCTGCTCGGTGGTGGGTGAAGGATCAGCTCTCTTCTAGTTTCCACCCTAGGACTCCTTAACCCCTGGAATGCGAGAGAGGCTCAGGGAGTTCCCGGAGTGGGGCGTAGAGGTACCACCCGGGAAGGCCTGGGAGCGAAAGAGATTCCTAGTTGGAGGAGCAGTTGGAAGCCACTGGGTGGGCTTCCAGGAAGCGGAGGCTGTTTAGGGGCGGGACTTCCGGGGCGGGGTTATCGTTAACCGGGCGGGGCCTGCTGAGGTTAAGTATGGGGGCGGGGCTAAAGGAAACCACTGGGTGGGACCTAGGAGAAAAGGATAATTTAAGCGAGCGTGTTGGGTTAAGGGCAGTGTTGTCAGACGTTTGGGGATGGCCCGTCAGTAGCTCAGGGCTGTCGTTAAGGTTTCCGGGGAGGTTACGTGCCCTAACCCACTGTCCTTTCTTCCCAGGGAACCACTGGTGGGGATTTTTGTAGGGGATTTCCCTCTGTGGGGTGCTATGGAGTTCCCAGAACACAGCCAGCAGCTGCTGCAGAGCCTTCGCGAACAGCGGTCCCAGGGTTTTCTTTGTGACTGCACCGTGATGGTGGGTAGTGCCCAATTCTTGGCCCATCGGGCTGTGCTGGCCTCCTGCAGCCCATTCTTCCAGCTTTTCTACAAAGAGCGGGAGCTGGACAAGAGAGATCTGGTGTGCATCCACAACGAGATTGTCACGGCCCCGGCCTTTGGGCTGCTTCTGGACTTTATGTATGCTGGCCAGCTGGTCCTGAGAGGGGATACCCCTGTGGAAGACGTGCTGGCAGCAGCCAGCTATTTGCACATGAATGATATTGTCAAGGTGTGTAAGCGGCGGCTGCAAGCCCGGGCCCTGGCAGAGGCAGACAGTACCAAGAAGGAAGAGGAAACCAGCTCACAGCCCCCTAGTTTGGAGTTTTTGTCCAACACTTCCCGAGGCCCTCAGCCTTCCTTGGCATCTGCTGAGACATCAGGCCACTGGGACAAAGGGGAATGGAAAGGACCTGCGGCTCCCTCACCTACTGTATGTCCTCCAGATGAGCCACCAGTACCTGGTGGGGCTGACACTACACAGCCAGGAGTGGAGGTTGACTCACTGCATCTACGGGCACCTCCTCCACCAGTGGCTGACGTCTCCCTTGCCAGCCCCAGTAGCTCCACAGAGAACATTCCTGCAAACTACTTCTCTTCTGGCCTCCCAGCAGTTTCAGTGGAGCCACTGGCTCCCCTTGATGTGGGTTCTGAGAGTTTGAGGGTGACGGAGCCAAGGGGTACTGGAGCACCATTGCAAGGCTTCTATCCCCCAGCTTCGGCTGCAGCCCCGGTCCCAGCCCCAGTTCCATCCCAGGCTCCAACCCCAGCAGAAGCTGAACTGGTCCAGGTGAAAGTAGAAGCTATTGTGATTTCCGATGAGGAGCCAGATGTGTCAGAGGAACAGCCTCAGGGGTCTGAGGGACTGTTCCCGCCTGGAGGGGCAATGTATGGTGGACAGCCCCCCCAGCAAGAGGCTTTTGAGGAGCCAAGGGCAGCAGGATTGGAGGAGGTGGGGCCAAGTGACCACTTTCTGCCCCCGGACTCTCACCTACCCTACCATTTGGTGCCAGGGGCAGCACAGTATCAGCGAGGATTGGTGCCCTCACCCCTGCCTGCACCCCCAACCCTGCACGAGCCACTTTACCTGCCTTCTGAGTATGAAGCAGCCCCAGGAAGCTTTGGTGTTTTTACTGAGGATGTTCCCACTTGCAAGACATGTGGGAAGACCTTCTCATGCTCTTACACACTACGGCGCCATGCCACAGTGCACACACGTGAGCGACCCTATGAGTGCCGGTACTGTCTGCGCAGCTACACACAGTCAGGGGACCTGTACCGCCACATCCGCAAGGCTCACAATGAGGACTTGGCCAAACGCAGCAAACCAGATCCAGAGGCTGGCCCTCTCCTAGGAGTGCAGCCCCTCCCTGGCTCCCCTACAGCAGACAGACAGAATGCTGGTGGAGGGCCACCCAAAGATTTTATACTTGGCCCCAAAAACTAACATGAGCTGATGCTAGGCCTGCTCTTGCTATCAATGAGGCAGCACAGAAGGTTGGAAGTATCTCATTTCCCCTGCTTGAGGACAGAATGGATTCTGCCCAGGCCGAAGATTCCTCCTGTCTTTTTCTTTACCCAGATAACTAGCAGGACCTTGACGGGCAGAGCATCTCAGTCAGCTCCTCCCCAAGGGCACTGGGAGTTTTCCTGGGGTGTAATCGTTCTCACTCCGAGTTCTGGACCATAAAGCTAGCAGTGAAAGTATCTCATTGCACTGGTGTTGGCTGGTTTCTTCCCCAAACCTGCATGACTCCTGACTCTTTCATACCTCTCCTCTAGATCTTACAAGAATCTGCCATCTGTACTTGAGTACAGGTGGGGATCAGGTTGCTTATGAGGAAAGAAGTGAGAGAGGCAGAAGGCAATGTAGACTTTGCTTAGGAAAATATACAAATTAGAGGATCTTACGCAATTATGGTTTATTGTTGTAGTGAGCTCCTGTGTACTGGGCTGTATTAGAGACTTCATATAAATACTCATTTAATCTTCAATAACTTTAACAGGTGTTGGCTCCCCTCTTTTTTCCCACTGACAAGAAAACTTGAAATTTGAATATCAAAGTTACCTTGTTCAAGGTCACAGAGCTAGTTAAGGGGCAAGCCAGAATGCGAACCACGGCTTGTGACATAAAATGCCGTGTTCATTGTGCTGATTTAGCGCATTATTGAAAAGAGTTCACTGAGAACTACGAGTTGTTTTCTGTCCATTTGACTGTTTGGATTTGAGTCCTTACCCCTCCCCCCACACACAGTTTCCTCATAGAAAGACCTTCAGCTGGCTGTTTCAAAAACAGATACTGTATTGATGACTTGAATTTTTTGCCTACATATCATAAATGCGAATTGAGGTCTCTAAAAAAGAAACGGAGAGACAGAAAGCACTAAACCCTGTGGTGGTAGGTTCATGGGGGGAGGCTGAGGGCTTTTGTGTGAAAATGATGGGTTCTTGGGAAAACTAAAGCAAGGAACTCCAGATGAGAGAATCAGACTTAGAAAGTGTGACGACAGCCAAGAGAGGTGGAGTTACTGATCTGCGGCCACACAGGTGACTATTGACAGCAGAGGTGGCAGAAAAATAGGAGTTCAGGGTGTTGGGGGGGGGGGGGGGAAGAGTTCTAGGAATGTGAGAGAAGGGTCGGCCCCAGTCTGAGAAGACTGATGCTGCAGGGTGGTCTAGAGGCTGCCTACAAACCCTTCTCTCTGGCATACGAGGACCTGAATCTGAAAAAAGCAGGGAGGAAAATTTAGAAAAAAGTGAAAATATAAGTAAATTTCCTAAATTTTTTTAAAAAATGATTTTACTTACTTTTTAGAAAGAAGGCAAGGGAGGGAGGAAGGACGGAGAGAGGGAGAGAAACATCGATTGTTGCCTCTCAGACACTCCCAACTGGGAACCTGGCCCTCAACCCAGGCATGTGCCCTGACTGGGAATTGAACTGGCAACGCTTTGGTTCACAGAGCTAAATAAAATTTAAAAAAGAAAGAAAGAAAAAAAAAAAAGACCTGTTCTAGCCGAGTGGCGCATCATTTTCAGTCTTTCCTAAAGTAAATAAAAAATCAGCCCTGGCTGGTGTAGCTTAGTGGATTGAGCACGGCCTGTGAACCAAAGGGTTGCTGGTTTGATTCCCAGTCAGGACACATGCCTGGGTTGTGGGCTGGGTCCCCAGTCGGGGGCACACGAGAGACAACCACACATTCATGTTTCTCTCCGTCTCTTTCTCCTTCCCTTCCCCCCCTCTAAAAATAAATAAATAAAATCTTTAAAAAAAGAAGAAGAAAATTTAAAAAAAAAATCAGAATGCCTAAAAAGAATCAGTTGCTTTTAAAAGGGTGAATTTTATGGTATGTGATACATACATACCATGTATTTATGGAAAAAAAGAAACTGATTGCCTTAGATCATGAGTTCCTAAAAGCAAGACATAGTGTCCACATGTGTATATAATGTACATAATTTCTCTGGACAGCCTGGAAAACACCTGGCTTAACCAGAACCATTGTTACTGTCTCAGCCACCGGTAATACCTAGCTAAGGAGGATCTGCTACTTGGTGAAATTCTCCTGAAAAGCAATCATTTGCTTTTAGTTCCCAGCATAAGATCATTTTTTTTTTAATTTTTAAATTATAGTCAGTGCACAATATTATATTAGTTTTAGATGTGAGATGCATTCTTCATTGGAGGTGGCAGTTAGGAATCTTCAAGATGTTTAGAGCAGCCGCCAACACAAATAAGGCCACAGCTGCCTTACTTTATCTATCTGCTGGATGCTAGGAACATTCTGTTGTCTATGGTATGATCAAAAGAATTATCTAGAGCTCTCACTGCTTTTGATAGTCTGTCCCATCCATGGATTCAAGGAACCACAGGTCAGCTCACGTAACCTTTAGTCCAACACTGATCCTCCTCTGGCCAGTTGTTATCCCAGTTTGAAAGAGAACTCACTGTCCCCACAGCAACTCTATTGCTGGAGAGCACTAATCGTTGGATGATGCTTCCTTCTGCTGAGCCCAAGATCAGCCTCCTTTCACCGGAGGGGACAGGCCAGGCCCCAGCCTAGGAAGAGTTTCCTGCAGAGAAGTTACTTGCTTTTGAACTACACTCTGATTTAGTTTTCAGACAACCACTCTTTCCCTCCAGCATTAAAGACTTATTTCTACTTTAGGATTTCATTTCTTTTTTTAATTGGCTACTTTGTAAGGGTGCCTTCACTTAGTGCTAACACCTCTTCAGTCCCAGGCATTCGGCTAAGCTCAGCTTCACAAAACTCACCAATTCAGCCCATTCCGTGTTGGATCTGATTTTGATTTTTCCAAAGCCGATGATTACAAAGATGTTTTACTTTGACATTTACTATACTTTTTATTGTAAAACATTTTATTTATGACAAATGATATGATATGCTCTAAAGTCCCCTTCCTAGTTTTATTAGTAAGCAATTTCAGTATGCACTTCTAAAAGAACTCTTGGAATATATTGTCATATTCAAAGACATTATCATACTCAACAAAATTGACAATAATTCTTGTTCAAATTTCCCTAATTGTCTCAAACTTTTTTTTTAAATCTTCACCCAAGGATACATTTATTGATTTGAGAGAGAGAGAGAGATATGTGAGAGCAATGTGAATTGGTTGCCTCCCAAATGCATCCAAACCTAGGATCAAACTTGCAACCTAGGTATATGCCCTGACTGGGAATCAAACCCACAACTCTTAGTGTACAGGATGATGCTCCAACCAACTGGGCCATCCAACCAGGGATGTCTCATAAGCTTTTGTTTTTCCCAATTAGAATCCAAATTCCAAGGTTTTTAGGAACACTGTACCGGGAACTAGGACGAGACATATATATATATATATATATTTATTTTTTCCCCCTATTATTTCAGTCTCATAAGCTTTTAGTTGTTTTTTTCAAATCAGAACCCAAAGCAGAGTTACATTTGTTTGGCTGACATCTCTTAAGTCTCTTACTCCATAGGTCCCCCTCTTTTTTTCCTTGCAATTTACTTATTGAAGAAATTAAGTTACTCATGGTTTCACAGTGTGGAGTTTGCCATTTACATCCCCATGGTATCATCTAACATACTCCTTTGTCCAAAGGTTCCTTTAAAAATACATATTTAAATAACATTTAAATAGTAGTATTGGTAGTATGTGGTTTTGGCAAAATTGTGAAGGGGGTGGATATGAGTTCAGAGAACACTGTTCTAAACTGTCTCCTATGTGCCAAAGTGTCACCCTTCACACCTGCCATGAATGCCTTCTCTTCACTCCAACCCTGGAAACCTTTAGGGTCAGGGGAGGTGAGCAGCCTCCCCCTCCACAAACCCTTCAGTACTGAGACTTTGGTACCTTTGGATGACTCCTTCAGGATGTGGGCTTGCCGGACCTCCTCCAGACCCAATCGGACTGCCTTCCTTTGTCTACTCTCCTCTCCATCAGGAGCTGGCCTTGGAAATAAAGACTGCAATATGGGCCTGACCACTGGGTCTCTTAGCAGCGCTAATAAAAGGATGATGCAATAAATTTCTAAAATCCACTTTTAAATATCAGTTTTATTTTTCCTCATTGATACAGAAGATAGCTCATTGTAACACTGCCTTGAAAATGCACACACACGCGCGCACACACACACACACAAAATTGAAAAGCAAAACAAGCCTCAAACAAATGATGCAATCACAACAAAATTTTGTTAACAATCTAGACTTAGAAATTTAAGAGGTTTGGAAGAGGAATAAAATATTCTACTTTTGTTAGTTCTGTCCTTGCACTTCTTCATGATTATTAGAAAACCCTTCCGTGGTAAGCTGGTGGCTGCATTGTTCAACGGTATGGGGAGATGCAAAGGAGCCTAGTTCATTGGGAGACGAGGTGCTACTGGTAAAGGGAGCAGAACTCATGTACATTTGGCAACACTACGGTTTTTCTTTCTGAAAACCATCTGTGGTTGTATGATGGCCAATGACACATGCTTATCGTCACCTCCACTGAGAGGCAGAGGCAGTGCTGTAGGGTCCCATCCACTCCATAGGACTCACTTATTGTGGACAGCATGCCTGGCAAGTGAGCGGAATCACCAAGGAGCTCCTGGTGGGTGGAGCCTCCTGCTGAGCCACGTCTGCCTCAGATCGAAGCTTCCAGACAGTTTTAAAAACTGCTTGAAAGGCACTAAGAAAGGAGAACCCTTCCTCATTGTTTGCCTCCTCTATAATAGAACTGAGCTCTGGCAAAATGCAAGGAGACAGGCAAAGAACAGATTTGTGTTTTTACTCTGCTATTTTACAGTATTCTTTCTAGAAGACTTAGCAATCTGCCTTTCCTAAGTGTCTTAGACAAACAAGCATACTATATGCACTTATTAAAAATTGAAATATTTACTTGGGTGTTTTCATAGCATGAGGACTCAAAGGTTATTAGATAAATACTGAAATGCTTGACTCCAGAGATCTTAAAATAAAGGAGTTTAATGAAAAATTAAATAAGTCTACTATATTAACGAGCTAAATATAAATAACAACGACTAGGAATTACCAAGAGAAACAATAGCAATCAGATACTTTTGCAGGGGGAAAAATATGAGTATGTGTAAAATATTAAGAAGAATAAGGAATTACTTTACTTGGTTAATTTCAAATCTTTCATTTTAACACATATGGACCCAATTTACAATTGTCTAGTTTAACAAAAGATACATATTGCCCAGTTTTGGCCTGTATAACTTTAGCTTAAGGCATCTGAGGAAACAGAGGAAGAAACTCCTTCCTGTCTATCATCATTTCCTCCTCTGCTAGCCCTCTCCTCTGTGTACGAACACATCTCACAATATTGATAATTAAAATCCGTGCCATAGATATGATTAATGCCACCCATGAAATGCTTCCTGGTTGTCTTTCTCAGGGCCAATGTCCCCAAGAATACCATGTGTTAAAAGCTCTATAAACATACAGAGGGACAAAAAAGAGGAAGACTATGTAAGCAGTTAAGAGTTTGTGCAGAAGTAGGAACGAGGCAGAAATCCACTGGGGTCAGAGGTATGGGGTTAATTTCTCCCGTGAGGCTCACGTTTCACTTGATGGGTCTTTAACAGTTCACTTAAGTTCAAGTGGAGAAGCATCGCTCTTCTCTGTTAACCAAACATGCCCATGTAGAGCTGCTTCTCTTTGCGGTGGTAGCTATTGAGTTCTGACTGCGTCAGCTGGAGGTACCGCCGGACGTTGGCATCTTAGGAGGAGGTGAAGGAGGCAATTAGAGAACGTTAGAGCGTGACCTCACCGCGGGGCAGGAGAAGAGTGTTAACATATTTCCATTTTTCCTTTAATCATTCTAAGATCTGAATATATCACAACTCTTCCATGCAATAGTAAAGCTCATTACGACCACTTTGGATTTCTGAAAAATCTCTACACAGGTCTGGGCTGGTTGCTAATTTTATGATGAAAGAGAGTCTGAAGAAATAGTTATTGTCATAGCAGAGCCACTATACATAGCAGAGCCTAAAGATACTATACCTGGGTGGTAGTTAATCTATGTACTTAAATGTAAGTAACATGGACAAGTGGCTCATACCTGATATCTTCATTAATTCATTGTGGCTTTCTCACTTAGTGAGATTTTACTGTGCTGTTATAAATGGTCGGGGACCCTCTACTTGTAGCTCCTAATCCAGAATGCAAACAGGGAGACAGTGTTCGGTGCTAAACCATCAACACAGGAATGAGTCCACCATCCCTACCCAGGCCCATCTGCTTCACAATATCCTTTTGCCTTGGAAACAAAGTGCCAAGTCTCAGATTCTCTCTCAGTAGGTCTTTTTCTAGGTCATATCTGGGGTTAGCTGAGATCAAGAATAAATTGAGTAAGCCAAAGCCAGAGCCCAGCTGGAGAGCAGGCAGAAATGAGGACTATCAAGTGTATTCACTGGGTCCTACTTCAGTCTCCATCCAGGAACTGAGACTGGAAAAACAAAGCTTTAAAACCTCCTTCACTGAGCGGGGGCAGGGGAAGGACCGACTACATGTGTGTATCCGTTTGAGCGTACAGATTCCGGAGGGTGTGCCTCATTGCCTTCTTGCGGAGACAAGCATGTAAGAGTACAAGGCCTGTTCATCGTGCACTTTCAGACTTTTTAAATTTTGAGCCATGTAAAATGTATTAAAAAAACTCAGTAAATTGCAAAAGTAAAATAAAACAAAACCACCTTCCACAGCTACCCCCTGAACAGGACAATTTTCTTTGCCCTTCCCACTTCAATCCCCTCCTCGCTCACCTTTTGGCTGCCGATTGACAGCAGCCAGGAGGTACCGTCGAGCTTGGTCATAGTCCTGCAGGTGGAAAAAGGCCACTCCGGCCCGATACAAGGCCTTGGCATTATCAGGCTGTCGCTCCAGGACCTTCTGACTGTACTCTTTCACTCGCTCATAGTTTACTGGCTCCATCTGAAGGAGACAGGCTAATGGGGCCACAGGAAAGGAAGAGAGAAGAGGGAGGAGGGCCTTGTTACACTGAATCTCACGGGCCAACTCAAGGCAGCACCAAACACGGAATGACATCAACAACAGTCACTTATCCAACAAATAAACGTGAGTGTCTCCCCTGTGCCAGACCTTCTTCTAAGCATGGGATGCAACAGGGAATAAAAGCTTTACAAACCTTCAATCTACTTCAATATCTACCAAATGCCTATTATGTGTCTAGTGTTGGGTTAGGCCCAGCTATAAAACTGGTAATATACTTTAAAGTCTATTTAAACCTCTTCTTCCTTTTGTCTCTTCTACCCACAGCTCTAGATCTTGAACATTCCACCTCACCACAATTCTTGTACTGCAACTTTGTTAACAACTGCAGTTGCCATTAATTATATGAAACAAAAAATAATTATGCAAGACAATAGCAAGCACTGTGCTATGTGCTTGTTTAATCTTCTCATCCACTCTGTGAGATGAGTATGTGTTACTACCTCCATTTAATGGATGGATGAAGAAATGAAGGCTCAGAATGGTAAAGTAACTTGTCCAAGATCACACAGCTTTGGATGGAATGAGTTAAGACACTTGAACCAAAAACTCTAACTCCAAAATCATCATCATTATTGATGATATTACTTCACTAATCCCTTGGATGATTTAATGGCACCTCAACATACAAATATGATAGTTTTTTAAAACTATTCCTAATAATTTCTGTGGCCTCAGCCTGGACAGTTAGAATGTTTTAATACTTCAAAAGGAGGCAATGATCAGGTCAGTCTTCTGCTTTTTTTATAACTAAGATGGGAAATGTTTCCCTATTCCATAAGTGCAGGGTTAAAAACAGTACTATTACAACATGGTGCTAGGCAGAGAATCCAGGCTGGCGAGAACATTAAAGGGCCAATGTTTGCATCCCTTTTACAACATCACCACCAAGTGGTCAAAGACTTGTCCTCAGATATTTCCCCAGATATGTGATCAACTAACCCATCACTATAGCTTCATTCAATCATCTGACAACTAGCTACGGGGCACTGACCAAGTGCTATGCAGAGCTAGGAACAGGACAAGAGGAACCAGATTACCATCCTGATAAGTAAACGGAGTTCGCATCCTAGTCCCCAAGTAGCAGGAATACATAATAAACAAACACATTTTTTAAAGTGCTTTGAGAAAACCAGCACTGCCTAAGATGGAGTGAATGAGGTCAGAGTGCAACTTGGGTACTGAAGACCTCTCTAAGAAAGGGACTTTTAAACCATGATCTGAAGGACAAGGGTCCTTCAAGGGACAGAGCTTTCTAACCTCGGAGACGAGATCCTACAGAGCTGGAAGGCAGAAATGTACTTTATGAATTCAGTATGTGGAGGAGCCAGATCAGGTCTGGCCCTGCAGGTAAGGATCAGAGTTTGGATTTTCTTCCTAAGTGTAATGAGATGCCACTGGCTCCCTTCTCTACAAAATGAGGATAATCATAAAAACCTTGCAGGATTTTTGTGTAATGAGAGATATTGTAAATATACTGCTCAACGTGTCACAGGCAGTCAACAGGTGAGAACTGGTAATTCAGTGAGTCCTCGTGGAGCACCGACCAAGCACCCACCAGCAGAGACTTTACAGACAGGTAAGCCACAATTGCTGCCTTCAAGTCCACCTGGCGGGGTCAACACATGTACCCATCTCTCCAACATCACATTTCCTTAATTTCTAGTCAGTTCCCTAATACGTACCCTACTGTCTAATGGAACCTCACAACACAAATATGTTTAGGAGGCAATGTTAAGGCCTATCTTCTGCCTTTTCATAATGGAAACAGGAAATGTGCAGTATTCTGCTACAAGAACTTGGGTGCAGAGTTAAGAATTGCCTCGGTTTGACTTGAGCCCCACCACTTATTACTGTTTGACTGTTTCCTTAAATTCACCTCAAAGGGTTGTTGTGACATCTAAACAGGTTAATTTGTGTAAGGGGCTCAAACAGCATCTGCCTGGGGCATCTCATAAGCAGCCCCTCAATGAGCCCTCTCTGACCACTCTTTCAAAGTGCACACCCCCATGTCTGTGGCACACATTGTACCCGTTTTCTGCTTTCTTTCTTTTCTGCCGCACTTACTATTTTCAAAACACTTATACATGTTGCTTTTTTTGTTCATTGTTCATCTCCCTCTCTTGAATATACGTTCCATAAGAGCAGGGAACTTCAGTGCCCAATAAAAATTATTGAATTTAAACACTAGCTACTATAACTACTATTTTTATTACTTCAGTCTAAGAGTAGCACTGGACACACACTGTAAAAAAGCTAGATTTTCACCAAAGTATAGCTGATGAGTACTGTAGTAAAAAAAAATCATTTTTAAATAGCCATTACAAAATGTAAGAACTATTCCTAGTAACTTTTATGGCCTCGGCCTGATCTGTTAGAATGTTTTAATATACTTCAAAATAAGCTAATTTGTTCCACGGTTAGTTTGCTTGCCACAGAACAGACCTAAGAAGTCTTCTTCTTTTAGCAGATTCATCCCAGTGATACTAACTCTTGTCATTCATCTCTTCACCCAAGACCATCTAGAAATGGCAGATAACTAGTTACTCAAATTATTATCCAGCTGATTTACAGGTAAGAGGCAAATAAGGAAAAACTACCCAAAGCATCTAATAAGAATGACTTACACCAGCTGAAACAATTGCCTTTCTTCCGGTATTTTAAATATTTAAAAAAAAAAACAATGCCCTGAATATAAATTCAAGATTTTCTCCATTGTGCGCAAATGGAGAAATGGTGGTCTCTAAACCTATCAGCATCACCTGGGAGTCGGTTAGAAAATGCAAATAAATGGTAGGCACCACCCCAGATCTATTAAATCGGAATCTGGGGGTGGGGTTCAGGAGTTGTTTCATAAACTCTTCAGAAGTTTGAGAACTACCGTTCTACAGGAACTCAACTAGAACCCTGTAAATCGGAAACACATTTCAATTCATGGCAGAATAACTAGATAATAGCAGAAAAGCCCGTCAGTGTTTTTCCAAATGTTCAGATTTTCGTGTACCTGCCTGGAGATACTTACCCACCCTTCCTCCCTGTCCTTACCAGCTAGATTGTTGTAGCAGTCTGTCTGGGTGCTGTGCAGTATTTTTTCTTGTTCAGGTGTGAGAGCCGGGCCCTGAGGTCCTAGATTAGGTATCGGGGAGGGCAGACTTGGATCCAGACCCCGCAGCTGAAGCAGAGCTCGATGATACCTACTCACAGCATCTCGGTACTTCCCTTCCCGGTAACGCTGGTTCCCTTTCTCCTTGTACAGCTGAGCCTCCTGCAGGCGCTTCTCCATAATTCTGTCGCCCAGTACTCTTGCGGAATTAGGAAGCGAAAGAGCAACTGAAGCTCTGGGGGTAGGAGCAAAATTACTGATTTTGCTAGTCGACCTTAGGCAGGCATTTACCCTTTTCCAGGAACCCTCCAGGGAATGAGCTTTGCTTGTTTCTACTACAGCTCCTTCCTTTCCTCTCTGCAGTATTTTTCAACCTCCAGCGGTGCAAGAAACTAATCAGTGAGAGAGTGTAGGAATGGGAAAGCCAGAGATTAAGTGAGTTTCTAAAAAGGCGACTCTGGAGTGAGGAGACCCGGAAGAAGCAAAGGTCGTAGTAAGAAATTAAGGCAGGCGTGCGAATGCCGGAGGAATTTGCTTCCTTCTTTCTTTTGGACACACCTCCCTGACCTGGAAGTGGAAGAAAGTAGGCGGGGACAACTGCTAAAAGAAGTTTAGACGGTTTGCCTCCATCCCAGCTTTTTATTTGCACGTATTCAAGTAGCGTTCTTTGACGTCTGTGCCAGGAGCTAGGAGACCGATGTGAACGTGGTCCGTGCCCAAAGGCCATGATTGGCCCGGTCGCAGAGCAGCTCAGCTGCAAATTCTCCAAGGCCCGAGCAACCCTCACGCCCAAGCCCGGAAGTATCCCCCTGGATTTTGGATTACGAATGGGAGAATCCGGAGGACAGGGTCTGGTCTCTTGACAGTTTGCTGTCTAAAAGGTCGCGCGCATTGCACCATGCCGCCCAATCAGAAACGGCCCCAGAAAAGTAATCCCGCAGAAAAGACCCAGGTTTCCAACCTCCCCTGCGGACCAACACGGGGGGAGGGGGCAACCCCCCCCCGACAATGTCGCCAATTGGAAAAATCCTGATCACGGATGACCAATCACAATTGTAGATGACAATTCAATTTGACCAATGATCTAGCTAAAAGGCGAGGCCCGAATATCTGTTGCTAGGCAGAAGTTGAGGAATTGGGGGGGCGGGGCGAGGGGTTACTGTATTTCTTGGTTTTGGAGAGCCTTTTGGTTTACTAACAAGAAATGTAATTACTAGGAGGCTTTCAAGTTGCAACAACTTCCCTTCTGACTTTTTTTTTTAAACTCTCAAGAAGTTGCTGCATACATAGAGAGTAGAAAGAGCAAGCCCCAAGACCAAAGTGCGATAGGAAGTCGGACGGGAGTGATGGTGGCGACCTGGTGGGAGGGGATGTGGGAGCCCGTGGTGCTGCGCAACCCCGGCTGAAGTACGGAAAGAAGGGCGCGCACACGCCTCCGTGCTACGAGGCACTTGAGCCGCAGCCAGGCTTTCCCGTCTCCCGCTCCGGTGCGGCTGCGCAGTGAAACCACCGGCGGCGATTGGCCAGTAGGTGAGAGGGGGAGGGAGGTAAAGGGAGGGAAGTCCGTCGTCCTAGCCTCGAGCCCGCCCGCGACAGGGGAACCGAGAGAGCAGAGAGGGAAATACTTTCCCGATACGTTGTTTTGGGCTCCGTAGTCTGAAAAGGGGAGCGAAACAGGAGAACCACAGAAGAGGCTACGCGCGGCCCTAGCCGCCTGCGTGCGTCCGTGCGCGCTCGCTCGCGCGGGCTCAGTGCTGGCGCGTGAAGCGGAGGCGGGCGGCGGCGGCGGTGGCGGCGGCGCCTGCGCGGTCGGGCTCGGTCGTCGGTTCGCAGGGGAGGAGGCAAGCGGGAGGCGGAGGAGGCGGTGGCGGCGATGGAGGTGAAGCGGCTGAAAGTGACCGAGCTGCGGTCGGAGCTGCAGCGGCGGGGCCTGGACTCGCGCGGCCTCAAGGTGGATTTGGCGCAGCGGCTGCAGGAGGCGCTGGACGCCGAGATGCTCGAGGACGAGGCTGGTGGTGGCGGGGCCGTGCCCGGCGGGGCCTGCAAGGCGGAGCCTCGGCCTGTGGACGCGTCGGGCGGCGGCCCGGGCGGGGACGAGGAGGACGACGAAGAGGAGGAGGAGGACGAGGAGGCGCTGCTTGAGGACGAGGACGAAGAACCACCCCCTACCCAGGCCTCGGACCAGGCCGCGCAGCCGCCGCCGGAGCCCCCGGAGGCGGCAGCCGTGGAGGCCGCGGCCGAGCCTGATGCTTCCGAGAGGCCGGCAGAGGAGGCCACGGCCGAGTCAGGTGGGGTAAATGGTGGCGAAGAGCAGGGCACCGGCAAGGGAGAGGAAGACGAGCCAGAGGAGCGGAGCGGGGACGAGACGCCGGGATCCGAGGCGCCAGGTGACAAGGCCGCAGAGGAACAGGGTGAGGAGCTGGCAGCGGAGCCCGACTCCAACCTGCCGGGTGCGCCCTTTTCCCAAGCACCCAGCCCTGCACCGCGGGGTCTGATCCCTTGTTCTCCTTTACCCGGTAAGGGCAAGATTCCCATCGCCACTTGGTGGGACTGCCCAGGGGAAATGGCTTTTAGTCTCTTCGCACATTTCTAGGAGGTTTGACCACCGTTGGTGGCCCCCCCACTCTGCAGGAGGGAGGTTCCTGCATAACTTCGTTCGTTGGTTGGTAGTGGATGGAAGTGAATAGTGTTGCATGCGAACTGCTGGTGAGCTACCTGTGGAGCAGCCTCCCACGCTGCTGGTTATTTTTCCTAAACCAAGAATGTACGGAGGAATTGGCGATTTCACGAATAGCTAGACCGACTGTTGGAGGCTTTTGGCCCTTGAGCTGCCTGTTGAGTTTTTCGCCATAAAAATGTTAAGCAGTAAACTAAATTCGTCAAGGTTTCCTCCATTAAAGGCACGGTGGTATAGCTTGAGCCACACAGAATTTGGCAACCCAACCTTGCTCTTGCTTTAGTAGCAGGGCAACAGCCTGTGGTGTGAAGGTGTCGAGTTTAATGGTTAACTAGTGAAGAGAAAGTCTTATCTAGTGCATTTAGAATGTCACTCAACTTGGCTAGGGGTTTTACTTTGCCTGTATTATGATTAAAATGTAATCTTACCACTGAGTTGATGGATGGGCAGTATTTGTAAATTTGCTGTACACTTAGCTAGGCTTTTACATTTCAGGTTCCTGAGTAACCGAATTGAAATCAATTGAAATGATCGAGGTGTTGGTGGGTCCGTTGAGCAACCTTGTGTAAAGGTTGCTCCCCCGCCCCAGTTAGTGACCTGTCTTCCTTTGAAGTGATTGGATGGTTAGAGCTGCTCCGTAACTATCTGTCAGAGTCAGGAGGGAAACTAGAGCTGCTTCTACTCTTACAATGAAGTGGGTTGCCTTAATTCTTTTTATAATAGGCTGTTTTAGGCTTCCACTTAGTATCATAGTATAATTGGAACCCATTCCATGGTAGTCATGTGCAACTTGAAGATTGTTTGTCCTATGTCCTGGAACAAAAATCCCATTACATAACCTTTGACTGAATGTGTGTCCCAAATAACCGGTAAAAAAGGTCAAGGAATGAAGAACTGTCTTAAATTATTATTAAAAAACCTTTGTATTCAAAACTACAAAGGCCTAAGGAAAACACCTGTTTTTCCCCCTTGTAAAGAGTGCTGTTAAATATATGACAGCACCTTTCTGCCCAAAATTATGTGCAGCGAAGATGAAGTATTATTTATGGATCTCTCATGAACTAATGGTTTCCTCTTACGTATTTCAGTAAAAATCCATGATAAAATTATAGCTCTGTGTCATGCACCTGTGTCCACTTGCCACATAAATAAACCTGTGGAAGACTCTGCATTTTAAAGCTTGAAAGGCACACTTTTTTTTTTTTTAAATGAGTCTTCTGTATCATGAAGCTGTGGGAAAGTGTTAGAAAATATGTTTTATGTCTAGCTTAAATTCAAATCTGACAATCAAGAGTCAAAATTAACCTATGAAGTTTTTTTTAATACCATATTGGTGGGGAAAGCTGCAAGTTTGACCTGATTTAAGCAGATAAATTTAGAATGAAGAAATTGTCCAATTTTAATCTATGGCTTGACTGTAATTAGTATCTTTTTATAAAATAAAATTCCAGCCAATGACAAGAGGAAGATCTTTGAAAATAAAACATTCTATTGATGCAGTGGGAGCAACTTGGGTATTCTGATGGGACAGATACTCAGATCGCCCTTTAGTTTCTGTTGGTTCTGAGCTTATTCTGTACTCCAATATGAAAACTGCTGATTTTCTTTCCCTCCTTTTTGTAGGAGATGACCAAGATAGTGAAAAGTCAAAACCAGCAGGCTCAGATGGTGAGCGGCGGGGGGTAAAGAGACAGCGGGATGAGAAGGATGAACATGGCCGAGCTTACTATGAATTCCGAGAGGAGGCTTACCACAGCCGGTGAGGGAAACAGTCCCTTTCATTGAAGGGAGTGTCTGCTATGATTTCGGTATACCTGGTGTATCAGAGAGCCTGGGAAGAGGGGCGGATTGAAAACGGAATAGGTTTTTTTATAGGAGTAAGTTCTAGATTGAATCTGCCCTGAAAGCTCCTGTTGCCCTTTTCTCATTTACTGAAAGAAGCTGTTTGCTGGAATTTTATACTCACTGATAATTTAAAACAGACATGATGCCCTGCAGACACCGCTCAAAGAAGAGGGCTTTTGTTACATTGTATTTGCTTTTCTCTTATATATATAGCTCAAAGTCTCCACCACCCCCTGAAGAAGAGGCAAAAGATGAGGAGGAGGATCAAACACTTGTGAACCTGGACACGTGTATGTATAAGGCAGGCAGGTTGGGTTTTAACCAATCAGAAGTGGTTTTGGAGATTAAAACTTCACGGTCTGCAACTTTTAAGAGATGTAGCACTGGGAGACTTTGTATCCATCCTTGACAACTCAGTGTATTTGTATTCTGTGGATGGCTTTCAAGTGTTGGCATTAGCATAAACAGATTGCTTCTTTCCTAACAGATACCTCAGATCTCCATTTTCAAGTGAGCAAAGACCGATATGGGGGGCAGCCCCTTTTCTCGGAGAAGTTCCCCACCCTGTGGTCTGGGGCAAGGAGTACTTATGGTGTGACAAAGGGGAAAGTCTGCTTTGAAGCCAAGGTAGAATGTATAGCTCATTAAAAGTGTTCGTTTATCAGCCCTGGCTGGTGTGGCTCAGTGGATTAAGTACCAGCCTGGGAACCAAAAGGTCGCCAGTTCGATTCCCGGTCAGGGCACATTCCTGGGTTCCACGCCAGGTGCCCGGTATGGGGCGCGGAAGAGGCAACCACACATTGATGTTTCTCTTCCTCTCTCCCTCCCTTCCCCTCTCTCTAAAAATAAATGAAATAAAAATTTAAAAAATCATTTATTAAATTACTCCTTAAACTGTTGTGTACTGGACTCCTTCCCACAAATATTTTATTGGTGCAGGAAAAAGCACCACATATTAACAATAACCTTAGCTCTAATAATGAAGAAATTGAGCCCTCCCTCCACCCCCCAGGTCTTCAGCTTAAGTGCATTGACAGTTAGTGTTGTGATGTTGAGTTGTGTAGTTGTCATTTTCAGTTTGCATAAAAATCTTGTCTCTTTAGCAAACTTTGCTTCTGAGTTGGTCAGAGTGTCTGAGGATTTTTTTTGTTTTTTGGTCTAGGTAACCCAGAATCTCCCAATGAAAGAAGGCTGCACAGAGGTCTCTCTCCTTCGAGTTGGGTGGTCTGTTGATTTTTCCCACCCACAGCTTGGTAAAGTTGCTTTAACTTCTTCATTAGCGCTTACTCCATGGGAAGTTTGAGAGTAGTAGGTTACTAACTTTTTGACTATTTCAGGTGAGGATGAATTCTCTTACGGTTTCGATGGACGAGGACTCAAGGCAGAGAATGGGCAATTTGAGGAATTTGGCCAGACTTTTGGGGAGAACGATGTCATTGGCTGCTTTGCTGTAAGTGCTCCTGAAAGTTGTGGGTTCATAGAAAGGCACTGGGGGTTCACTGAGGGTAGAGGGCACTGGGGGTTCAATTTGCTTTCCATCAGTTGCTGTCATTTATGTATTTGGTGCAGTGCATGCTTAGTTGTGTTGTGCCACAGTGATTGAGGTTTTCTTTTTTAAGATTAAATAATAAGGTTCAATCAGCCTCAAACCCTGTAAGCCCATAAGCACCCTTGTCTTTTGTTGTAGAATTTTGAGACTGAAGAAGTAGAACTTTCCTTTTCTAAGAATGGAGAAGACCTAGGTGTGGCATTCCGGATCAACAAGGAATCCCTGGCAGACCGGGCCCTCCTACCCCATGTCCTCTGCAAAAATTGTGTTGTAGAATTAAATTTTGGTCAGAAGGAGGAGCCCTTCTTCCCACCACCAGAAGAGTTTGTGTTCATCCACGCCGTGCCTGTTGAGGAGCGTGTGCGCACCGCAGTCCCACCCAAGACCATAGAGGAGTGTGAGGTACGCCGCAGGTTGTGCGCAGCCCAGTGCCTGTGCTTTGCAGTCGTGGGGTGGAGAGCTTTTCTTCTCAAAACTCTACCAGCCTGGGTCAGGAGAGGATATTACTAAATTGGGCTTTAAAACATGACCCCCACTGATTTTTTATAGCATTCCTGGTTCTGTCTGCTTGCAGGTGATTCTGATGGTGGGACTGCCTGGGTCTGGAAAGACCCAGTGGGCACTGAAATACTCAAAAGAAAACCCTGAGAAAAGATATAATGTCCTGGGAGCTGAGACTGTCCTCAATCAAATGAGGGTGAGTTGGCCCTGGTGGTGGGTCAGTTGGTTAGAGTGTTATCCTGGTACACCAAGGTCCTGGGTTTGATCCCCGGTCAGGGCATATGCAAGAATCAACCAATGACTGCTGCATCAGCAAGTGGATGACAAGTTGGTGTTTCTCCCTCTCCCTCTCTCCCCCTTGTCCTTCTTCCTCTCTGTTTCTAAAGTCAATAAATTTTTAAAAATGAGGATGAGGTGCTGGGGATTGTTAGTCAAGGGAATTTGCCCTAAATTCCACGAAACTCTTTCAATCTTTTCCCAGTGGAGTGAGTTTTTCAAGTGTCTGAGAACAAGGGCCCCATGACTAGAAAAATGAGTTGTCAATATATATTAAAAGGAGGTTGTCCTCCCCCTTTGCTGTGTTGTACTTCTGAAAGCTGATAAAATCTGGAATATATCCAGATTAAAACTGGAAATGACTCCTGCAGGAAATGGACAACATTCGTGACACTGAGGAACAGGACCAAACTGTTGTGGTAGCTTTGGTGGCATTGAAGAAGTGACATTTACCATTGACTCTAGGGCTTTAACTTGCTTCATAACTTCCTGTGTTTCTCTTCATTTTCTCTCAAACTCATCAGATGAAGGGGCTTGAGGAGCCAGAAATGGACCCAAAAAGCCGAGACCTTTTAGTTCAGCAAGCCTCCCAGTGCCTTAGTAAACTGGTCCAGATTGCTTCCCGGACAAAGAGGAACTTCATTCTTGATCAGGTATTTTCAGACATTGAAAGGAACCTACTTTTACAGAAGATCCAAAGATGACAATCTGGCATCCATTTAATCTAATAAAATTGCTTAAAGTCAAAGTGGGTGCATTTGTAAAGAGAGACTGAATTAAGGAACAGAATCAGTTTACTTGATTAATTATGACCAGGTAGTTTTGTGTTATAGTTGTAACACTTTTTAAACTCAGAGATACCTCTTATTAGTGTTTTTACCAGAGAGTGTATGGACCCAGACTGTAAAACCCTTACTAGAGGCAATGGAAAGAACGTTAGAGCTTCTTTGGATTCCTGGCTCCATCCATTACTAGGTCTGTGGCCTTGGACAAGTCTTGGCCTCTATGAGTCTCAGTTTTCCAGTGCAAAACCCAGTAATATCTGTCCAGTAGAGACTGAGGAATCAAAGGAGATTGTGTATGTAACATCCCTAATTGGGTGCCTCATTTGTAAAAGATGCTCAGTAGGTGCTTGCGTTGCATTTGAGTGATGATTTTAATTTCTAAGACATCCATGATTCCTTCTGTCCCTAGTGTAACGTGTATAACTCTGGCCAGCGGCGGAAACTGTTGCTGTTCAAGACATTCTCTCGGAAAGTGGTGGTGGTTGTCCCTAAGGAGGAAGACTGGAAAAAGAGGCTGGAGTTGAGGAAGGAAGTGGAGGGAGATGATGTGCCTGAGTCTATAATGCTGGAGATGAAAGGTGGGCTAAAATCGTCCAAGTCGGGGATCCTGTCCTTGGTCATTGCGTACCTTACTAGGGCCTTTTTGTCCCTAAGAGTTACTCTCCACACCTAAAGTGTAAAGCTGAAGAGTAAATTAATGGGTGTGAGCACTTGTAGATAAATGAGTAAGCAGAGTGAATGGAGAAGCACTAAGTTCTTGGCTCATTCTGGGTAAGATACAGTAGACCACAGAATAATTAAAACTCAAGGCAGAGGCTTCATTGAGTCAGTTATTCATTTAGTAAATCCTTAAAGAGCATCTACTATTTGTCCAATACTGTTTTAGATGTAGGGCAGTTGTGAATGAAAGGAAGCTCTGTTTTACTGAATTTATATTTTTTGGAGGGTGGGAGATATTATGATTCAAATTCAAATATAGTGATTGGGCCCTGGCCAGGTAGCTCAGTTGGTTAGAGTATTGTCCCAATATGCCAAGGTTGTGGGTTTGAGCCTAGGTCAGGGCATGTACCAGAAGCAACCAATGAATGCATAAATAAGTGGACCAAAAGATCCATGTTTTTCTCTCTCTTCCTTCTCTCTAAAAATCAATAAAAAATATAGTGTTTGGATAGAATGGTCTTATAATTATCTTGATCTGATAACACATTAGGTTTGTTTGTTTGTTTGTTTGTTTGTTTTGGTGTTTGATAGGAACCTGAAATCTTTAATGCAACACAAAGCCTAATAGTAAGGTCGCCATAAGGTGGAATTATCTGTCTGGATTGATCCTGCTTCCTGCTGTTTCCTTCAGAGTGTGATTTTCCCCCCTTGCTGCCTTCAGCTCCTGGCATCCCCACCTGCCCTGTCAGCTAATGGCTCTTTGAATTCTGATAATGCCCAGGGATGGGAGCTGGTTGCATAGCTAAGAGCCAGATTGTCAGAGTTTACGCAGAATGAACTATGCCAGTCCATAACTGATACTCAGGAACCTGGAGGAATTTAGTTAATGAAGGCTAACTGGATTCATCAAAGAATTAAGAGACACCCCCCCCCCCCCCCCCCCGCACCGTTGCTCTGAATTCCACTGGTACTCAGCCTCTGAACTTGTATTTCTTAGCATCTTATCTAACCAACACAAAAAACTTTCTCAGTTACTTTTAGCCTCTGGCTACCTGCTTTTGTCCTGATAAGAAACCTTAACCCAGTTTACTCTTAATTTATTATGGATCACTTGAGAACTTGTAAATCTACAGTTTGCAGGTAGCCCTGTGCCTGGGGCTGTTACAGTCTAGAGAAAACTTATGAAAGGACCAGCACTTCTCTGTGCACTAGTAGAGGAAGCTTAGGAAACCAGTCTTCCTGTAAGAGGTTTTATAATGAGATCTTCCCCATCTGTGCACTTTTCAGGCCCACAAGCTTCTCTCTTACTCTTACAGCCAACTTCTCTCTGCCTGAAAAATGCGATTATATGGATGAGGTGACCTATGGGGAGCTGGAGAAGGAAGAGGCTCAGCCTATTGTCACTAAGTACAAGGAGGAGGCAAGGAAGCTTCTGCCCCCCTCAGAGAAACGGACAAACCGCCGCAACAATAGAAACAAGCGCAACCGGCAGAACCGAAGCCGAGGCCAAGGCTACGGTGAGTCCTGGGGGGCCTGCCGGCCCCCAGCCGCAGTCTGTGCTTTGTGCTGAGCAGGATCCACAAGGAAACCAAGTCAAGTCACTAACAAGGAATAAGGAAGTAACTTCTTTATGGAGCTTATTTCTTCCTGTGTCCTTTACCCCCAGCTTCTTGTGCTTTTTCCATAATCCTTCAAGAAAAGGTAGTTATTTTTCAACAAAAATAATTGTTTCTGAACAATTGTTTCTTAAAAGCAGTGCTTGGGCCTTCTTGTTTGGCTTTCACTCGTACACGTGGGTTTCCCACTTCATGACTGCGGTGCACCTGAAGGATTTGTGCGGCGAAATTGGATCCTTCAGTTTTCTTTCTTCTTTGTCTAGTGGATCAACCCAGCTATATGGACCGCAAAGTGAATGCGCTGTTCAGTAATTTTCAGGGCTATGAAGTAAATTAGGCTGCTCGTGGGATTACTGTCCCTTCTGAATGTCTCATTTGTCAGCTAATCCTCCACTGTGCACTCACTGCCCTTTAAAAGTGTGTGTGTGTGTGTGTGTGTGTGTTTGTGTGTGTGTGTGTGTGTGAACACAGTGTCTGAGTGCCTGCTACATGCTGGGCGCTGGGAATGCCCGTCCTGGAGGAGCTTACTGTTTACACTTTGTTTCATGTTTGTAAAATGATGGGTCTGGGTTATATGACATCTGAGATCCTTTCCAGGGCTGACAGTCAGTGATTCTACGAATGGCAGTATTTATTCGTGTTTCTAACTCTGCCAAGTATTCTTCGCCATCTTAAATGTTTTGCAGGAATTGGGGAGCTTCAAAAGCAAGGTGGCTTGGTTTTCTTGTGTCGCCATTCCTCTGCCCTCCCCTCTCAGACTTTATAAAAGATCCTGGCTGGTGCTTTAATTAACATTGTGTGAGCCTGGCAGAAGCAGGCCTCCTATTCCCCCAGAATTGCCTTTGGCTCCAACTTTTTGATTTCCACCCAGACATGGAGCCAGGACCCCACGCCAGCTGTCTGAGCGTGCTCTCCCATTTCTCTTCCAGTGGGCGGGCAGCGCCGAGGCTACGACAACCGGGCCTACGGGCAGCAGTACTGGGGGCAGTCTGGAAACAGAGGGGTGAGTGCAGCTCTCCTCCTGCTCCTCCTCTGGGCCGTGCTAGCTGTTCCTACTGGCTTGGGGGAGCAGAGTGGTTTGGGCTGTTTTCTCAGGGCTTAGGGTTTTGCCCATGTAATGTGTTTCTCTGGAAGAAATTATCCTGGGAAGATTAAGTCTGTTATAAAATCAAACTGAGATGTGTTTCATGTGAGACTGGGGACAGCAGTGGATCGTGATGCTGGAAACCTGTATATCTTAACCCCTTCTCTTTCTCCTTTCTCAGGGCTACCGTAATTTCTACGATCGATATAGGGGAGACTATGATCGCTTCTACAGCCGAGATTATGAATACAACAGATACAGAGACTATTACAGACAGTACAATCGAGATGTAAGTATCTCCTGGGGACAGAGAGAGGGGAAAGGGAGGCAAGACCTGAGGAATGAGTGTCATGCCTCTGTCCTCCGCCAGCTGTGCCTCCCAGTGATGGGGTTTCCCCTCTCTTCTAGTGGCAGAATTACTACTACCACCACCCCCAGGACAGAGACCGATACTACAGGAACTACTACGGTTACCAAGGGTATCGGTGAAGCCCCTGCCCTTGTCACCTGTCAGCCGTGAAGCTGAATCTCTGGGGGTGCCAGGCACCCCCCCAAAACACAACCAAGGAAAACAGGGGCTGTTGGGGTGGGGCTGAGCTGCCGGGGAGGGGCGGTGGGAGGGAGGGTGCGCAAGCAGGGGTGGGGGTGGGGGGAGGTGGAAACAAACGACAAAACTGTACATTTTTTTTAAAGTTTGTTGAAAAGAATATTGTCTTATTCTATAAAACATTTCAAACCTAGTTAGATATTTGTAATCAAAAAACATTTGCTCAGAAAGCAGCACTTAGGGCTGCCTGTCCTATACCCTGCAGCTGGACAGGAACAGTACTGAAAATGTCACACCTCTGACATTGTAAGGCAGCTGGACTGGCAGCCACGCAGGGAGAGCGATGAGGCATGTGGAGAGGGTGGGCAGGCGTGAGAGGGCACTCTCCACAGCAGGCAGCAGTGGGGACAGAGGGAGAGCTTGTGACTGGGGCAGTGAAAATAAACGATTGGCTCTTATCAATCACTTGCACCACTAACCGTTTGTATTTTTTTTTTTTACCGACCTTTCCCTCTTGGGATATCTGGTCTGGTGGGCTGGGAGGCCAAAGTGGCATTGTCTCCACTTTCCTGTGCCTTTGTGCTATTTGGCTGAGGCCTGGAGACTACCAAGTGGATGGTTCTATTATATAGGATTCCCAGGCTGAGAAGGCAGGGGGACTGTGCCTGTTTGCAGAGCAGAGCAGCTTGCACCTTCTGCATACCCATTAACAAATATCCATCGAGACCCAGGGGAAAGTGGGGTTGCAGGCCTCAGCCTGAAGGCTGTGATCACCAGTCTGTCCTCTCTGTCTTCCAAGATTGAGAGAGAGTAGAGTCTCTGAAATCATCTCTGTTAAGAGTATCTGTCCTCTTCTAGTGCGAGAGAAGGAACGTTTCTCAGGGTTTCAGCTCACACAGAAATGAAGCAGGATTCTTTCCATGACAGCAGGATATGTACATAGGTGAATCCTGTGGTGTGGGTTACCAGGCCCAGGTGCTGAGAATAGCAACTATTTTATACATGTGGAGGGCACGAGCCCTGCTGGTCTTTTTGATACACAGGTAGAAAGTGAATAGAAAGGGGGGTGGGGGGTGGGAGGCAGCTCAGCGGGGCTGCTGCAACTTGGGAAGAGCGTGAATGTGTGTATAATGTGTGCATGAAAGGGAGCACCCCTTCTCGACTTCTTGAAACAGGATTCCTCCTGGGGTGCTTACCCTGTGTATCCCCTGAGAGGCCTCTAGCCAGGAGACTAGTCGGGATGGCCTTTATAACTTTACCAACACCTTCCCAGTTCTTGACCAAAAGCTTCAGGTGGCTGGATTCAAGGACATGGGTGGGATATGGGAATGTTCTTTCAATACTTAGCTTCAGTTTTAATTCATCTTCCCACTAAGCATTGAGTCAGCCAAGGGCTTACTCAGCAAATGCCACATACTGCAGCGCTTCCTAGTGAGGGCAGACCCTGGGTTGCGCTACTAGAATATGCTTCACTTCCATTTCCTCACCTGGGCAGTTCTCTGTTGAACAATTTTGTGCTGAGATTGGATCTTTCTCTCCCTTTCCCGCTGTGACTGCCATGCAGCCCTTCTCCAGGCCTGCAGGCTCTCGCTCTGGCCCTCTAGTTTCCTCTGTCTGTGACACACCTGCCCCACAAGTACCTCCCACTCCGAGGCTGGAATGGGGGCTGATAGGAAATTAGTTTGCTTGCTCATAATGATGTCTTTTCTCTGGGCACCTGCGTTCTTGTGGTGCCATCCAATGGATTTGTGTGTGGCAGTGGGTGACGTGATTGCATGAACTTTTCTGTAACCCACTAACTTTTTATTATTATTATTAAGGGAGTCTTTGAGAAGCTTTGCTGATAGTATCAGGGCAAGGAGATAAAAACTGGAGCCCAAAGAAATTCTCTTAGGGCAAAATCACGTTATAATAGAAAATTGGATCTGAGGCCCATTCAGGTGTTTAGTCCTCCGGCACGCAGCACCTTTCATTGCGGTCTGTGACCCGGTCTGAGGGTGCTGGGCCCCTGCGCTGCTTTGCGTTTCTTCGGGGGAGGAGGGTTAGGGGAGGTAC
>PVKU01000843.1:238391-385660 GCA_004027475.1 Anoura caudifer
TTTTTTTTATTAAAAAAAAAAAAAAAAAAAAAAAAAAAAAAACATGTTAAGGGGACTAATGTGGGTTAACAGAAGGGATCCCTAGCCTTGTTTTCCTTAGGAGACTTGTTCCGTGTTTCATCAGACGTCTGTTGTAGTTGTTGTAGATGGAGACGCTTGTGAGAAGAACAAGCATCACATGGAGCCTGTACATGTTTTTGCACAACCTGTAAAGCATTCTTGGAAGTGGCCAGTAAAAAAAGGGTTTTACCATTTTTTAAAAAATGTAACTGTGTCATTGTTTACATCTGTAACTTTTTCCTCCCATGTTCTCATGACAACATTCTGGCAAATATGTAGGCACAGTAGCTTCCAGTTTTAGAATAAATAACCATTTGGATTGAATTCACTCTTATCTCCTGTGGCTGCACTGACTGGGGTGGAGCGTGTCATCTGGGGGATTCATTCGTTTACTTTTGATGCTGCTTCAAGTTACCCTGGGTCCAGCCAAGGCCGCCTTTCCTCCTGCACAGCTGTCACTCCCTTCCTGTTCCCTGGTGACGGCACTTGGGGGCTGTGAGCCTGCTTGGTGCTTGCTTATGCTAAAAGCATGAGCCATCGGAATAGAAGGAAATACACTATGTCATGACCTCTGTGTCTTTGGCCTGTACTGAAACCAGTTGGATGCTTGAAGTTAAGTAAGGTTCTATTTAGGAGCCAAATAAGTGTATTCATGAACAGTTACCACTTAGAGGGAAAGCCTGCTCATTCAACAGAAGATGTTTGATGGGGGTTATTTCCTAGTGAATTTGGAGAATGAGAAGGTAATGGTAATTATTAAAAGCACTGTTGCATTGCTAGCACTAACTGATTCTAATTGTAATTTCTAATAAATGGTCAAGTACTTAGGCGAGGGTGCCACAGGCTTACAGCAGTGCGGTGTTCTGAAGGAGCAGTGATTTGGGTCTAGGTGCTGCTCTGATGTCTCTCTGCGTGACACAGATTCAGACCCCAGGGGCTTGTACCCCAAAGGGTACCCTTGATTGTGGTAAATGCCCACTCTCCAGGATATTTTGAAGTTATTCAGTGTTACAGCTAATTAATCATTTTAATATTTATAGCTCATGCCTTGTTTCTTAAGCCCCCCTTTCCCCCAGCTAGGGTTGCAGCAGTATGAAATTTGAGTATGCAGAAAAATTGTCCTGGCTGGTTGTAGCTCAGTGGATTGAACATGGGCCTGCAAACCAAAGAGTTGCCAGTTTGATTCCCAGTCAGGGCACACGCCTAGGTTGTGTGCACTGGTCAGGTCCCCAGCTTGGGGCACGTGAGAGGCAACCACACATTGATGATGTTTCTCTCCCACCCTTCCTCCTTCCCTTCCCTTCTCTAAAAATAAATAAATAAAAATCTTTTAAAAAAAGAGAGTTACCTGCAAAAGAGTTCCCGTAAGACTATCAACTATTTTCTCAAAAACAACAACAACAAAACAAACACCATTGAGCCTGGCTGGTGTTGCTCAGTGGACTGAGTGCCGGCCTGGAAACCTAAAAGTTCACTGATTCGATTCCCAGTCAGGGCACATGCCTGGGTTGTGGGCCAGCTCCCCGGTGGGGGGCACACTAGAGGCAACCAATTGATAATCTCTCGCACCGATGTTTTACTCCCTCTCTTTCTCCCTTCTCAAATAAATAAAACCCTTTAAAACAAATGAGCGGAGGCTTTAATTAAGTATATATCTTAAGGTTATGTTTATTAAGCCCTTCTGGCTTTTTACCAAGTCTGAGCTGACATGGGAATTTTCACTTAGAACAAACACTGCCCGGGTCAGCCCTGCCCTGTTTTGCCATTTGAGTAGATACAGCACACTCCATTCCTTAGGAGTTTGAGGGCTAGCTGTGTGCCAGATGCTGTCAGAATGCAGGGGTTTTCACGAAGCACCAAGAGGGAACTAAGCCAGCTCCTGAACAGACTAGGATCAGGTTCCCACTTCAGGAAGGCAACCTGGTTACTTTCCCAGTTTCCTCTCGTTTTTCTGTGTGAAGGTGTGGGGAATTCGGGGGTAAGGGGCTATCTATAATACAGGTCACCCTCCTATTATTAAAGGCATCCCCTTGCCCCCCCCCCCCAATCCCTGCCAGAAGTATCCAGGCACAAAACATGAGCTGGCCTAGGCTTCCCCTGGGGAATGATGTATCCCTGAATTTGGAGGGTCTTGACAATCCATAGGAGCAAACATCCTGGGACTGTTAACCTCTGCCTTGACCCTGGTCCCACCTCAGTGTGTTCACCCTTGGAAGGAAAAGGCTTCTAGAAAGGCATTCTGAGGCATGTAAGCCTGCCAGGTTTGAGTCCCAAGGCGCTCGTGAGACCTTAAGTCTTAGGTCTGGCCTCTGGCCAGACAGCATGTTGCACCACTACCAGGGGTCCTAAGCACTCTGGTGGCGGGAAATTGCTTTTTGAAAATGGGCTTGAGGGGGAGGTGGAAACAGCACCAGTTCCCGGAAAAAACCCTCGGGCTTATCCAACTCCTAGGTACACCAGAAGGTAACAAGGAAAGGCACCCCGAAATGAACGGCGCCAATATTGACGGCACACTTATGTTGACGCTCCAAAGGGAGCCTCTATTCTGCAATCTAGAAGCCTAGGCTGCCTCCTCGGAAGATCCACACGACCAGAGCCGGCTACGCAGTGCAGTGCCTGCTGAGGTCCCCCCTCCCATGATCCTAGACTGTAACCTCCCGTGTGCCTTCACCTGGATCGTAGGGACATGGTCTTCCAGACTGTGGGAGGAGGTGTAGGAATGGGTATGGAGTTGGCGAGGGCAGGGACAGCCATTTTGAGACAGATCAGACAGCAAGGAAGGGACCATATTGAGAACTCTAGTTGCCTGAGGCCGCCATTTTAAGTTTGGGTTTGGCGGAGAAGCCCTGAACGGTGAAACGCAGTGACGTAGGGCTGTCATATTGGCGCTGGTCCCACGGCGGAGGCCATCTTGGAAAAGGGCCCGCTGTGGGCGCGGCCATCTTAGAAGTAAGACCGGCCCCTTTGCAGGAACTGGAACCGAGCTCCTCCCCTCGGTGTTGGGTTCCTCTTGTCTGCGGTTGCCCTACCGAATACCTCTTTAAGCCCACCCGATCGGTCTGTTTTTCGTTTCATTTACCTTCATTGTTCATTACCCTCGTGTCTGTGTGTATGTGTGTGTTTTCTCTGTAGCCTCTGAGTGTCTGGTGTAACTTAATCCTTCTACTTAAGATGCTCTCTTGCGCCTGCTATCCCCCCAACCGCACCGATCTCCGATCCTAGACACTGTCTAACCTGCTTTGACTGGCCCTATTCCCTGTGGCAGCCTTTCAACTGCCACACCCACATCTAATGACTGATGATCCTCTCCCCCAAGAACTGTAACACAGGAGCTGTACCTCTGAGACTATGGATGATTTTATTCTTCAAAAGGCTTTACCCTTCCAATAGCTCCAGGTGAGACTGGGAGCAAGCACGCAGCCTATCCCTCTCTCCATTGTGTGAGCGGGTCACAGAAGGAAGCGGGCAGGAAGCTGTCAAGAGTCTGGTGGCCCTATTGTGGGAGGGGCAAAGGGTGCCCCGGTGGGCGTGGAAATGGGGTCGACAGATAGGTGAGGGGAGAGCCTTGTGCTTCAGATAACCTCAAAGGTTTGGGCAAGGGCCAGGAAGAGTATGCAAGGGACCCTCAAGGGCTGATGACAGTTACTGACCTAAGGAAGGGATCATGAGAGGATAAGATGAGTTGTGAGAGGGACCTGGCAGCTCAGAGGAGGGCACAGAAGAACTTCTTCTCCCGGAAGGGGTTCTCCGAAGTGGGCACAGGGGTGATGAGGGGATCCTCACAGGCGTGGGCATCACAGTAAGTCATCAGGTCTGCTGCTGCCTTGGACACCTGGGGCACAGCCAGGAGAGAACTGTTAGCCAACCAGAACTCCTGAAAGGGACTGCAGTTTCCCTTCCCTTGAGACACTCTTCCCATCCCTCATCCCTGACAGAGGCCTGGGGACACCTCTTTTTATAGAGCCTGGGACTCCTTCCCTGATCTCAGGGAGTCAAGTGGGGGGGGGCATCTTTTATCCTGAGGTTTGGGAACTTACAGCACAGCCAGGCCAACTAATGGGACTCAGGGTCCCACCCACCTTTATTCTGCATAAACTGGCCTCAATCTTAAGCTGTTCCACCATCTTGCGGGCTTGCCCAATACTCATAGTGCTGTTCACAGGCGTCTCCCCTTTCATCCTGGAGAAAAGAGAGGGACAGCTCAGAGCAATATCAACTGCAGGCCCCCTCCATGCACACTCATCCAGGTTTTATAAAGCTGGGGCCATGTGCCCCAATATTTTGTTTTCTTATTCCCATCCTCCAGTGGACTTTCCCATCCCCATCTTCCTCAGCTGAGGAAATGAGCCTAGGCCACAGATCATTAAACATACAAATGATTGGAGGCTTTTCAGCCATCAAGCCATGTGTTCCCAGTTCTGAAAGCCTCAACCAGAAGGAGCCCCGCCCTGATGGGGAGGGTACAAAATCCCCACCTGTCCCCTTGAGCCCCAACGGGGAAAAGCAAGATGTTCCTGACTCACCTGAGGCCACAGGCAGCTGAAGCCCTGGGGAGTAGAGTCAGTGGGGTATACCAAAACCTTCTTCCTCAGATGGGTGCCCCACCTCGCAGGGAGTTGCAGCTGAAAGTGTCTGATGCAGCAGCAGAAGCTGCTAATACAGAGAAGGCCACTGGCTGGGTCAGGTCAGTGGTCTGCCGAGGGCTGGTCCCAGTTTCTGCAGCTCAAGCACTGCCCAGACAGCTGGTACCTGCAGATGAAGGATGCTAGAAGGAGCTGTTCAGATCCTGGAGCATACCAACTGCCTGGCCAGTGGGGGAGCCTGGCTGCTGCCTGCAGCCCCTGTGCACACTCCCACTGTTACTGTCTCAATACTTGCCCCTCCCCCATTGTACCCGTTCTGAGTCGCCTAGAGCCCTCCCCAGAGGAGCTGAAGCACAGGCAGACTTCCCCCTCAAACGGGGTGGTCTAGACCTGTGACAGCCCCTGCAGTGGAGTCTATACTGGCTGTGGGGTACCCTGCTCATTTGAAAATCTGACATCAACTGGGAAGTCGCCCTCATCATCCCCCCCCCCCCGAACTCTGACACAGCATTTATCACATGAATCTTCATTTCTCTCCCAGGGACCCTCCGTTCCCCATATCCAGGAAAATGTGATGAGCTACAGGTATCAGCTTCTGGATCTCCACTTCATGTTCTAGCTACAAGTGATTCGAGCGCAAGATCCAGGGGCAGCGAGGTACGTCAGGAAAATGTCTAAAGAAATGGCAGACCAAAGAGAAGAATCTGGGGGGAAAGAGGCGCTCAGAGACCATATCAAAGAATCGGACAAAGAAGAGGTAGGGTGCATTGTGGGGAGAGTCAGTGAATGTTTCTGGAAGTAGATGGGCTTTTGGGGTCGGGGTGGGAGAATATTGGTCTAAGAGCATCATTGTGCTGGTTGCTTTAGGGATGTAAAGATGCCCACCACACTGACCTTAACCTCTGAGAGCTCTTTAAATAATTTTAAATATTTTTAAAAATTTATTGATTTTAGAGAGAATAAGGGGGGAGGAGAGAAGCATTGTTGTGAGATAGGACGAGAGAGAGAAGATGAGAGGAGAGAAGCATGGATGTAAAACATCAGTCAGTTGCCTCCATATGAGCCCCCACCGGGAATGGAACCCGCAACGTTTTTAGTGTACAGGAAGATGCTCCAGCCAACTGAGCCACCCGGCCGGGGCATTCTGAGAGCTCATATTTGGGGTGAATACAGACATACAAAAATAGAAGGTACAGCCTTCCAAGACCTCATCTAGATAATGCGCTGTGCGGACTCTGAAGGAGAGTCTAGTTAGGGTCGGAGAAAGTCGATCACGCATCGTAAAAAGCTAGAGGAAAAACACCAGGCTGAAATGCTTGTGAATACAGGACAGCCAGAGCGTTGGCGCAACGCGCAGAATGCACAGGTTCCTGCAGACTGCAGTGCTTTCTGGGCGAATGCTGTCTGTCTTGGATGCCTACCGGCCCAAAGAGCTGTGGACGGAAAAAGTCAGCGCCAGCTGGGTGCCCTCCTCTCTCCCCCTTTTTGGGGGTTAAATGGCCGGTGGTGCAGGTGTGGGGGGCCGTGATTGCGGCCTCCAGAGGCAGGCCGAGTGGATGCTGCTGACTCATAGCATGCCCTGGGAATGTCTTGGGTCTTGGAGGGAGGTGCCTGTCCCCTTTGGTCGTGGTAACCGGAGGATGGACAGACACGGACCGCGGGGAAGGAAGAGTGAGGAGCGCGCCGAAGTGGGAGCTCCGCAGTCAGAACAGCCGGGCCCCGGGACCTAGCCCCGCCCACTGTTGGACCCCTCCCCTGCACCAGGCCCCGCCCCCGGGCTACATTGGCTGTCTGCGGAAGGGGGTGGGGCGTGCCCGGGAGACGGAAGTCCCTCTCGCCGTTGCCCCAGGCAGCGCGCGATGCTGGTGAGTCTGCAGAGCCCTGGCGGCTGGCGAATTGGTTTTTTCAACATCGGAGTAATTAAACGGGGGCTCCAGGTGCCACGGCCACCGGCGAGCCGTAGGGGGTTGGTGGGGAGCAGCCATAGTTTGCGGAACGCCCTGCCCGTGGTGGGGCGCGGGCCGGTCAGGGAGTGAGTGCAGCTCCAGAAGGAGAGGAGAAACTTGGGAGGCAGCTGCGACTTTGCTTCCGCTGCTTGCTTTGAGTCTGGCTGTGCAACTTTAGGTACAAGTCACGTCGCGCTTTCTCTCAGTGGAATACTTCGCAGTGTGGATTCGGTGTCATCGTGTGTGTAAAAGCTCCTTAAGAATTTTAAGGCGCTCGTCCTCTGTATGTTTTGCGTTGCTGTGATTGAGTAGCAAGGTGGCCTGTTCCAGAATCAGGTGGCAAGAGGACCAGTTCAACTGAGGAGCTCTGGCACTCAGTTGAGCTCTGGGGTGAACAGAACATAGTGGAGGAAAGGGAAGGAATAATCCGCTGAGAAACACAGTCATATGGAGAAAGGCCATATGAAACAAAGACTCTGCTGTCTCTGGTTCCTCAAAGTCAGCCCAGTAACCTTCCCTTTTGTCCCCACCGACCCCCAGAAAGAAGCTATTCTTTCCTCCTCTCTGTCTTTTTCTAGGAACCACCGGCTGCTTCATCTCATGGCCAGGGATGGCGTCCAGGTGGCAAAACAGCTAGGAACTCAAAGCCTGAACCTGGGGCCAGACCCACTGCACCTGCTGCCGTGGTCAATGACCCACCAGTACCTGCCTTGCTGTGGGCCCAGGAGGTGGGCCATGTTTTGGCAGGCCGTGCCCGCAAGCTGCTACTGCAGTTTGGGGTGCTCTTCTGTACCATCCTCCTCCTGCTCTGGGTGTCTGTTTTCCTCTATGGCTCCTTCTACTATTCCTACATGCCAACAGTCAGCCACCTTAGCCCCGTGCATTTCTACTACAGGTGAGAGGGGTCTTCCAATCTAGTAGAGGAATCTGTGGGAGAATTGCTGCAAGGCCCCTTAGGGCTTATTCAGTTCAACCCCCTCATTTACAGAGGAGGAAACTTGGGCCCAGTGTGCTTGTGTAACTTCTTACCTTTCACAGCCCCAGGTTAAAAAGCAGGTTTCAGGGTGTGGGCTGGGATGGGAGTAAAAGGCAGAAAACTGTACTTGAACAACAATTAAAATATATATATTTTTTTATTTTTTTAAAGCAGGTTTCAAGTGACAGGGGTCTAGGATCCTAGTTCTACTTCTGGTTAAAAGAATTTTTAAAAAAAAATTTAAATTGCAGAGTTCTTTTTTTTTTTTAAAGACTTTTTAAATTTATTTTTAGAGAGGGGAAGGGAGGGAGAAAAAGGGAGAGAAACATCAATGTGTGGTTGCCTCTCACATGCCCCCTACTGGGGACCTGGCCAGCAACTCAGGTATGTGCCCTGACTAGGAATTGAACCGGCGACCCTTTGGTTTGCAGGCTGGCATTCAGTCCACTGAGCCATACCAGCCAGGGCTAAAAAAATATTTTTTAAAAATTTCCCTTCTAGACATTGTAAGTGTCAGTTCTATTGAGGTTGGATCAGACCTCTCTCAGGGCTATAGCAGACTAATGAAACAAGTCAACCCCTTGGGTCATCTCAGAACTAACCTGGCTTTTTCTGAGGAGGTATTAGGAAAGCAGCTCTCTGCCTTTTACATCACTTCCATTCCCGATAGTCTACTGCACAGTGGAGATTATGGAAGCACAAGGTGCTGGATATGTAAACTTCCCAAGTCCTGCGCCTCCCCATTTTACAGACCCTGCCAAATCCTCTCTCTGTGTCTTAACAATTAGGGCTATAGGACCAATCGAAAGATGCTGATAAGGACATTATCAATGGTCCAGAATATTTTTTTCCTGTTTCAAGTCCCTGGTCATGAGCTGTAATTTCTAAAGCAGAGCTGCTTAAATTTTTAGGAGGTATGGATCCCACAGAAGCTATGGCTCTTCCTGCCAGAAAAGTGTAGCTCCATGCCCATGCATGTCCTGCTACCAGTTTGCCTATAACTTGAGGGGGTTCCTGAGCCTCTTACAGACCATCTGTGGATCCCTCTGGAGGAGTTGTTTTCAACTAGGCCCCAGACCAGACCTACTGAATCAGAATCTGGAGGTGGGACCCAGGAATCTGCATTTGTATCAAGTTCCCCAAGTGAGAACCACTTAAGTCTGAAACTTTTCAACTAAGTGTCTATAGATTCCCATTTAAGAATGTCTGCTCTATGAGAGTGGATAAGCTGAGGTAGCCAGGAGAGAATGAAAGAATCAATTGGATCTGCTGGCTGCATTTCTGCTCCCTGTCTGTAACAGAGAAGGGTACCTGTTCTGGGAAAAGGGATGGGGGACAGGAAGGAGTGCTAGGGGGCCAAGGTGAGGCACAGACAGGTAAGGCAGACTCCATAACTTAGCAGTGTCATCCTCATTCTTGCTTAGGACTGACTGTGACCCCTCCGCCTCCTTACTGTGCTCCTTCCCTGTTGCCAACGTGTCCCTCGCTAAGGGCGGACGTGATCGGGTAAGTATGGGAGCTGAACAGAGGTTGCATTAGTGCTTTGATGACTTGAAATCAAAAGGAAAACTTGAGAAAGACCTGGAGAACAGGGACTGAGTAATAGAGACCGAGGAGGGGAGGCTCTCAAGGAAAGGGACATTATGAACCAATGTCACCTGAACAAATTCAACCAAAAAACAACAACAATGAAAAAAAAAAACCAGAAAGAAACAAAGAAAGGGAATCTAAAGAAAAAATTAGAATCTAAAGAAATTGTATGGATTGTTCTTTCCTGCCAATGTTAGCAATGTTCTCCTTCTTAAATTGTTTTCAGCCAGTCCCTATCGATGACATGAGGTATGTTTTAGACCTAAATGAACCTAAACTAACAAACCAGCTATTTCATTGGACTAGGATGGAATCCACCCAAGAGTTTCGAAAGCTTGTATGTAAAATTATGAAACTGTTGACAAATATTCGTAACCTAGCATTCCAAAGGGTACTGTGTCACAGGACTAGCCAGATGCCAGTATGACTTCAACAAATCTGGATACCCCAACAAATGCAGAATAGGAATTCATCCTTCTTTATTAGACTCTGAAAAAGGGTGCAATCCCCGAATACTTCAGAAGGCCCTTGGAGGGTTGGAGGGGCAACATCATTTCTGATCACCAGAGGTTTCTGAGTTGTCTTTCAGCAACATCATCAGTGGTCAGACTTACTTGAAAAGTTTCAAAATCCTTTGAAAATTGTTTTTCAAAAATGATACTTGGGACCAAGAAGTCAGTGAAGCAACTTCTTTAGACTCATCTGACCTATAACAGGGGGTTGGGAATCTCATGGAATCCATTTTTCAACAGATAATTCAGACTGAAAATAAGAATCTGTATAAAGACTGGGGTCAGCATTTTCCACCTTTTACCCTGGTGACAAAATTCTCAGAGGACCCTCGTAGCCATATCCAGCTTTTGGAGCTGGTTCACTATGGGCTGGGGCGATGTTTTTCAACCTTAAAAAAAAAATCCATTCTCTCTGGTTAAAAAGACAAATGTATAAATGACCCCTGGACATGGACAGTGGTCTGGGGATTGAATGGGAGCAGGAGGTGGCTGGGTGGAGGAAGGCAAAAGGGGAAAAATTGGAACAACTGTAATAGAATAAACAAGAATAATTTTTTAAAAGGTTTTACCACCACCCCTGGGATTCTTATATGCTACCCTGAGGGGATCATGACATAGGAAGCAGTTGATACAGGATCAGAGGAGCATAGGAATGGTCAGGAAAAGCCAGAGTGTGCTGGTGGCCAGTCTGTAACATTCCGAGACTAATCTCAGAGAGCAGTCTTCCCACCGGGAGTCTCAGGGTTCTACCAACAGAACCAAGATAAGGGACCCACAGTGACAAAAAGTGGCTCTGGAGCACCAGGGATTGTGCCCGAGCTGGCTAGGGAGGTGGTGAGCACTCTGGCACCGGGTTAATTAATAATGTAAGTGCAGGCAGGCTGGGCCCAGCAGAGTGGCCTCCCGGGGACGGGCCTGAGTCACAGATGGCCCAGTTGGCAACAGGATGGTTCACTTTTGGCAAAGAAACTGGACACACCCTTTCTTAGAATAGAGCAGCTAGAGTCTGATTCAGATCTCAGAATCTCAGAAGTGGGAAGGATCCAGCCACCAGAAGGGGGCAGCACCTTCTTGGGATGAGAGATGGAGAGGCCTGTTAAGGCCAACCGAGGGTGTTGTGGCCAAGTATTTGGAGGGTTAGGGGGAGGTGGAAGAAGGACAGTACAATGTAAAAATTCATGTTTTTTGCTGTCAAACACCTTCAGACAAGTAAAAAAAAGGTAAAATAAAAGTAGTTTTGGAAAGAGATGTGGCTACCTTGGGCAGGTGCTGATGTATGGACAGCCGTACCGTGTCACCTTGGAGCTTGAGCTGCCAGAGTCCCCTGTGAATCAAGGCTTGGGCATGTTCTTGGTCACCATTTCGTGCTACACCCGAGGCGGACGAATCATCTCCACTTCCTCCCGCTCCGTGAGTGTGCGAGGCCGGTGTGGGAGGGCATGCAGAACGGCGACGGGAGTTAGGAAATCAGGGTGGGCCCTTGGGAGAAAACATCCCCGCTGTGAGGTTGCAGACACATCAGGACAGGGGAGAGGAGTTGGTTTAGCAAGAGGGACAAGCACCCTCAGGTGGCATTGTCCAGCCTCGGGGCAGAGTCTGGAGTGGAACTGCTCTGACAGTGGGCTCCTGTGGAGCCGGACAAACCTGGGCTCACACCCTGACTCAGAAACATACTGGCTGGGGGGCAGCTCACTTAACCCTGCTGGTTGTAAAGTATTGTAAGTGGCCTAATAGTAACTCTGCATAGCAAGACTAGTCTGGGTTCAATGATGAAATGTAAAGTGCTTATTAGCACACAGCGGGTGTTCAGTAATCGTTAAGGCTCCATTGTTAATTGTCAACAGAACCACGTCATGAAGCAAATCCCTGAATGTCCATGCAGGGAACAAAGCTTCAGGTGGTACACTGGGTCTTGATCTGTTCTGGATTTTATTTATTTATTTATTTATTTATTACTTTATTTCTTTACTTTAGAGAGAGGGGAAGGGAGGGAGAAAGAGAGGGAGAGAAACATCAATATGTGGTTGCCTCTCAGGTGGCCCCCACTAAGGACTCAGCCTGCAACCCAGGCATGTGCCCTGACTGGGAATCAAACCAGCTACCCTTTGGTTCGCAGCCCGTGCTCAATCCACTGAGCTATACCAGCCAGGCTCTGTTCTGGATTTTAGAATGCTCTGGAGGGAAGGCAGATCTGAGACAGTGTTAGGTTTAACTTGGGAAGGTTTCTAAGAAGAGGGGCCTTCGCTGTTCTGGGACAGAGACACGTGGTTGGGAAGGGCAGGGCTGTCCCTCAAGCATTTGGAATGATTGGGCCAAGACTTGGACAGGGCGTGGCAGAAGGTGTAAGTGAGGGAGCAGTGGACCTGAGGAAGAAGCAGCCTTCATAGACTGCTCAGGGGTGACAGCGGGGTGGGTCGGCCCGTGAGAACCTGACCACAGCCTCTCCCTCCTGGCCCTGGTAGGTGATGCTGCATTACCGTTCAGACCTGCTCCAGATGCTCGACACGCTGGTCTTCTCGAGCCTGCTGCTGTTTGGGTTTGCAGAGCAGAAACAGCTCCTGGAGGTGGAGCTGTACCCAGAATACAGAGAAAACTCGGTAAGTGGGTGAAGGGAAACTAGGAGATGGCTTTCCCCATAAGCCAAGAGTTCTACCTGAGGAGCCTCTGGGCTCAGTAAGGAGAGACAGCAACAGAGAGCCTGGAAGTGGGCCTCACATTGACAGCAACATGATCCTGGCCTGATACAGCTACCACCCCTCCACCCCCAACCCTGCAGTATGTGCCGACCACTGGAGCGATTATTGAAGTACACAGCAAGCGCATCCAGCTGTACGGAGCCTACCTCCGCATCCACGCCCACTTCTCCGGGCTCAGGTGAGGAATCACCAAAGTACACCTCAGGGGCTCTCCTGGGGCTGCCCTTAAGCAATGAGGGTCCTAAGCAAAGGTAACAGGTTTTACATGGGCCACAGGGTCTCAACCCAGGCTGCACAACCTGGGGAACCTTTCCTTCCTTCCCTTCCTTCCTTCCTTCCTTCCTTTTTCTCTTTTTCAACACTGGTTTCTGGCATGTCAAGTATACAACATTGTAATTCACCACTGTCCATACTACAGCATACTCACCGCCAAGTCCTTTCCCACCACCACTACACCACTAAGCCCCTTTTCCCATCTTGCCCTTCCTCCAGCCACCTTCCCCTCTGGGAACCACCAGTCTTTTGTCTGTCTCTATGAATTTGCTTTGGTTTTGTTTGTTCGTTTATTCCCTGGGGAACTTTTTCAAAACACTGATACCTGGTCCACCTCGCTAGACCAACCGAACCAGAATCTACTGGGCTCACCTCTGGCCATCAGACTTTTTTTTATCCTCACCCAAGGGTGTGCTTACGGATTTCTAGAGAGAGAAGGGGAGCGAAATGTCAATTGGCTGCCTCTCACATGCCCCCTAACTGGGGATTGAACCTGCAACCTAGGCATGTGCCGTGACAGGGAACTCGACCCGCATCTGTCTGGTGCGTGGGATGATTCTCCAACCAACTGAACCACACCAGCCAGGGTGCCATGAGACTTTTTGAAAGCACCCTTAAGGAATTCTCATGTGCAGCCAGAGTTGAGAATTGCTGTCTTCTGAGAAGGCTGGCGCCTGGAACTGCTACCTTTTTGTCCCTACTTCCTGCCTCAGGTACCTGCTGTACAACTTCCCCATGACCTGTGCCTTCATAGGTGTCGCCAGCAACTTCACCTTCCTCAGCGTCATTGTGCTCTTCAGCTACATGCAGTGGATGTGGGGAGGCATCTGGCCCCAACACCGCTTCGCCCTGCAGGTTGCTAAGGACCCCTTTCCTCGGCCCTTTGCAATTCTTCTTTAACTGGGAGTGGGCCAGGGCACACTGGGGGCCCCAGGTGTGAGGGCCCCGATCACTGGCAAGGGAAGTCAGTCCTGGCTGCTGAGTAGTCTCCTCCACAGGTGAACATCCGGAAAAGGGACGGGCCCCGGAAGGAAGCCCAGGGAAGGACCACTGCCCGTCAGCCAGGTAACAGTGGAAGTTGGGGGTTGGGTGACGGGGGCTCCTGCTCCATCCAGTATGATTCTTAAGGCGCACACTGAGCAGATGGTCAAGGGAAAGGCACTGCCGTCCAGGCGCAGCCATCCTGGCCCTGTTCTGCCCTCTGTCCCAAGGCCAGGAGGGGTCAACCCAGCTGCCGGACATCACAGAGGACGGTGAGAGCCCCAAAGATCCCTCAGGGACAGGTATGATGCTGCAGCCATCCTCCATCCATCCCTTTGTCCTGCCTCCTCCTAGCCCACCCCTTCGGCCTCTTGCCTGACCTCTGCATCTCCCCCTGTGGCTGCAGAGGGCCAGCTGTCTGAGGAGGAAAAACCAGATCAGCAGCCCCAGAGCGGAGAGGAAGAGCTGGAGCCGGAAGCCAGCGATGGTGAGGGACCCCTTGTGTAGGGAGCAGGGTTGGCTGGGTGGTGGCATGAGGGTGGAGAGGAGGCTGCACCAGGTGGGGGCGACGGGCCTCTGGTTATCTCATTTCCCATTTGGAATGTCCTTTCTCCCTCCCCTGGCCCAGGTTCAGGCTCCTGGGAAGATGCAGCTCTGCTGACCGAGACCAACCTGCCTGCTTCCGCCCCTGCCCTGGCCCCGGAGACCCTGGGCAGCTCTGACCCCTCTGGGGGCTCTCACCAGCGGCACCCCACCTGCTCCAGCTCCTGAAGAGAACAGAGCAGAGACCCACACTCCAGCCCTTTCCTCTGGACCCTTTCCCTTCCGCCTTTGTGGCTTTCCCAATAAACTATATTCTTGCCAGTGACTTCCCTGACTCTCCGCGGACTCCTTGGACTTGATTCAGGGTCATTTGAAAACCTTGTGTTCCCCAGGCACCACCCACCCCTGATGGGCAGAGGCTGTCTTCTCTGGGGCCAGATGGGGAGGGCCTCCAAATCCTGGATTAAACACAGTTGTTTTCATTCATAAGCCTCAGGAGTGCAAGGACAGAAAACCTCTCTGGCCTCTTCCATCCACGTGACTCTTATTTCCCCCTGGGGAAGGGGATAGTGTAGGGCGGGTCTGGAGAGCCGGGCTACATCATTCAGGCCTCTGCACCCCTCCTTTTATGTCTACTGGGAGGCAGAAGGCAGGAAATGACAGCCAGGGAAGTGTTAGGATTTTTACCAAAACAGCATTTTGTGGCCCAAGCCACATGCTGTCCACAGCTGTTTTCCTCTCTGATACCAGCCAGGTGGCCCCCTCCCTCATGTCCCTTCTCTTCCCTTCACATGATTTAGCCTTTGGTTTCTCAGCTCCTGGCTGCTTTCCATGTTCCAGTCCCCTTCCAGAACCCAGGCATCCTGGCCTCCAGCTGAAACCGGAGTGTGTGGCTTCCCCCATTCCTGGCCCTGTGACTCAGACCCTCTGAAGGGACCAGCCCTCTTCTTGGTACTCACCAGGAAAGGGGGGCAGGGGGAGGGGGATGAGGTAGTGACATCACAGCTGAAGGGTATAAAAGTTTCGAGGCAAAACAGAATTGAAGTTGAAGACGCAAAACCTGACCGCGCAGCCTGTGCTCCTGGGGACCCCTGGGCCTGAAGTTCACGGAGGTCTGGTGGCAAATTCCAAGGCCTGCACACGGGTGAGAGGCTGCTGGTGGGTGGCCCGGGAGGATCAGGGGCAGGTGGGGAACTGGCAAGGATCAGGCCTCCTGTGACAAGTAGGCCGTGAGATCCCTATTGCCCCCTTCTGTTCTCTCCTTTCTCTTTGAGATCTTTTCAATGCATAGCAGCTGGGAATTACTCCACTTTTCTTCCCTCAGCTGAGTAAATATTTTCCTCCTCTTCTCCCCGCAACACTTGGTTTATTCATTAACTGTTTCTACCGCTTCCTACCTTGCTGGTCACGCATCTGTCTCCCGTCCCACCACATTTTATTCTTTTTTGCCTGAAATCTAGCACATAGGCTGTTCAGAAATTGGTTGACAAATGAGTGTGTTGGTTTCATGCCCTCCTCTTTCCTGTTCTCTCAGTCCCCAGTAGTGTCCCCTGGTCCCTGGGGGGGTTTGTTGAGCCAGGGGGCCTGGAGAAGCTGGGGCAGAGCAGCCTTTCCTGACCCAGCATCCCTTCCCCTTCCAGACTCCATGCTGGGCGTTCCCTGCTTTCTGTGGCTCCTGGCTGTTGCCTTCACCTTGGTTCCCAGAGCGCAGCACTTGGCCCCTCAAGACTCTGAAGAAGAGGGAGATGAGATAACGCGGCCACCTTTGCCTGCCGTCCTCTGTGACTACGACCGCTGCCGCCACCTACAGGTCCCATGCAAAGAGCTGCAGAGGGCGGGCCCGACGGCCTGCCTGTGCCCGGGCCTCTCCAGCCCTGAGCAGCCGCCCGCCCCACCGCGCCTAGGAGAAGTGCACGTGGTGGCAGAGGACGGCAGCGCGGTGGTGCACTGGTGTGCCCCCTCCTCCCCGGTCCACCAGTACTGGCTGCTGCTGTGGGAAGGCAGCGGGCCTCCCCAGAAGGGCCCCCCCCTCAACTCTACCTTCCGCCGAGCAGAACTGAAGGGGCTGAAGCCCGGGGGCGCTTATGTGGTTTGCGTGGTGGCCTCTAACGCGGCGGGTGTAAGCAGCGTGCCCGAGGAGGGTGTCGAGGGCCCTGAGGGTGCGGGCCTCCCTGCCTTCGGGCCCTGCGGCCGGGTGGCCGTGCCCCTTCAGCCCCGAAGCCTGGTCCACGCGGCCGTAGGCGTGGGAGTAGCACTTGCCCTGCTGAGCTGCAGCACCCTGGTCTGGCACTTCTGCCTGCGCCAGCGCTGCGGGTGTCCCCGCCGAGCTCACCCCATCACCCCGCCCGTAGCGGGGCTCTGAAGCAGCATCTGGGCCTCGCAGAGCCCTCCGGGAGGAGGCGCGGGTCACTGGCGCTCTGCGCTCCCAGTGAGGGTTCATGCAGGTCCCAGACTGTCAGCTGTGCTCCTGACTGAAGTTGGGAAGGAGTAGAGAAACAGGGTCGGCAAGGTTTTTCTCAAAGGACAAGATAGTGAACAATTTCGGTTTTGCAGTTCCAGAGGATAGACTCGAAGACATTATATAGGTACTTATATGACCAGATAGCCACTTATAAAAATGTAAAAACCATTCTTTGCCCAGGGACCTGACAGATCAGGGCCGGGCCACATTTGGCCTGTTGGCTGTAGTTAGCAACCCCCTCCATACGCCCTAGAAGGGCTCTGCCAGGGTGGGTGGCTTCAGCGGGGCTTTGAGGATGAGCTGCTGCAGGATGAGAGTTTGGGGTCAGACACCACTCTTCCTGCCTTTTGTCTAGACACTGAGACTGCGCACACCCGTGTCTGAGGCCAGTGGGAATAAATGACCGGCATGGGCGGCGGACGGGGGGAGGAGGAGGACAGCCAGAGCAGCTGTCTGGGTCAAGCTTGCCAGTTTAAAATAATAATAATAATAATAATAATAATAATAATAATAATACCACCAAGGGATTTCCTCTACCCCCAATTTGTGTTTACTGTGTACCCCCCCCCCCGTAACAGTACTATCGGAAACAAGAGGGAAACATTTAATTTTTCATCATCCCTTTCAACTCCCTGCCCACACACCTATTTTTCAGAGTAGTATACATAATTTTGATTTTTTTAAAAAAGAGTTTTATTTATTTTCAGAGAGGGGATAGGAGGGAGGAAGAGGGAGAGAAACATCCATGTGCGAGAGAAACATCAGTTGGTTGGCTCTCTCACTCCCCCAACTGGGACCTGGATCCAGCCCCAACCCAGGCACATGCCCTGACTGGGAATCAACCAGCGACCCCCTGGTTCACAGGCCTCTGCTTAACCCACTGAGCCACACCAGCCAGGGTTGAATTTATTTTTGAAGTGAATTGGTTGCTAAAGAGTATAATACTTACTTTTATTGGTCTTATAACTCTTTTTTTCCAAAGGCAAGATTCAAAGTTCTCACAACATTTTTTAAAACTATAAAAGTAGCACAAATTTCACGTAATACTGAATCATAGAAAGTAAATGTTCTCCTCCTCAAGATGTTTCTGTCTTGTAGCAGAGAGGATCTCTATGCAATACAAATATTTTCTTTTTTCACATTGTTTCTTATGCACAATTTTCCTTCTTGGTAAATCATAGCCTCCTTAGTTATGTTAAAGGATGCATAACTTTATTTTTTTAAAGACGATTTTTTTTTTTTTTTAGAGAGAGGGGAAGGGAGGGAGAGAAGCATCCATGTGATTTGAGGACACATCCATGTGGCTCTCACCAGCAACCCAGGCATATGCCATGACTGGGAATTGAACCGGCAACCTTTTGGCCTGCACTCAGTTGATTGAGTCACACCAGCCGGGGCAGGATGCATAACTTTCCCCAGGAGGAGACTCCTTATCTGACAATAGCCATCACTCTGTCGGAACATTTCAGCTGACTGCAGTGTTTGCTGTGGACGTGCTGGTTTGTGTGTCTTCACGAGTTTGTGTGTTTCTGTACGGTACTTGCTTGGAAGTAGGTCAAAGAGGCAGTCCTACACAATTTTAATCATTCTTTTACTGTTGGACTTCTAGAATAAATTTAGAACACAGTCATTATGTAGAATACACTGGTCACACTCCAGTGAATACTTTGTGCCTTTTTACTTTGCTTCCTGTATCCTCATCATTTATCCATTTGCAAAATAACGAGGTCTAGCTACCTCATTATCAAAGACATGCTTACACAATACATTGTACAGATATGTTGTGGAATTGTGCACCTGGAACCTGTATGATTTTGTTAACCAGTGTCATCCCAATAAATTCTATTGAAAAAGACATGCTTTTCATGTATTATCCATCTTTACAATCATTTCAACAGATGATATGACCTTTTCACAGAAGAGAAATTTGAGGTCCTGAATGGTTTGAAGCTACGTGTAGGAAGTCGAGATAGGATTTGGGCCCAAATTTCTCAATTTCAAGGCTGATGCGCTGCCCTCCACCTTGGAGAGGCAACCTAGCATAGTGGTTTCGGGAACACGCTGCACTCACTAAATTCAGGAGGGTTTGAATCCTAGCTCTGCTGAGTACCAGCTTTGTGACCTTAGGTAAACTATCTCATCTTCCTGTGTCTGTTTCCTGTGGCTAATCATGGTACCTATATCATATGGGTTGTAGTGATGATTAAATATGCATTAATCATCTGAAAGTCTTTAGTGTGTAGACTGACTGCTGCGGGCGGCCCTGGGACCTTGGGTGACGGAGCTGGAAATGGTGCGCTCAGCCTTTCCTTTTCCTTCACAGCAAGAGCCAATTTGAGTGGTGCGGTCCGCTCCGCTCTGAGGGTTCTTGGCCCACGGCTTCTTCTCCGGCCCCCTCAGCTGCTGACCCCTCACCGCGGTGGAGAAAAGATGGTGGGCCGGAGCAGCGCCCTCGCTGACGGCGTGTGCGGGGCCCTCTTCATCGGGTCCTGCATCAACTTCGACCGCAAGAGAGTGGAGTGACTCCAGCTTCAAGAACGGGCTGCGAGGACGAAGAAACAAAAGCTTGCCAAGGAGAGAGCTGGGCTTTCCAAGTTACCCGACCTTAAAGATGCTGAAGCTGTTCAGAAATTCTTCCTTGAAGAAATACAGCTTGGTGAAGAGTTACTAGCCCAAGGTGACTGTGAAAAGGGTGTAGACCGCTTGACCACTGCGATTGCGGTGTGCGGACAGCCACAGCGGTTACTGCAGCAAACTCGCCCGCCGCTGGCATTCCAGATGCTTCTGGCTGAGCTTCCAACAATTAGAGAATTTTAAGTGCTCAGAGCTTGGCTGAAGGTGACGTGGAATGAGAAACAAATGTCAACATAATAATCCCCATTAAAAATGTTTTTAAAATCTTAACAATAAAAGCCTCTAGTGTATATATTATCAGTATCGGTGACTTATTTTTACTAGGCCTCCTAGTAAACGCCTATGTAGTGGGCTAAGTAATCAACAAGGACTACACAGCAGGAGTATAAATGCTTAATGGGGTAATTACTGGAGCTGGGTGGTGAGGTGGGGATAGACAAAGCAGGCTTCCCTTAGAAGGCAAACTTACCAAGCATTTGAAATCTTGCACCATGTCATCAGTTTGGCTCAAATAAAGTTATAAAAAAAACTTTTTTAAAATATATTTTATTGATTATGCTATTACAGTTGTCCCATTTCCCCCCTTCACTCCCCTCTGCCCTGCACACCCTCTCCCACCCACATTCCCCTGCTTTAGTTCATGTCCATGTGTGATACTTATAAGTTCTTTAGCTTCTCCATTTCCCATACTATTCTTGCCCTTCCCCTGTCTATTTTCTACCTACCGTGAATGCTACTTATTCTCTGTACCTTTTCCCCTTCTCCTCCTCCCACTTCCCTGTTGCTAACCCTCCATGTGATCTCCATTTCTGTGTTTCTGCTCCTGTTCTACTTGTTGGCTGAGTTTGCTTTTGTTTTAGGTGTGGTTGTTAATACCTGTGAGTTTGCTGTCTTTTTACTGTTTTTTATCTTCTTTTTCTTAGATAAGTCCCTTTAACATTTCATATAATAAGGGCTTGGTGATGATGAACTCCTTTAACTTGACCTTATCTGAGAAGCTCTTTATCTTCCCTTCCATTCTAAATGAAAGCTTTGCTGGATAGAGCAATCTTGGATGTAGGTCCTTGACTTTCAAGACTTCAAATACTTCCTTCCAGCCCCTTCTTGCCTGTAAGGTCTCTTTTGAGAAATCAGCTGGCAGTCTGATTGGAACTCCTTTGTAGGTAACTGTCTCCTTTTCTCTTGCTGCTTTTAAGATTCTCTCCTTATCTTTAATTTTGGATAACTTAATGATGATGTGCCTTGGTGTGTTCCTCTTTGGGTCCAACTTCTTTGGGACTGTCTGAGCTTCCTGGACTTCCTGAAAGTCTAGTTCCTTTGCCAGATTAAGGTAGTTCTCTTTCATCATTTTTTCAAATAAGTTTTCAATTTCTTGCTCTTCCTCTTCCCCTTCTGGTACCCCTATAATTCGGATGTTGGAACATTTAGAGATGTCCTGGAGGTTCCTAAGCCTCTCCTCGTTTTTTTTTGTTGTTGTTGTTTAATTCTTGTTTCTTCCTTCTTTCCTGTTTGGTTGTTATTTTCTTCCTTCCTGTCCACTCCATTGATTTGAGTCCCAGTTTCCTTCCCATCACTATTGGTTCCCTGTACATTTTCCTTTATTTCACTTAGCATAGCCTTCATTTTTTCATCTAATTTGCAACCAAATTCAACCAGTTCTGTGAGCTTCCTAATCACCAGTGCTTTGAACTGTGCATCTGATAAGTTGGCTATCTCTTCGTCACTTAGTTGTATTTTTTCCTGGAGCTTTGATCTGTTTTTTCGTTTGGGCCATTTTTTAAAATTTTGATGCACCGGTTACATAGTGAGGGGTGGAGCCTTAGGTGTTCACCCCAGCGGGGCAACTCAGTCACTGGGTTGTGATGCTGAATGTGGGTCAGGGATCCAAGAGGGAACAATGGCGCCTGCTCTGCTCTCTGTCGAATTTCAGTCACTTCCCCGGCTTCTCACAAGCAAATTGGGCCCATCTGGTGCTGATTCCCAGGTGGGTGGGTTTTGTGTATGTTCTAGGACCCTGTGGGTCTCTCCAACGAACTCTCCTGTGAGGCTGGGAGTTTCTCCTGCCACCTCAACCCCCACAGGTGTTTGCAATCAGTGTTTTGAGGCTTTATTTCCCTGTGCTGGGATCCTGGGTTGCACGGTCCATTTCACTCCCCAATTTCTCCTGGTTTATCTGTGGGCAAATGTCAGACCCCCTGGTCCACCAGCCACCTTGCATGCCCGTGCTCCTCCACAATCTGCTACCTGGCTGGATCCACCAGCCACCGCCTATGTGCCCGGGATTCGCTAGTTGCTGCCTTGCACGCTGGGGGTATGCCAGCCACCACTTTTTGCTTTTTTTTTTCCTTGATACCCCTTTCCACCTGGCTGCTTGACTCCCCCCCTCCTACTGGTTTGGATGAATGTGTCTACTTTAACTCCTTGGTTGTTGGACTTCCATACAGTTCAATTTTCTGTCAGTACTGATTGTTTTTTTTTTTTTTTTTTGCTTCTAAATTTTGTTGTCCTTATTTTGGTTGTGTGAGGAGGCACAGTATGTCTACCTACGCCTCCATCTTGGCTGGAAGTCCAAGTTATAAAAATTTAAAGAAAGAAAGAAAGAAAGCCCCAGCTGGTGTGGCTCAGTGGATTGAGTGCCAGCCTGCAAACCAAGGGATCACCAGTTCAATTTCTGGTCAGGGTACATGCCTGGGTTGTGTTCCAGGTCCCCAGTAGGGGGCATGCTGTGAGAGGCAACCACACAATGTTTCTGTCCCTCTCTTCCTCCCTCCTTTCCTGTCTCTCTAGAAATAGATAAATAAAATCTTTTAAAAAATGAAAGCAGGAAAGAAGAAAACCCAGAGTCCAGTCCAAATACTGACTGAGAGTTAACCAAGCCCACAGAAGAGGCAGGACATCCCAGGCAGTCACCAGGAGGTGCAAAGGCCAGGAGGAGGGAGAGGGCCTGTTTTGCAATAAGCACAAGTTACCCTCAAGTGGTGGAAGGTAAAAGTGCTCACTAATTACTAACATTTACACAGTACAGTCTTGCCAGGTACCTGAGGTAGGTGCTATTGTTATCCTCACTTTATAGATGGGGCTCTAACAAAAAAGGAGTGGGGGGGGGAGGAGGAAGCCAGACTACCAGCATTTAAATCCCCTCCTAAGTGATTGGGGTGGCATGGAGTTTTAAGCAGGGAGGTGATGACAGGGTAAGATATTGTGTTTTGCAAAGGACTCAATTCCCTGAAGAGCCTGAGCAGGTCAAAGAGTAGTCACATTTCTAATACTGGTAAACAGTGCCCAATAGCTTCCCAACAGGTCCCACCAAGGGACCATATCGGGAACTGGCTTCCTTCCACCCATGGGTTCAGGGCCGCACCTCCTTCCCCACAGCTCTCAGATGCCCTGGTTTAGGGGCCATTTCTCTATCTGACTCCCACAGGATGCTTGCCCTGCCCAGCTAGTCCTAACAGAAGGCCCACGTTTGTGCTTTCTTTTTTTCCTTAATTTCTTTTAAACTTTTTTAATTGATTTTATTTTTATTTTTTATCCTCACCCATGGACATTTTTTCATTGCTTTTATAGAGAGAGGAAGGGAGATAGAGAGGAAGGGAAACACTGATGTGACAGAGAAGCATCAATTGGTTGCCTCCAGTACGCACCCTAACGGGGGATCGCTCGCGCCCCTACCGGGTATTAAACCTGCAACCTAGGTACGTGCCCTGTGCCCTGACCGGGGGCATGGCACCCTTAACCTTTCAGTTAAAAGACAATGCTCCAACCAACTGAGCCACATTGGCCTGGGCTTGTTTATTAATTTTAAAGAGATGAGGGGCGGGCAGAGATGGAGATTGATTTGTTTTTCCACTCATTTATGTATTTATTGGTTGGCTGCTGCATGTCCCTGACTAGGAATGAAACCTGCAACCCTTCCTAATCCAGAAGACGCTCTAACTCACTGAACTATCCGGTCAGGGTCCAGGCCTGTGCTTTCTGACTCTGGGCGGCACCCGTCTACGTCCTCCTCCACGTGACCCAAACAGATCCGGGTATTTCCGCTTCCTCTCTGCTTTCTTCTCCTCGGTGTCCGCGGCGGGTCCAGAGTTGGGTCAGTGAGCGAACGCCCCGGTCTGGACTGTCGGGGGTGGGATTGCTCGCGGGCCGAGGGCGCCCCGTGCTCACCCCCTCCGCCCTTCTTCTTGTCCCCCCAGGTCCCCGCGGAAGCGGCGTTGGCGGCGTCATGGCGGAGCTGACGGCTCTGGAGAGTCTCATCGAGATGGGCTTCCCCAGGGGACGCGCGTAAGGGGGCCCCTCTAACCCCGGCCCGCGGGGGTCTCGGATGTGTCCGGGCCTTTCCCCCAGCCTGGCCTCAGGCTCTACGCCCCAACCTGACCGTCACCATGGCTCGTGGGCGCTATTCACGGTGTTTCTGCCCTCAGGGAGAAGGCTCTGGCCCTCACAGGGAACCAGGGCATCGAGGCCGCGATGGACTGGTGAGCGCTCACACCGGGTACCAGGGGACTGGGGGCCGGGAGGGGCAGCCTCAACGCTGACCTCCCTCCCGACCTTCTCTGCCAGGTTGATGGAGCACGAGGACGACCCCGATGTGGACGAGCCGCTAGCGACCCCCCTCGGACATACTCTAGGACGGGAACCCACCTCCTCAGAGCAAAGTGGCCCTGAAGGTCCTGACTGAGGGACACGATGTGATTATTCAGGAGGGCCCGAGGAGGATGGACAGGTAATAACACCGACCACTTATTTGTAGGACCTGGGTCCGCTGCGGAAGAAAGCAAACCCACCTTGAGTGAAGAGGAAAGACAGGAACAGACGAAGAGGTAAGGAACAGTCGTGCATACTTGAGGGTCACCTTCAATCTCTTCCCAGTACACAGTCTGATCAAAGAATCTCGAATTTTTCACATTCTTTCCGTCCTTGCTTGGCGCTTTCCTTTTGTCCTTGCTTGGCATTTACTTTTTCCTTTTATCTTTTATCGCAGGGTCCTTGAGTTTGTTTTCGGAGTCCCTTGTCATAAACTCAACTTCCCAATCCATATTCATTTCTCTTGGGCTTTTTCCTTTTTGCCATACAGGATGCTGGAGCTGGTGGCCCAGAAACAGCGGGAACGCGAAGAAAGAGAGGAGCGGGAGGCGTTGGAACGCGAACGGCAGCGCAGGAGACAAGGGCAGGAGCTGTCAGCCGCCAGACAGCGACTGCAGGAAGATGAGATGCGCCGGGCCGCAGAAGAGCGGAGGAGGGAAAAGGCTGAAGAGTTAGCAGCCAGGTCTGGTGCTGGGGGTGTGAGATGAGAGATGTGAAAGGAATCAGTATGTGCTTTCTCAACACCTGACCTTTTTTCTGTCCGCATTTCAGGCAAAGAGTCCGAGAAAAGATTGAAAGAGACAAAGCAGAGAGAGCCAAGAAGGTAGGTGATTGGGAAGACACTGGGTAATGGAGTAGGGAGAGCTAATCCCTTTTTCTGCATCAGCGGGAAAGGAAGGGCTCACAGTGTTTCTCCTGAGGGTGGGCAAGTGCCTGATGCAGTGTTTTACTTTGTTCTCCAGTATGGTGGTAGTGTGAGTTCTCAGCCATCCCTGCCAACAGAGCCAGGACCCGTTCCCTCCTCTCCCAGCCAGGAGCCTCCCACCAAGCGGGAGTACGACCAGTGTCGCATACAGGTACTGATTCTGGTTCTTCCTGCTCCAGGGATCTGTCTGTCGGCCTAGAAAGTGCCTAGCCCAGAGCTTTTTTCAGCCCTGTTTCCTTTGCCAGACCTCTCCCTTCTTTGTAAATGGCTTTTGAAATCTTACCTTCTCTACTCCTAGGAAAGATCAAATTTCACTCACCCAATCTTATTTAAATCCTATCTCCCTCTTACTCAGCAATTACCTCTTCACTTCATGCTTTCATTGGGTTTATTACATAACTGTAAAGCTAACGTTCATTTATGATGAGGAATTTATCCAGGTAGTTTTGTGTAATCTTGCCTTTGTTTTTCTTAAATTGCAAGGGAGCAGGGAGTATGTTTCTGTTCAGTACTTGGTCACGCAAAACCTGAGTAGTTGTTCACAAGGTGCTTTTAATAGTAGCTACATTGGTTCGATCTGAGGAGGAGGAGGAGCCAGCTTTGCTCTTCTTTGCCTTGCTTGGTGCCTCACTCAGCTTTGACACTCACCATAGCCTTTTACTTGCCCTCTAGGTCAGGCTGCCAGATGGGACCTCGCTGACCCAGACCTTCCGGGCTCGGGAACAGCTGGCAGCTGTTAGGCTCTACGTGGAGCTCCACCGTGGGGAGGAACCTGGAGGGGGCCGGGACCCTGTGCAGTTGCTCAGTGGCTTCCCCCGGCGGGCCTTCTCAGAGGCCGACATGGAGCGGCCCCTGCAGGAGCTGGGTATGACAACATGGGGGACCTGAAGCAGGACTCGGGTGTGATAGGGGACATACCCGAGAAAGGAAGGGATGCAGAGAGAAGGGACTTTGTGGAGATGATGTGAGGCCAGGAATTTAGGGGGACAAATAGGTATGTGTGGTTTAAACCTGTTTTTCTTCCATCTTTAGGACTTGTGCCTTCTGCTGTTCTCATTGTGGCCAAGAAATGTCCCAGCTGAGAAGGCTTTATCCCACCTTTTCTGACCTCTTCATCTTTGATAAAGCACTGACATCTCCTTCCTAATAAACAGACCCTCTGAGTTCTCTATATGCCGACTTCTTCCTGAATGGTGAGGAGGGACCAAACTGAGGCAGAGGAAGAATCTAAAGGGAATGCTTTTAGAGTAGATACTACTCATCTTAACACTTTTAACAAAGAGACTTGTTTCTAATCTCTGGGTCTGATTAGTTTGCTGGGGAAGTTGAAGGGGGAGAGGAACTAGGGGTGGGGAATATAGCGGATAGCACCTTTTGCTTCTATGGGCATGGTGGTACGTAAGCCTGAAATCCTGGTTAGCTGTGTTCCTAGACTTTTTAAAGCCTACTTCCCTCCTTTATGATTGCACACATCGGTGGGGTGGTTGTGGAGTTACGCAACTCAGGTTGAAAGGTACTCGAGCTCGGCACCTGGAACCCTGTCAGTCCTCAGGAATTATTAGCTGATCGTGAGTGTTGTGGAACATTAGTGACTCTCACAAGCACATCTCTTCTGCACTAAAAAGTTTTGAAAACTTAATAGCAAACATTTTAAAGTACTTTTTTATATGCAATGAACTGGGATAGAAAGGTACTATTACCTATGAATGAGTACCATTGTCCCATTTTAGAGACTGGGATGCTGAACCATACGACTTAGCCACACTAACATGGGTTATAGATCCTGGACACACACTTGGGGAGTACACCTCTAGGGCTCAGGCTCTGAACTGCCAAACACCTTTACAAGAGCTGGACGCAGTGCTGCTGCTAATCTCAGCCTAGGGTTGCCGCAAACTCCTCCCATTCCCAACCTATGAAAGGACCACAAACTGTAAAGGTCATATATGATGTGATTTCAGCAGCTGAAAACAGCTCCAACACTCATGTCTGGGTTTATACCTCAGTGTACTTAGTGGCCTGGCTAAATTTATTTAATAAAGCAGCCTTTTTTCCTATTGCCAGGATATAAAATAGACAAAAGCAATGGACTTGACTGTGGGGCTGCTACTTCACTGACAGCTTTGTGCCATCCCTTTAGTGGCCTTTTCAGCAGATCCTGAGTGGACTCTGATGGAAAACTACAGTGAAAACCTGGAGGGGGGCAAAGTCCCACTATCTGTTGAGAGGCTGCTCTGCCAGGCATTGCACCTTACTGCTCTAAATTAACCTTAGGACAGACCTTAAGATAATTACCACCTTTATAGAACAGGACTGAGGCCCAGATTTTGTAACATGATGGAATTGAATCAAGATGTGACTCAAAGCACGCTTTCACTACTTCAAACAAATGGGTTACAAAGTTTAAATAATGGCCACAGGAGACATCTGGTGCATATTAAGTGCTAGAAGCCCCACCCCAACCTCACTCGAAAGGTAGGAACCTAAAGTGTTGTCTGTGTGGACATCTCTATTACAAGATTTTCCAGTATAGTTCTGAGTTCAGAATGTCCCCAAAAGTACGCTCAAACAGGTCACGTGACCTCACTCGTGTTTTGAAAGCATGGCCGCTGTGCCTATTGGGCTTCAGCCTCACATGGGGAGCGGGGCAGGCAGGAGCCACCGTCATCCCTGCCCACAGAGCCGACCCCCAGAACTCTAGGCATTTACAAGCGTCAGACGGCATAGCTCACTCTCTGGATAGAGGAACACGATTTACTGATTCCTTCAGTTCACCACGTCCGATGACTCTGGCCAGCGATAAGAACATGAACGCGCAGTCAGTGCAGGGTTTGGGGGAACGTGCTCACTCGGCAGCAGCTCCCCGACCCGGGCTACCCGCCGGATCCATGAAAGAGAAAGGGACCTCGGACTCCACTCCGGCGCCAGAGCGGAGCTCCCAGCACCCACCGGTTCGGTCCCAGTTCACGTTGACTTTCCACTGCTCACCCAGTTCTTCCTCCAGGTCACGTTCTCCTGCGTGGCAGCTGCCTCCTGCAGAGTGGCCAGCACTAACTGTTTGGTCCTGGTAGCTTCTTCCCTGCTCCGCGGGTCCTGTCCGGGCATCTCCTGTGGGCAGGCAGAGAGGATCGCAGTTCCTGCTGGCCCCATGCTCTCCGCTGGCCCACCCACCCCATCTCTGATTTCCACTGCTCCCACCTTTAGCATCGCCTGAACGCGTTCCTCTCCCGGGGTTACCAGGACAAAGAGTGCGGAGCCCACGCCAGCCCACGCACCCACTATGGCAACTGCAATCAATGCTTTACGCAGGGACCCCATTGCTGACCGCCGGATGACCTAGGCAACCGCAGGCCGCCTCTGGAAGTCTAGAAAGTCTCGCACCGGGTCTCACCGCCTCCTGTGCAGGCTAGAGCGACCCACATCGGACACCATAGAGGGGGCCGGGCTAGAGAGGACTGATCAGGAAACATTTAGAATCTAGAGCGCCTGAGTCTTAAGTCTAGATTTGGCCCAGAGGATTGAGCTGTCAGGAAGGTTTTGGACCTGGCTGGTGTGGCTCAGTGGATTGAATGCCGACCTAAGAACCAAAGGGTCGCGGTCCGATTCCCAGTAGGGGCACATACCTGGATTACAGGCAGGGTCCCCAGTGCAGGCGCGCAAGAGGCAGCCAGACACAGATGTTTCTCTCCCTTTCTCCTTCCCTCTCCCCCTCTCTAAAAATAAATAAATAAAACTTAAAAAAAAAAAAAAAAGGCTGCATATCATTTCTTTAAACAACAGCAAAAAAAAGGTTTTGACAGCGCAGGGCCCGTTTTCTGGAAGTCTGGAGTGGGAGTACATATCTTTTTTTTTTTCTTCAATTTTAGAAAGAAATATTTATTTGTTGTTCCACTTATTTATTCATTCATTGGTTGCTTTAAAAAAAAGATTTTATTTATTTATTTTTAGAGAGAGAGGAAGGGAGGGAGAAAGGAGAGAAACATCAATATGTGGTTGCCTGTGGTGCGCCCCCCAGCTGGGAACCTGGCCGGAAACCCAGGCATGTGCCCCGACTAGGAATCATACCTGCGACCTCGTGGTTCACAGGCCGATGGTCAATCCACTGAGCCACACCAGCCAGGGCAATTGGTTGCTTTTAAAAAAGAATCTTCACCACCTGTTTATTTTTTGTTATTGATTTTAGAGAGGAAAGGAAAGTGAGAGAGAAACATCCATGGGTTACTTACCATTAGCGCCCCTACCGGGCATGGAGGCCAAACTTAGGCATGTGCCCTGATGCAGAATGGAACCTGCAACCTTTTGGGGTATGGATGACGCTCCAACCAACTGAGCACTCCGGCTAGGGCTCATTGGTCACTTCTTGTAGGTGCCCTAATCAGAGATTGAACCTGCAACTCTGAAGTGTCAGACACGCTCTAAACTACTGAACTACCAGGCCAGGGCCAACAATGCGTGTCTTCGTGGTTGCTGTGGGTTTTACAACACACTGCCCAGTTCCAAAATTTACTGATCAATAGAAGGCCAGGGCCAAAAATAAAGGTGAGAGGGCAAAGGCTAGGGTTGTGCTCTGTGGTTCCTACAATAACTTGTGGTGTTTCAATACACATAGTAGACATCCAGATACTCGGACACATCAATTTGTCTACAGAGCCTCTTCAGTCCTTTCAAGCCCTGAACAAAAAACTCAAAGCCAAGTATACTAGGTGTAGAAAAGGGTGTATTATATATTTATCTTATTTGTTAATAAACTTGTTACACCCTGGCCAGGTGACTCAGTTGGTTAGAGTGTCATCCTGGTACTCCAAGATCCCTGGCCAAGGTACAGACAAGACTCAACCAATAAATACATAAATAAGTGGAAAAACAAACTGAAGTTTCTCTCTCTCTCTAAAAATCAATCAATAAAAAATGTCTTTAAATAAGAAAAGTAAACGTGTTTAATTTTTCATGATGGTATGCCCTTGGCATATACATATATAAACTCTAGATTTTGTGTAACATACAAAATTCCAGTTTGGAGAAGAAAATGCCTTAGCTGTGCATGCACAGTCATTTAACATTTAAGTTCTTTGTACCCCGGTTTTTGCACTGTAAAATGGAGCTGATAATAATATCTCATAGTTTTAGGATAATTAAATGAGTTTACACATAGAATCCTGGCAAACAGTAAACACCATGTAAATATTCATTTAAAGGTACAAGGAAATACGCCAACTTGGGAAACCCAGGAAACAAAGGAATAAGGAAGTTACGAGTTTGTTACTAAGGCTCTTCACTCATAGGGCTTTAATCCAGATGCCCTTCTTGACATCCCTACTGCCTTTCCTAGTGTCACCAGGGAGTGAGTAGAAATAAAACTCTTTCCCCAGCCTTAGGATTTCCCCCTCCCCTGGGTGGCCCATAATCTCCTAGCATGTCATCCTACTCTTCTCTGAAATGATTAAGGAGCCAGGATCCAAAGAAGATTAAAGGAGCAGTCTATGGGGTACACTGGGCAGGGGTTCAGAACTCTATTCTGAGTTCAACCACCCTGCACCCAGCCATGGACCTTGTGCCAGGGAGCGGTGAGGATGGGCATTCAGAAAGTCCTAGGCTGACCAACCCTCTCTGGAAGGACAGAGAAATTGACAGAGATGAAATTCATCAGGATGTTCAGGTCAGTACTTTCCCACCCTGTGTCCTGCTGCTGGCTCATCCTCCAAGTTATCCCAAGACCTCTGCTGTCTCCATGCAGGTTGTCTCTCAAAAGACCCGTCTGCCCCACCCTGTGGTGGAAGCTTCGGAGGTAAGTGAAGAGAGCGGGGCACTCCGGTGGCCACGCGAGGAGCTGCTGTTGCTCACTGATGATGAGAGAGAAGAGGCCCAGGTCTGCTTCCAGGACCAAAGTGAAGAGCCAGGTGAGGGCACTGGCAGGTTCAATGGGGACCTTGTGACCTGGAATTTCTGGACAGGACCAAGATGGAACACTCAGTTGTGTTAATGAATTAAGCAATGCCAGGCACACAGATGTTCAGTCAACAGAGACAAGAAAAATGTTGAAATGGGAGAGAAAGGTCAGGGTGGCCACCAGAATTGACCTTTAGAGGGCAGTTCTGATGTGGGATAGGTCATGTCTTTTTCTTTCTTTTTTTTTTTTAAGATTCCATTTATTTATTTTTAGAGAGAGGGGGAGGGAGAAAGAGAGGGAAACATCAACGTGTGGTTGCCTCCTGCGTGCCCACAACCAAGGACCTGGCCCTCAACCCAGGCATGTGCTCTGACTGGGAATCGAACCATCAACCCTCCGGCCCATAGGTCGGCACTCAATCCACTGAGCCACACCAGCCAGGGCTAATGTCTTTTAATGTGTTTTTAGCATTTTAAAATATTTAGTTTGTTGTGGGAGAAAATAGATAGTAAAATCACCCCAAATCTGACTACCTAGAGACAGTTAACATTCGAGATGTTTTCTTTTGCAGATATTTTATGTCTACATACTGTTCTAGAAACTTTTTTTTCCTTTGAGTATTTACTATGAGCCAGGCACTGTACTATAAACACTTGTACCTCAAGATTTTCAGAATCCAACGAGGGATATATTTTCCCCTCTAGAGGAAACTGAGGCCGTAATTTAGATTTTCATTATAATTGCTGTATTACTTTATAGGCACACATTACAAATCCATGTTTCTTTTTTGTTTTTTTTTTTTTTTTAGTAAAAGGTAAAATATTTGATCTGAAGTGAAACAAGCATCACAAGTTCATTTTATTTTTTAAAAATTCAGTGTAGCTCTGGCTGGTGTAGCTCAGTGGATTGAGCGCAGGCCTGTGAACCAAGGGATAGCGGTTCGATTCCCAGTCAGGGCACATGCCTGGGTTGCAGGCCAGTTCCCGGCGGGGGACGCATGAGAGGCAACCATACAATATTTCTCTCCCTCTCTCCTTCCCTTCCCCTCTAAAAATAAATAAATAAAATGTTAAAAAAAATTCAATAGACTAGAAATATTTCTCATTGTCAATGGGCTCTGTAACTCCCTTCGCCCTACCTAGGCTGGACATGGAGCCCACTGGACCCAGATCTCCCTTAAGAACTGTTAACCCACAACTCAGCTGGGGGCAGGAACAGGTAGAGCAAGACACCTCCTGGATTCCTGAGGACGCAGAGTGTCAGGAAGCACCCAGTCCCTGTCCTCTCTGGGATCCTACAGGCTTCCATGTCTGCAGAACCCAGTATGTGGAATACCCCCATCTCCTGCCTCCCAGGAGCTTTGAGAGTAAGTTATTGTTTGTTCTCTCTCCTTTGATGTTTCAGCTAGGTTTCTTTATAGAGCAATTTTACCTATCCTTTCCAACTCTCTCCTGTTCACAGGAGAGGAAAATGAGATTAGAGGCTTGGCCACTGGCTTCTGATTAACAATTCTTATCTGCTGCTTCTAGAAGTTCCAGTTAGCTGGGGATGGAGAATGATTCACTTGGTTTTTCTCTATTCAGCACTCATTTTGGGCCTGGGCCTGCTCAATGCTTCAGCTATCATTGTATGTAATCCATAACTCCAGGTATCATTCCTACCTTGCTGATGAGTAAAATGGGCACAGAAACCGTCAACACTGTGTGCACCCACCTAGGAAACATGGAAGCCAGGACTGAAACCCTCCTTTTCCAGACATCTTGCAAAGGCAAAGCTCTCTCCACCTATCCTCACCCAACAAAAATTGTAGGGTCAAGACAAAGTCTTTAATGAGAGCCTTGAACCAAGTAAGCAAAGTAGGCGATGCCCCTGAAAGGGCCTATCTCCTGCACAGTCACAGTCCGGCCTTGGGATCTTTGCTCCAAGCAGGGAAGCCGCACATCTGGGTCCTCATCTGAAAACTGAATCAGGGTCCCCTGGGGGCATAGGACCCTCAGGCATTCTGACAGCACCTGGTAAGCCCCAGGCAGACCACCCCTAGCAACGGCATCCCAGGTGCCCTTGTCCAGTACTAGATGGAAGGAGCCAGAGGAAGCCACTGGCTCCAGGTTCTGGGCATCAGCCTGCATGAAGTGGAGGCGGGAAGCAGGGTGCCCAGGACACAGAGGTGTTTGGCCTTGACCACCTTCCAGGACGCTGTTCATGTGGGCCACAGCCACAGACGAGAAGTCCACCCCCAGCACGTCCACGGGGTGTGGGCACTTGGTGTAGAGGCCTGTACACAGGCTGGAAGTCCCACAGCCCACGTCTAACACTCGCGGTGGACAGGCAGCCTGGGCCCCCTGCAAAAGCGGCAGTAGGAGCCCCTGGACTTCCTCGTACCCAAAGAACCAGTCGAAGGTGGGGACTCTGGCCAGACGGGGCTGGGCGTGAAACTTATCCCAGAGGCAGCGGTCTGCCAGGCAGCTACTGGCCAGGGAGCCTGTGGACAGGTGGAAAGCATGTGTCATCCAGCGCCCGAGTTCTATCAAACTGCTGCAAAAACAGCGCAATGTAACCTGAGATTTTAAAAGCTGCACTAGAGGAAGTAGACTCCCAGGGCAGGAAGAAACCACCTTGCCCTCCCCTACTCTTGTCCTACCCGCCAAATCGCGGCTCGTCCCAGCAGCCAGGGTCGCCCAGTGGAGGATTCGGCGCAGCGCGGCCATTCGGAGGTGCCGGCAAGATCAGCCAGAGAACCTTCTTCGAAACGTTGCCCGCCCTTCCACGAAGCCTGAGATTCAAGAGAAGATCTGCAAAATCCGCTTTGCGGAATAACGCGAATAACTTAACTCTGCAGCCTAGGAAAAGAGCACGCGGGCGCGCACACACACACACACACACCTACAACGGTACGAACGGCCTTTATTGGTTAAAACGGGAATGGAAAGGGCGGGGATAGAAGAGCTTCGGTTCCTGGGGCGGCTTCGCAGACCTGAAACAAAAGGAGGAGGCGTGAGTACCCCGTGGAGCAGCCCGCAGAACTTCGGTTCGGCCCTGCTTTTTCGAGACCAGTGTCCCGGCGCTTGAGGATAGAACCGGCGGACTGGAAACCGTCGGCACCGAAGACATGACGCCGAGGGGGCCGGAGCCCTTTCCCTCTGCCTCCGTACATTACGGGGGCCGGGACCGCAAGCCCGACCCCCGCCAAGAAGAGGAGGGCCCTCAACCCCCGCCCCAAACCGTCACACGCCAGGTTACCAACTAACACCAGAGTCACGGTACGACTGTCCTCGGAAAGGCTGAAAAGCCAGCTGAGCTCCTTTATATAGCAGCAGGGCCCGCCCCCGAGCCACAATTGGCTTGCGGAGGGCTGAGGGGCGGAGCCCATACGGACCCTACGTGGAGCGGAAACGCAGACTCAAAGCCAGCAAAGCTGCTCAGCCATGGGTGGTCCGGGAGGGAAGATCAACCGGCCCCGAACGGTGACTTTGTGGGAGCGCCGACTTTGTTTCCGAAGCGTCCCAGAGCTCTCTAGTCCTGCTCGAGAGGGGATTGACAGGCCACAGTCGCCGGGTGCGGGGATCTCGGGTCGCGGTGCGCGGCCTCCGTATGATTAGCATCTTCCTTCCCTTCAGGAGCTGAAGAAGAAACTGTTCAAACGACGGCGGGTGTTGACTCGGGAGCGGCGGCTGAAGCACCGGGTGGTAGGGGCTGTGATAGACGAAGGGCTGATCACGAAACACCACCTCAAGAAGCGGGCGTGAGTGCCAGACCCTCTTCCTCTGGGTCCTCCCCACCGAGTCTACTTTCCTGTTTCTGCCGAGCTCCGGAGTAGCTAGCACCTCTCTGCTTCCGTTGTGCACTCGCGTTTATGCAAGGGGCGTGTCTGCTGTGTTTGTGCCTTAAGTCTTCTAGCCTCTCACTGTACCCGTAGCTTACAACTTTTCTTTGGGTCTTGGACCTCACTGAGAATCTTAAGGAAAGCTGTTGATTCTCCCTCTCTGAACATAGATTTTTTATGAGTAAATTTTAAGGCGCACACAGAAATGTGCATACAACTAGGTGAATTTTCTGGGGCACATGTGGGGTTTTGCATATAAGTTTCAGGGTCCCCCAGGCCTTGGGGAAGAGTTCCCACCCCATCCTTTCATTGACCTTTTCTTTATCAATATTTGCAGAGTTTATAATAAGAAATTTTTTGGTCTTTGTCCCTGGTTCCTGACCCAGGGCTCCTAAAACCTTCAGACAGATAGGAGTGTCTTTTTATTTCCTTAGGAGCCCCTTCTGAGCATACCTAAGTTTATGCTAAAAAAATCCAGTGATTAGAGAGAGGATTGGAAAACTAAGCCTCACCCCTCCTCGATGCCCATCGACCTCTAAGAGGTGGGGCAGGAGCTGGTGGGGATGCTGGCGATTAAGCTTTACGAAAACTCTGGAACAACAGATTTGATGAGCTTTGTGGTTGGTGAATTGGTGGAGGTGCTGAGAAGGCAGCTTAATTGGACAGGACATGGAAACTTTTTTTTTGGGGGGGGGCAGTATAAGAGGATTAAATGGTAATGGGCAAGAAATACAATAAAGATTAAATCAAAAAGAAAAAAAGGAAAGAAACTTCTGGCCTCTTCCCCATACCTTGCCTTCTGCTTCTCTTTCATCTGGCTGTTCTGGGTTGTATCCTCTTATAATAAATCAGTAAATGGAAGTAAATGTTCCCTGAGTTCTGTGAGCTATTCCAGCAAATTGTGGAGTCTGAAAAAGGGATGAGAACCCTGATTTATAGCAGGTAGGTCGGAAGTACGGGTAACAATATGCTGTCTCCAGGTGAGTAATGTCAGAATTGAATTAAATTTGTAGGACACTATGTTAATAACTGCTGAGAATTGAAGAATTGTTTGATGTGAGAACCCCCCTACCACTCCTACATCTGGTGTCAGAAGTATGGAGAATAGAGTGAAAAAATAGTGTTCCCTTAGAAGTTTCTACAGTATACTAAAACTTAACGTTAAATATTTTATCTGTTCAGTTTAAACTCATTACCTTAGAGCCCTGCTTTTCAAACAGTTTTTTGAAGTGGTCCCAAAGATAGCTAGACCTTTTCAATAGCTAGAACTACTTCTGTGGTTTGTGTTGGTTCAGGCTAACCTGGACCTTTGCTCCTACTGACCCTTCAGGTCCAGCGCACGTGCCAACATTACTCTTTCTGGGAAGAAGCGCAGAAAACTGCTCCAGCAGATCCGTCTTTCCCAGAAGGAGAAAGCAGCCATGGAAGGTGAGGGCTGGACACCGAGGGGGGTGTGGTGAGGGGGGCATCCCAGATCCACTTGGGTTCTCGAATGTTTCTTCTTTCTCTTTGCTCAGTGGAAATCCCTGCAAAGCCAGCCAGGACTAGTGAGCCACAGCCCAAATCTCAAAAGAAGACCAAAGGCCCCCAGGATGTAGATATGGAGGACCTTGAAGAAGGGAGCTAAATCTTACCCCTTTCACCAGAAGATTCTCAACTGGAGCCAGGAGGACTCAGTGGTTGCTTCAGAACAGTTTGGAGTAAACATTGCACGTTTTCACTCTCCCCAGACTCCTTTTCATAATGGCCTAGTGACTTGCTGTGGAAGGAGGTGTTGAGAAGAAGAGTGGAAAAGAAAGGTCAAAGAAGGGGCTTCTTAGCAGTCAACTCCATTTGAAATAAAGCCCTAGAGTTCTCGCTGAGATGTGTGTGATTAAATGTAGGGATGGGGACGGGCCATGAACAGGGGTCTGTGAGTGTGAAAAAAGGCAGTTGGGAAAGGGGACCACAGAGTGTTCCTGAGCAAAAGCATCAAGAAGCCAGCCTCTGTGACAGCCCTGTCTCTTTAGTGAGTGGCACTTGAACTTTCCATTTGTGACCAAAATATAGATTATTGTAGAAATGGCAGAGGAGGTAAGGGTCCTGATACCAGCCCCACCACTTCAGTGTGACCAGGGTGGGCAAGTCACTTTATATCATATTTGTCCCTGCTTTCTTTGCTGGATTACATTTTTAATAAAGTGAAGACCAAACATTATTTTTCCCTTTTAATTTTCAGAAACTCTCTTGGGAGCCAGAGCTGGGGTGTTTAATTAACGTTAAAAGCTGCCTGTGTGGAGGTGTGTTTGGGGGAAAGCATGTTCTCTGCCCCCTCTTTAATCAGTGCATGCTTCCTGGAAGAGGGAGGGTCTGGGCCTAGAGTCACAACTTTATATTTTGAGTAATACCAAACTTCCAGTGAACTTAAGAGATCAGTTCTCAAACTTTCAGTGAAGTTAAGAGATTAGGACAATGAACCCTTATATATACATTCTACCTGGACTTACCAATTTGCAACATTTTTCACTTGTTTTATCTCTTTCTACACATTTACAAGTACATATGTATATGAATATGTACTTTTGTTTGCTGACTCATTTGAAAGTCACTGAAGATGGCATTCAGATAACATTGCAGATGTCACTGAAGATGTCATTGCAGATGACATTCCTTCGCTAAATTTTCCTATATTTCTATAGAGCAAAAATACTATTACCACACCTAAGACTTAACAGTAGTGAAGTAGCTAATACTCAGTTTTTCATGTTCAAATTTCCTCAGTTGTCCCAATAATGTTCTTTATAGCTGTTTTTTCCCCCTCAGTCAAGAGACCAGTCAAGGATCCCATTCCATTTTATTGTCGTATTTCTTTAGTCTTCTATGAATTGAGAACAGTATCTGACCTGGCCTTAGATGTCTTTGTGTTTTTGGAAGAGTTCAGCCTAATATTTTTTTCTTTAACAATGACCTACCACCTGGGTTTGAGTGTTATTCTGTGTTTTCTCATAATTGGGTAAGTTTTGTGAAGATTTTTTACTGTGTGGGAGATGAGGGGTGAATGCTTCTAACTGTCACATTCAAGGGTCAACTTGAATGTAATGCCAGTTTGTCTCATTATTGGTAGAGACTTGGTTAAGTGGGTGTAAGATTTCTCCACTGTTAAAGTGTCCTTTCCTTTTGTAGTTAATAAGTAGTCCATGGACTGATACTTGAGATTGTATGAATATCTTATTGTCCAAAGGCCCAATGGGTTTAGCATCCATGATTATTTTTACGTGAATTAGCTAGTGCTGCAGAATGGTGATTTTCTAATTCTATCATTCATTCATATTATTCAACATATTCATTCGACATTTTTAGTGACTGTCAAATTCTCTAAAGAAATCACCTCCCTCCTATTTTATTTATTTATTTTTAGAGATAAGGGAAGGGAGGGATAAAAAGAGAAACATCAATCCCCTGCCTTTCTCTCATGCGCCCCAACTGAGGGGCCGAGCCTGCAACCCAGGCAAGTGACCTGACTGGGAATTAACAGCAACCTTTTGCTTTGCTGGACAACACTCAACCAGCTGAGCTATGCCGGCCAGGGCCCTCCCTTCTATTTTTAACATCTCTATGGTTTTAGATTGTTTTTCAATGTATCATAATCCGTTACTATTGCTTTTTCATGCTCAAAATCATACTAAGTTTGGCCAGCAGCAACCTTTTCAAGGTGATCTGTGTCCTTTTGACACAATACCATCAGTCTTGGGCATTTCCTTGCTTTCTGCCACAATGAGATGTTTCAGCCTCACCTACTATTTACCCTGGTCTAAAATTTGGAATCAGCCATTTTCCCAGGGGGACAGTATTATGCCCAGTTTTGTTTTGTTTTTAAGATTTTTTTAACATTTTATTTATTTATCTTTAGAGGGGAAGGGAAGGAGAGAGAGAGAGAGAGAGGGAGAGAAATATCAATATATGGCTGCCTCTCGTGCATCCCTTGCTGGGAACTGGCTTGCAGCCCAGGCATGTGCCCTGACTGGGAATTAAACCGTGATCCTTTGGTTCACAGACCCGCACTCAATCCACTGAGCTACACCAGCCAGGGCAATGTCCAGTTTTAAACACAGACACAAAAAGTACTTGTTTGAGAATGAACTGTATTCAGATGCCATAAGGAGAGGAGGACAGGAGATAGGGAGAAGGAAAGACATATTCAACATCTCAGTATGCCAGTCCTTCATAATTTTGTTCTCCCTGTGCCCGAAGCAGGAAAGAGCTTGCTATGAAGAATTTCTATGTCTGGCATTATGATAAGTCCTTTACATAAATGATCTCAAGTGATCTTTGCAAAATGTCAGAGTAGGAGACATCATGGCCACTTTACAGATCAAAAAAAGAGCTCCAGAGGACTGGACCACTTGCTCAGGGTTACATTGCTAATAAATATCAGACATGAATCCAGATCTAATGCCAAAACAAGCTCCCTTACAATGTGAAATCCTTAAGGGCAAGGACCACATAAGTCTCATAGGTGGAAGAAGTCATCTGATTCAAAAGCCTACTTTCACAGATCAAAAGTTGATGCCCAGAGAAGGGAAGTGTTAGGTCCAAGTTTAGGCAGAACTAGGAGCAGAAATTGTCTCATATTTACTGTCTTAGAACAGTTTTTGCTAGTAGGTAGTATATGCACTTTGGGAGTAATTGAACTTCTAAAATTTAAGGAAAAAATGAATAATTAGTCTTTTAAAACTTAATCACTTCAAAAGTACCTTTGGGACATACCAACTGCTGTTGTTCTTTCACTTCCATTGAGAACAATGAGCCTAATTAATACAGGCCTCAGAACCTACTTTCCTTTTCATTTATTCAACCAACTATTTATTAAAAACCTACTAAGTGTCAGGCAGATACTGTTGTAGGTGATGAAGATAATAGTCTTTAACAAATAGGCAAAGGCCTTGTTTTCAAAGACCCTATTTTCTGGAGTTCACTCAACAAATATAATAAAAATAGCTGATGCTTATTAAGGGCTTGTTTATCATACTACCTGGTTTCAATTTTCACAACTCTGTAAGGTAGTTGTTTTACCATCGTCATTTCCACATGAGAAAACAGTCATAGAAAAGCTAAGTACCTAGCCACTAAGTGGAATAGCTGGGATTTACATAGACTGGCTGGACTGGGGGGTCTTGATAAGGTGTCCTAGCTTCGAACATAGTTACCAAGCTTCTTTTCTACAGGTATGGAGATGTGGGGTACAGGTAAGTAACCGCACTGGGAGGTGGAGGAGACAGAAGAGCCTAAACAACGGAGACTGATAGAACGATTATAGGACCAAGCTAGAACTTGGAAGACACCTTCAGCCTAGTCGGCCCAATTTATTTCGGACTTCCTCTCCCCCTCCCCCTCCCCCTCTCCTCTTCCGAATCTTCTCCTTTCTGCTTTCCCCATTCCCTTCGCTCCTTTAACTGCTGTTTACATCGTCCCTGTTTCTTGAATAAAATGTCTCCAAAGGAGTGCTTCATTTTGTTAAAACCTCGTGAGGTTGAATATTTTGTATTTGGGGGTTTAGAAAAAAATAACTGAAATCAATTGTGAATGGCAGCAGCTAGCATTAGTCTGTGTATCAATGGCTTTGTGCGGGACGTGGCGGGGGGTTGGGGCTGGGGCGGGGAAAAGGCTCCATTGAGGGCGGGTCGGCTTCCTGCTGTCATCATCCTAATCCTGCTTCTAGACCTCGTCACGAGCGGAACCAATGTGAGAGGGTCGCGGGCGTCGCCGGATCGGTTTTCTTGAGCAGCCTCGCCGCCTTTTCCTTTCAGGTTTGCCATCAGTGCGCATGCGTTGCTTGCGCTCGGCAGCTCCCGCTTCGGGCTCCGGCTAGGAGGGCTCCGGGATGTCCGCGTTGTGCGACCCTCCCGGGGCCCCAGGTCCTCCCGGGCCTGCCCCGGCCACCCACGGTCCCGCGCCGCTCAGGTAGTCAGCGCCCCTGGCATCTTCCTTCAGCGCGCTGCCCCGCACCAATTCCTCAGCCTTCTCAGCGGAAACCCGGATCCTACCTCGAGAACTCGCATTAGGGTTCTCAGAGATTCCTGGTTGGGTCTTCCGAGAACTCAGGGACTGCCTCACCAAAACTCTGGGCTCCAGTGCCCGCACTCCCTCTGCTTAGGTACTCCGGTCCCTGGCCTTGCTCCCCCAAGAGGGGGGATATCAGAACTCGGGAATCCAGCTGCCCAGCCCCTTTTAGATCGGAGGAAACCCAGGGTCCCCTGGCTTGAGCGGTACTCCCTGAGAACCCAGGCCCAGAAACCCACAGAATGCTTTCTTCTAGCCATTGCCTTGCCTTCCGATGCAGATACTCCTCTCACCTTAGGGTGGGATTTGTTTGTTCGTTTTGAGGATCCAGAGAGGTATGGCACAGTCAGAACTCTAGAGGATGCTATCCTCTTTGGCAGAAAGGGCAATAAGAAAAAGGGGATTTTGCTCCTTCTAACACTGAACCTCTGAGACTGAACCCATATGTTTTGGGAGGGGAAGGGTTGAAAGGCATTGCCTTGTCTGCCCAGGGACACCTCGATTCCTAGGCACATTGAGGGTGCTAGGAAGGTGGTTGTCGTTGAGTGGAATCCAAGTGGTGGATGGTTAGGATGCTTGCAGACTATGGGAAGAAACAGGTATTGAGAGAGAGATCCCTTAGTAAAGGATAAATTTGACCTTATGAATTTCTTTTCATAAAGAGTAAAATCCCGGGTGCTTGTGTTGTGGGGAGTGCAGTAAAGTTGGAAAGGTGTTTTTAAAGCAGATGTTATAGGAGCACAAAATATACTCGATTCAACAAAAATTTATTATTTCTTATATACCAAGCACCTCCATAGGAATGAGATTCGATGCTGAAGATCACAGAAATGGTTACGACCCTCTTGGAGCTTTTAGTCTGATTACTTAACCTTGGTTTCCTTATCTGTAAACTGGGATCATAATAGTACCTACCTTATTGGGCTGTTGTCTGGATTGAAATAATACTCATAAAGTACTTTGAAAAGTACCGGAGGGAGTGAGGGGGTGGTGGAGGTAGAAGAGGGTATGAGGGGGATAAATGGTGATGGAAAAAAAGAAGTACCTGACACATTCTAAGAGTTATCTGATAGCATTCTTTTTTAAAGGATTTTATTTATTTATTTTTAGAGAGAGGGGAAGGGAGAAAGAAAGAGGGAGAGAAACGTCAATGTGTGGTTGCCTCTCACGCACCACCCCACCGGGGACCTGGCCAGCAACCCAGGCATGTGCCCTGACTGGGAATCAAACCAGCAACCCTTTGGTTCGCAGGCTGGCACTCAATCCACTGAGCCACACCAGCCAGGGCTAATATTATTATTGAAAGAAAAATAGCTAGCATTTATTGAGTGATTAATGTAAAATATATATGGTGCTTAAGTGCTTTATGAACATTATTTCATGAGGGAGGCATAGATATCCCTATTTTACACAAAAAGAAACAAGCTCACAGAAGGAATGTAACTTGCCTAACATTTCCACACAGTAAGTTTGCTTCTCTTGTTTCCTTACAGTGCTCAGGAGCTATCCCAAGAAATCAAGGCTTTTCTGACTGGCGTCGACCCCATTCTGGGCCACCAACTCTCCGCCCGGGAACATGCTCGCTGTGGTCTTCTCCTGCTCCGTTCTTTGCCACCTGCTCGGGCTGCCGTGCTTGACCACTTGCGAGGTGTCTTTGATGAGAGTGTCCGGGCCCACCTGGCTGCCCTGGATGAAAGCCCTGTGGCTGGCCCACCTCATCTCCGTCCACCTGCACCCTCCCATGTCCCTGCCGGGGGACCTGGTCTAGAGGATGTAGTGCAGGAAGTGCAGCAGGTACTCTCCGAGTTTATTCGGGCCAACCCAAAGGCCTGGGCACCTGTGATTAGTGCATGGTCCATTGACCTTATGGGGCAACTAAGCAGCACATACTCGGGCCAGCACCAGCGTGTGCCCCATGCCACTGGTTCTCTCAACGAATTGCTGCAGCTGTGGATGGGCTGTCGGGCCACACGCACATTGATGGACATCTATGTTCAGTGCCTCTCAGCACTCATTGGTAGCTGCCCAGATGCCTGTGTGGATGCCTTGCTGGATACCTCTGTCCAGCATTCCCCACACTTTGACTGGGTTGTGGCCCATATTGGCTCCTCTTTTCCTGGCACCATCATCTCCCGAGTTCTCTCCTGTGGCCTTAAAGACTTCTGTGTTCATGGTGGGGCTGGAGGTGGAGCTGCTGGCAGCGGTGGAAGCTCTTCTCAAATCCCTTCTACAGACCCCTTCCCTGGATCTCCTGCTATCCCTGGGGAGAAGCGGGTGCCCAAGATTGCCTCAGTTGTGGGCATCCTCGGCCACCTGGCCTCCCGCCATGGAGACAGCATCCGACGGGAGCTCCTGCGAATGTTTCATGATAGCCTGGCAGGGGGCACTGGGGGCCGGAGTGGGGACCCCTCCCTTCAGGCCACAGTTCCCTTCCTCTTGCAACTGGCGGTGATGTCACCAGCTTTGCTGGGCACAGTCTCGGGAGAGCTGGTGGATTGCCTTAAGCCCCCAGCCGTGCTGAGCCAGCTGCAGCAACACCTGCAGGGATTTCCCCGAGAGGAACTGGACAACATGTTGAACCTGGCTGTGCATCTGGTGAGCCAGGCCTCTGGGGCAGGTGCCTACCGCCTTTTGCAGTTCCTGGTTGACACAGCCATGCCTGCCTCAGTCATTACTACCCAGGGCATGACCGTGCCGGATACTGTGCGTGAGGCCTGTGACCGGTTGATTCAGCTGCTGCTTCTACATCTGCAAAAACTGGTACATCACCGGGGAGGGTCTCCTGGGGAAGGGGTGCTGGGCCCACCCCCACCCCCTCGCCCTGTGCCCTTTCTAGATGCACTAAGAAACCATGTTGGAGAACTATGTGGAGAGACATTACGATTGGAACGGAAGCGCTTCCTCTGGCAACACCAGCTCCTGGGCCTGCTCTCTGTCTATACCCGGCCTAGCTGTGGACCTGAGGCCTTGGGCCATCTCCTGAGCCGAGCCCGAAGCCCTGAAGAGTTGAGTTTGGCCACCCAATTATATGCGGGGCTGGTGGTCAGTCTCTCGGGCCTCCTGCCCCTGGCCTTCCAAAGCTGCTTGGCTCGGGTGCATGCAGGGACTTTGCAACCTCCCTTCACAGCACGGTTCTTGCGCAACTTGGCACTGCTAGTGGGGTGGGAACAGCAGGGTGGTGAGGGCCCTGCAGCTCTAGGAGCTCGGTTTGGGGAGTCTGCTTCAGCCCATCTTACTGACCTGGCTCCTCTCCTGCTACATCCTGAGGAGGAAGTAGCTGAAGCTGCTGCCTCCCTCTTGGCCATTTGTCCCTTTCCTCCAGAATCCCTGTCTCCCTCCCAACTCCTGGGACTGGTGAGAGCTGGAGTGCATCGCTTCTTTGCCTCTCTGAGGCTGCATGGCCCCCCAGGTGTGGCTTCAGCCTCCCAGCTTCTTACCCGCCTCTCTCAGACTTCCCCTGCAGGACTTAAGGCTGTCTTGCAGCTGCTAGTTGAAGGAGCCTTACATCGGGGCAACACAGAACTGTTTGGAGGGGAAGTGGACGAGGATGAGACTGTTTCAGTTGTCTCAGCTTCTTTGCCTTCTGCCTCTCTATTGGACACAAACCGGCGACACACTGCAGCTGTGCCAGGTCCTGGAGGGATTTGGTCTGTTTTCCATGCTGGAGTCATCGGTCGGGGCCTAAAGCCACCCAAGGTTATCCAGCCACGAAATCAGCAGGAAGTGATCTATAACACCCAGAGCCTCCTCAGCCTCCTGGTTCACTGCTGCAGTGCTCCTGGGGGCACTGAATGTGGGGACTGCTGGGGGGCTCCCACCCTGAGCCCAGAGGCAGCCAAAGCTGTGGCAGTGACCTTGGTGGAGAGTGTGTGTCCTGATGCAGCTGGTGCTGAGTTAGCCTGGCCCCCTGAGGAGCACGCCCGGGCCACCGTGGAGCGGGATCTCCGCATTGGCCGGCGCTTCCGGGAACAACCCCTACTCTTTGAGCTGTTAAAGCTAGTAGCAGCTGCTCCCCCAGCCCTGTGCTACTGCTCTGTGCTGCTGCGGGGGTTGCTGGCTGCCCTCTTGGGCCATTGGGAAGCCTCTCGCCACCCTGATACAGCTCACTCACCCTGGCACCTGGAGGCATCCTGCACCTTGGTGGCTGTCATGGCTGAGGGAAGCCTCTTGCCACCAGCCCTGGGTAATATGCATGAGGTATTTAGCCGGCTGGCACCTTTTGAAGTGCATCTGCTGCTGCTCAGTGTCTGGGGCTTTCTCCGGGAGCATGGGCCCTTGCCCCAGAAGTTCATCTTCCAGTCAGAGCGTGGCCGCTTCATCCGGGACTTCTCCAGGGAGGGTGGAGGTGAGGGTGGACCCCATCTGGCTGTACTGCACAGTGTCCTCCACCGCAACATTGACCGCCTGGGCCTTTTCTCTGGCCGTTTCCAGGCACCTTCACTGTCCACTCTACTTCGGCAGGGGACATAGCCTTTTCCATGCTCCAGAAGCTGAAGATGTTTGAGAAGTGAGACGGGGCTAAGGTGCTGCAGAAAGATGGAGGTTTCTTTTCTAAGACCTTAGCGTAAAGAGCGCTGTCACTTTTTTCCCTACCTTTTTTTTTTTCCTAAATAAAATTTGCCGATTTGAGAAAAACAAGAGTCCAGTGCCTATGTCTGATGCTTAAGAACCAATAAAGTAAGACAGCGCCTGGCTCTGGACCATCCCGCCTCTGCTCTCAAGCCCCGCCTCTGCTCTCAAGCTCCGCCCCCTGCGAGCATTTAGAGTGCACCCTCGCCAATGGCAGAGTTGCTCGTAGTTGGGCCAATCCAAAAGCCGGAAAGGGCGGGCGCTATGATACGTGGCTCAACGCGTGCGGGGGGAAGGGAGGCTCGGGGTCACGGAGCAAACCCGGCACAAGATGGCGGAGGTAGCGGCTGTGGCTGCGCGTAGGAGGCGGTGAGGAGTCCGGAACCCTGGGGCGTGACCCCAGACCCCCAAGCCCCATATCTGTTCTTTTTGTATGCCTTCCTGAGACTCTGCCACCCCGGCCCTGTGAGGACTATTTGTCTCTTTGGAGGAGGCCTCAAGCGCCCCAGCTTTCTCGCCGTAGATCCGCGCGGCGTTGGGGGCCCATACTTTTGGTGTTTCTCACTCCCGCCGGAGGCTCAAAAAGGCCGCAGCCTGCGCTCTTGGCTTTGGCCGCCCTCAGCCGCCGCCCTTCCCTGGCGGCTTGCTGAGGTTAACGCTGCCGCCTTCTTCCTGCAGTGCGCGGGGCTGTCGGGGCGGGGACGAGACGCGGCAGGGCCTCCGGGAACGCAGCCTGCAGCCGGCAGTCCCGCCTGCACTACCCTTCTTGCCGTCCTCCCCCCAGAGCCCCAGACCCTGCCCTGTCCTTGTCTTCTTCACGTGGACACGAGCCCTGGCTTGCGCGGTGTTCACGCTCAGTAGGCACGGCTGGGGCAGGATCCAGTAAGTTCACAGTCTGCCTGGATGATGTTGCTCAAACACAACATGTAATCGAACGGTTCGGTCTGCGCTCTCGAGTTTATATTACCGAAAAATGGTTTGAAAGAATCACCAGCTCCACTAAGCGTTTACCAGGACCTAACGGATGTACTGGGGTGGGAGAGGCCTGCACTGTCTCTAGCAATGAGAAAAGCGTGGCTCCTAAACCCAACTCTTTGAAAGCCTGTAATCTGAAACAATAAACTGGTGCGACCGGCCCTGTGGCTCATTCGTGATTTTGGTTTTTAGGCCACCTCTGGCTCGGGGCCATTCAAGGCATCCACTGAGTTCCTGGGGCTTTCCAATAGGTCACATCTGAAGGATTTAGAGAAATCCTGTCCCCGTTGGCACCTTTCCAAACTCATTTTATAGATTGTGCAAACAGTACTCCAGAGGGTTTTTCACTCACTGTACTTAACGGTTACTGCTGCTTTGGACAGGCGGCCATGGGTTCAGAAGGTCGGGGTGCCTGTTGCAGGCACTCCTCAGAACCTGAGCCACATGCCTTGCTGTTGAGTTTTCTGGTAGAGTTTCTGCTGCATGTTTGCTACTGCTTATTCCTTCTTGGCGTATTAAACTACAACGCCTGATGTTTTCCTCAGCTTTCTGTCGGGCCTGGGCCAGGTACAAGCTTCTGGAACTGGAGGGCCTACTGTGTTCTGTGACCTTTCTGGTGGTTTTCCTTACCTTTAGTTTTCAAGCAGATACTACAGCTAGTGCTCGATACATGTGTGTAGTAGGCCCTAATCTTTAGTTTCCCCTTTAGCAACTTGCAGAGTGTTAATGCTTAGAAGAAGCCTGTGTTTTCGTTTGTGGAAGCTCTTGGACTACCCCTGTCAGTCACTGGGAGCATGTTTAAAATGCAGATTTTTGGGCTCTGGGAAGCTTCATTTCATAAGTACTGCAGGTGATTCTTAACAGACACTAAAGTTTGAGAACCCCTGTTTAGGATATACTCAGAATGGATGAATATATCATTCAAATTAACTTGTTTAAATAAGCCTATTAAGTCCCTCATTTACCATTTGAACTTATATTGGGGAAGTGGTAGTTTATGGTAACCTTGGAATGATAGGTCTCAGTGGGACAGGCCCCATGGGTGGCTGGTGTGCTGCGTTGTACATCATGAAGTGCGCAGGCCCTGGAGTCAGGCAGAGCTGAGTTCAGTCCCATTTTCACCCCCTACTAGCTGTTCAGCCTTGGATAAATTATTGAACCTTTTGTGCCTACATTTTCCTGGAAATCTGGAAAAATCTCAACCCTACAATTCACCAAGAAAACAAAGAAAGGGAAAGGAAGCCGTGCAGACGAAGAAGTGAATCCTAGCTGTGGTTGCTTACTAGAGTTGTTTTGGAAGCTTTTAAAAATTTTCTGACTCTCAGTCCCCTCTTCAAACCCATTAACTCAGAATTGCTGGGGGTGAGACCCAGGCGTCCACATTTTAAAAAACTGCACAGAGTGGAAAATCAGATAGAAAGCAGTTAGCCAGGCCCCTGGGGGTGCATTCGGATTCAGTACAAGTCAGCTAGTTTTATTCTTTCCAGGCTTAGGTAGAGTTAGTGGTGACTTATCTTGAAGACACAGGAATGAAGATCAGAGGAGCAGGATGCCTAGAGTGCTGGGGACATTAGGACCCTAGCAGCTCTGACCAGGAGGCCAGCTGAGGGTACGTGTGTAACTTTTTCACTGTAGCTCTACCCAGTACCTTCTGGAAGGGCATGGCTTGCTCTGTTTCCCTCTTCCACACACGTGGTACCAGCCCTTCCCCTGGGACAGGCTGTTATCACTCCTTTACTGTGAGAGGCTGATGTAACCAGAGTCAATATCAGGGCCTCTGAAGGCCTGAGATCCATCTTTTGTCCAGTGCCATTGCCTTTTATCTATTTTATTTTATTTTTAAAAAGATTTTACTTATTTATTTTTAGAGAGAGGGGAGGGAAGGTAGAAAGAGAGGAAGAAAAACATCAGTGTGAGGGAAAAACATCAATCGGTTGCCTCTCATATGCGCCCTGCAACCCAGGCATGTGCCCTGACTGGGAATCGAGCCAGCGACCTCTTGCTTGGTGGGATGAACACCCAACCAACTGAGCCACACTGGTCAAGGCTCCATTGCCTTTTTAAAGGGAAGGTGTGAGTGAGCCAACTTCTCAGGCCTGACAACTACACCCCATGCCCACCTGCCTTCTTTTCTATTCAGTGGAATCCATCTTCCCTTTTTCTTGAGTTGTCTTTTAGGGCTGTGGCCTTTACCTCTGAAAGTGAGGCCCTTTCTGACCCCTTACTAATTGTTCCATCTTTTGTCTTTTTTCTCCTTAGGTCTTGGACAGCTTTGGTACTGGCTTGTTTAGGGTTCTGTGTGGGAATTACCCTTGCTGTGGATAGAAGCAACTTTAAGACCTGTGAAGAGAGTTCCTTCTGCAAGTATGATATTCTAGGAGAGTGGGATGGAATATGGGGTAATATGGGTAGTATGTGTGTGGTAGACAGGGCAGCCTGAGGTCACTGCAGGTCATAGGGGGATCTGTAGGCATTGGGGTGCCCTCCCACCTCCTTAACCATTTTACCTGGCAGGCGGCAGCGAAACATACAGCCTGGCCTCTCTCCATACCGAGCCTTGTTGGATTCTCTGCAGCTTGGTCCTGATGGCCTCACAGTCCATCTGATCAACGAGGTCACCAAGGTCAGGGGAGAAAAAGAAGTCTGGTGGGGGTGGGGCAATGGCTGAGGGGTAATTCGGAAAGGGGGGACCTACAGCCAATGTCCTGTCCTAGCCTAATCTTGGGACTTTGCCTTTGTGTGGAATTCAGACCTCAGGTCCCTTAGGCAAAGGAGGAGGAGACCTCTCAGGAGGGAGGGGATCGGAGGGCATTCCATGGTGTGGTTCTCTGGCTTATCCAGAGCCCCACCTCTGCCCCCACAGGTGCTGCTGCTGCTGGAGCTCCAGGGGCTTCAGAAGAATATGACCCGCATCAGGATCGATGAACTGGAGCCCCGTCGGCCCCGATACCGTGTGCCAGACGTGTTGGTGGCTGATCCTCCCACTGCTCGGTAAACTTTTTTGGAGAGATGTGTCCACTTTGTGGCCCTGTTCTCCTGGTGAATTTTTACCTGGCATCTGACCTTTCCCACATTGGGGTAATAGCTGATGAATACCTTGCCACTTTCCTCAACCTCTCCCTATCTCTTTCTCTGTTTCACTTGTTTTCTCTTCCATTTTTTAAGCTTCATTCAGCAGATACTGCTTCCTCTTCTGTGCCAGGTCCTGGGCTAGGCACTAGGGACACAAGAAGAAATAAACGAGGCACAGATCTTGCCCTCCAGGAACACAGTGTCTCTGTGGTTGGTTCCCTGCTCCCTTTACTTCTCTTCCCTTTCCCTGTCTCATTTCTTTTCTTTCTTTTTCCTCCTTTGTCCAGGATAAGATTACTCAGATTCTTTGGTCATAACTTACTGACATCGTTCCATGCATTGCTATTAAATGTTTAATTTTGAAAATAACATAAACCTTCCACCAAACCCATCCATATAGTTCTCATTGTCCTGTACCCCTGACTCCCCCAGTGATGATCGTTATTCCGAAGTTTATCATTCCCTTGGCTTTTTGTTCTTCCAGTTGTACCGTGTGTGTGTATATCAACACATACACATACTGTGTATTTATGCCTAAACAATAAATTATGTGGTTTCGTTAGTTTTTGAGCTTTATAGGGACATTCATCTAATGTCTTGTGGGGTCACATAACTTTATCTAACTCTGTTGCACATAGTTCATTTTTACTACTGTATGATGTACGAATGTATCTCAACTTATGTATCCATTTCTGTGTTGATGGACATTTGGGTTTCCAGTATTTTGCTATTCAAAGTGTTGGCGTGAACATCCTTGTCCACATCTCCTGTGCAGGGGTTTCTCTTTCGTGCATAGCTTAGAAGAGCCACAGAGCTATAGATTATGGAAATGACCAGCTTCCTAAGATAATGCTAGAGTGGCTTACCGGTTTACACACTTCCGCCGGTAACGCGGTCCATGTTGGTGTCATTGGACTCCGTTTCTGTCAGTGGAATGGGTGTAGAATGATACCATGTGATGGTTTTGGCTTGGTTGTCTTTCCCAGTTTATTGATGAGACTGAGCATCTCTTCATATGCTATCTGTCATTCTAGATTACTCGTCTGTGAAGTGGTGGTTGCCAACTGTGCTTATTTTCCTTTTGTGTTATTTGTCCTTATTGGTTTGTAGAAATTTGTTGTCTTAATAGTAATTTTTAAAAACCTTTTTTTTTTTTTAAAAAATTAGTGATTTTCGGAGAGAGAGAAGAGAGAGAAACATTGATTTGTTGTTCCACTTATCTATGCATTCACTGGTTGATTTTTAAAAAATTAATCTTTGTTGTATTTTTTTGCCATTACCATTTAGTCACCTTGTACCTACCTTCCCCCATGGTTGATTCTTATATATTCCCTGATGAGGGATCAAACCCACAATCTTGGCGTATGGGGATAACACTCTAACCAACCAAGTTACCTGGCCAGGGCTTGATACTAACTCTTTACCACTTGTATTTATTGCAGCTATTTTTCCCAGGTTGTAGTTTATCTTTTTACTTTCCTAAAACTGCCTTGAAAAAAAGACTTTTTAAAAAAGATTTTATTTATTTATTTTTGGAGAGAGGGGAAGGGAGAGATATATCAGTGTGTGGTTGCCTCTTGCGCTGCCCCAACTGGCCTGCAACCCAGGCATGTGCCCTGACTGGGAATAAAACTGGCAACCCCTTGGTTTGCAGGCCTACACTCAATCCACTGAGCCACCCCAGCCAGGGCAAAAAAGATTTTTTTATTTTAGAATAGTTTTAAATGTATAGAAAGTTGCAAAAATATTTTGAGAGTTTCTATATACCCTTCCTTCTTATTTTTCTCTGTTAATGTTACTTTGGTACATTTGTTCTATCTAATGAATTGATATCATCATTATTAACTAACTGAAGTCCATATTTTATTCCGATTTCATGAGCTTTTACCTAGTGCCCCTTTTCTACCCCATCTGGGACATCATGTTGTATTAGTTGTCATGTCTCCTTAGATTCCTCTAGTCTGGGAGAGTTTCTCTAACTTTTCTTGTTTTTGTTGATGCTGAAGATGTTTTTCCATAAGTAGAGGTTCTGAATTGTAGTCTTGTCAAATGAATCAGTCTTTTACTTTTTGGTGTTAGCATTTAAAAACAAATTATTGTGTTTAAATACTTCTCTGCCTCAAGGTCAGAAAATTATTTGTTTTCTTCTGAAGATTTTACTTTTAAGTTTTAAGTCATAGTCTGTCTAGAGTTGATACTTGTAACTAGTACGAGGTGGGAATTTGATGCTATTTTTTTCTTTCCAGAAAATTGGCTTTTCATCTGCATTATTTACTAGTCCTTCTTAGTCCTCCTGACGTCACTGAGCTGCCACGCCACCTCTGTTACATTTCAGAGTTCTAATATGCTTCGGTCTGCTTCCAGGCTCTTTGGTTCCTTTGGCCAGTTTGTCCCTGCACTATTACCACACTGCCTACAGCTCTTAGCAGGTGCCCCTTCTTCTGAAGTGTCATAACTACGCTCTTAGTCCCTCCCATGCACTTCTATCCCTTTTGATCTCTTTCCCAGGCTTTCTGTCTCTGGCCGCGATGACAACAGTGTGGAGCTAACCGTGGCTGAGGGACCCTATAAGATCATCCTGACAGCGCAGCCATTCCGCCTTGACCTGCTGGAGGACCGCAGCCTTCTTCTCAGTGTCAATGCCCGAGGACTCTTAGGTTTTGAGCACCAGAGGGCCCCCAGGGTCTCGTGAGTACAGGGCTTGGGACTAAAAGCAACCTAATATGAAAGAACCGAGGGGTGTTTTGGGGTCTGGCATTGGGTCCCTGGTTGAAGACAGGGTGGCAGGACAGTCAGGTAGGGGCTGAGGGCTGGAAGAAGCTGTCAGGGAGGGTAGGAAGCAGGCCGGGTCGCAGTTTTCTTCATTTCCTCTAAGGATCAGGAGGCAGTCACTTGTCCCTGAGCTATAGCCTGGGCAGCCCCTCTGAGAGGTCTGCCTGGCTCTGCCTTTCCTTTCTCCCCTTCTCACGCCATCACATTTCCCAGATTTATTTTCTTCCTCTCCCCCCCCACCCCCCATCTCTGGAAGTTTGTCAACTGAAACTCACTTTTATGTTTCTGTTTTTGTGTTGGTTTTGTGCCTCCTTTTTCCCTTCCCTACCCATCTCCTCCTGCCCTAGTTTCTCGGATAAAGTTAGTCTCACGCTCGGTAGCATTTGGGATAAGATCAAGAACATTTTCTCTAGGTAAATTCATGGCCACTGGTACTGTATGTGTTCCTCTGCCCTTACCTGCCCTTCACTCTCACCCCCAGGGGAAGGCGTCCCAGACCCTTCCATGCCTTGCCCTTCACTCACCTCTCACTTCAGCTGTGTGGTATCTGGTCCCTGTTCCCTGTTCTTCTGACTGGGGCCCTCTGGGAGAAGGAAGATGAAATATTGGAAGTCCTTAAGGAATGTAGGGAGCTTCTTGCTTTGCTAAGGGGTGGAGACCTGCTGCCTGTTGCTGGGGTTCCTGGCTCTCAGCTGCGATGCACTGAGGCGCTGGGCAGAGCTGCTTGCCAGCTGCCCTTGAAAGCATTCTTTGGCACAACCTCTTGCTTGAGTCCCTACGTATATCTGCGGAAGCCTCATCATGGTGTGACCATCTTGCCTTTGCAAAACCCTGTGTCAGGCCAAGAGGCTGCGGCCCAGTGAAGGCATTTGGGGCTAGAGTCTCTCAGTGGAGGCAGCAGAGCCAGGACTGGCATTCCAAACCCAGGCCCTTGGACTTGCCTGTCTCTTGGAATGCTGGCTGATGATTTGGGCCTATATGAGGAAAGCATCTCCTGGCGTCATTTACTTCTCATTTCCCTTTTTCATTTCTCTCCATGTCCTTTGCACACTTACACGGTCACTGGGGGCCCTCTCCAACCTTTAACATTCAGTCCCTTCCTCCAATGCCTTCGTTCCTTTGGACCCTTGGCTCTCTATTCCCTCACCCCTCCTTCCACTAGCCCCTCGTCCCTGCCCCCTCTGGATTGGAGCAGACAGCTCTCCTACCTTCCAGGCAAGGATCAAAAGACCCAGCTGAGGGCGATGGGGCCCAGCCTGAGGAAACACCTGGGGATGGTGACAAGGCAAGTCTGTGGGGGTGGGTGGTTAGAGCACAGGGCTGGCTGGGGGGTTGGAGGGGAAAGGCCCACAAGAAACTTGAGCTTAGTCTCACCATCAGGGATGGGATTCAGAAAATGGGCAGGGAAGAGAGAGAACTGGTGCATGATTGGGGAGTGCTCTGCTTTCCTCGTCACAGCCAGAAGAGACCCAGGAGAAGGCAGAGAAAGATGAGCCAGGAGCCTGGGAAGAGACATTCAAAACTCACTCGGACAGCAAGCCATATGGTGAGGGCTGGGGAGAGCATGGGGTGCAGGGAGTCCTCACCCAACAGAAGCTCTGGAGCCCTTCCTTTCCTTCCCTTCCAGGCCCCACGTCTGTGGGCTTGGACTTCTCTCTGCCAGGCATGGAGCATGTGTATGGGATCCCTGAGCATGCAGACAACCTGAGGCTGAAGGTCACTGAGTGAGTTCCGGGGTGACCTCAGGATATGGAGGACAGAGAGGTCAGCAGTGTGGGAGACATGCATGCAGATCGGGTGCTCTAGGCGGGCACGGACCACTTCCCATGCCCAGGTCACCTTTGGTGACTGGAAAATTCTTTGAGAAAGGGTAGAGGGCCCAGTTCGTATTCCACACCTGTGTCTTTGGGGTGCGGGGGTGGTTCCAGGGCCTGGGGCTAGTTCGTCTGTCTGCCTGCAGGGGTGGGGAGCCGTATCGCCTCTACAATTTGGATGTGTTCCAGTATGAGCTCTACAACCCCATGGCGCTGTACGGGTCTGTGCCTGTGCTCCTGGCGCACAGTCCTCATCGGGACCTGGGCATCTTCTGGCTCAATGCCGCAGAGACTTGGGTTGATATATCCTCCAACACTGCCGGGAAGGTGAGCACACAGGCAGGCAGAGCAGCGAGGAGGGAGTCTTGAGGCCTAGAGACAGATGAGTGTGCTGGGGCAGTAGCTCTGAAGAGGCTGATGGGGTAGCTCATTTGGGATTGGGTGAGAGAAGGGGTCCTGGTCCTCGTGAGCAGCCATTGAGCTCCCCAGTCACTGCAGAAGACACAAACTCGGCAGGGATTGCCTGCTCTGCATTTGTTGTTAGTACATTTGTCATTGAGCATGCATGGCGTGTGCTATGGTTCTCTAGGTGCCAGGGGTACATTGCTTATTGAGGTAGGAGAGGGCCTCACTGAAGCAGGCAGACAGCAGTTAAACAGAGTGGCAAGGGCAGGGTGCGTGCGTGCAGTGAGGGCAGGTGCTGAGAAAGGTGCAGCGGTCATAGGGGGCGGGGCAGTGGTGCTTCAGATGGTGGCGCCTAGGGAATCCTCCCTGAGAGGGTAACATGTAATTTCAGCTCAGTGGCTCATTAGGAGCCAGTGTTAGGAGGATTTTTAGGAAAACATTGCTGCTTTGTCTTTGGGTTGGTGAATGAGAAGGTGGGTGTTGGATCTCTCCCTGTTCCCCTCTACAGACCCTGTTTGGGAAGATGCTAGACTACCTGCAGGGCTCTGGGGAGACGCCGCAGACAGATGTCCGCTGGATGTCGGAGAGTGGCATCATCGACGTCTTCCTGCTGCTGGGGCCCTCTGTCTCTGATGTCTTTCGGCAGTACGCCAGCCTGACAGGTATGCGGCCTCCTCACTCCATCCGCCATCAGCCTCCTGTCATTCAGCCTTTGTCGTCTTGAGAGGAGTGACTGCATTTTCAGGAGTCTTATACTCCTCAGCCTCTCTGTAGTTTACAAGCCTCCCTCAATTTCTGGGCGTTCTCCCCACTGGCCCTAGGTGGCCCTGACTCCATTGTGACCCCCGTGCCTCGCTGAACCTGCAGGGACCCAGGCTTTGCCCCCGCTCTTCTCCCTCGGCTACCACCAGAGCCGCTGGAACTACCGGGACGAGGCTGATGTGCTGGAGGTCAATCAGGGCTTCGATGACCACAACATGCCCTGCGATTTCATCTGGCTGGACATTGAGCATGCTGATGGCAAGCGGTACTTCACCTGGGACCCCAGCCGTTTCCCACAGCCCCTCACCATGCTGGAGCACTTGGCCTCCAAGAGGCGGAAGGTAAGAGGACTGCAGCCGTGGTTGGTCTTCCGACAGAGTAGCCCTGGAGGGCTCTGACCACCCATGTTCCTTGCTCCCAGCTGGTCACCATCGTGGATCCCCACATTAAGGTGGATTCTGGCTATCGTGTACATGAAGAGTTGCAGAACCAGGGTCTGTATGTTAAAACCCGGGATGGCTCTGACTACGAGGGCTGGTGCTGGCCAGGTAGGTGGTGAAGACCCAGAACTGAGGGGGAAACTGTTGGAAGGCCAGGGAGGTAAAATGGTTGACAGCTACTCTTAACTGCTCCTAGGTGCAGCTGGTTACCCTGACTTCACCAATCCCACGATGAGGGCCTGGTGGGCTAACATGTTCAGCTTTGACAATTATGTGGTATGGCAGGCCTCTCTCTCTACCTGTCTTTCCCACTCTGCCTTCTTAAATTGGTCATTCTCTGCTTGTTAATTCTGCTGTAGTGGGTTGCATATGATATATCAGGGGGACTTGATGATCCCTGAGAAACTCATCTTTCTGGATTCCTAGGAGCTCTTTGCTCTGACGTTGTCTTCTTTCTCTCCTCTCTGTTTTTCTGTCCCCATTTTCTTCCTTGTGTTCTCAGGGCTCAACTTCCAACCTCTATGTCTGGAATGATATGAATGAGCCATCTGTGTTCAATGGTCCAGAGGTCACCATGCTCAAGGATGCCCGGCATTATGGGGGCTGGGAGCACCGAGACGTGCATAACATCTATGGCCTCTATGTGGTGAGGGACTGAGGGCTCGGGAACGAGTGTGACACCTATGGCTTCCATGTAGTGAGGGACTGGGGGCTAGATGACAGCTGGCCTTTGCTCCTCACTATGCTTCCTCTCTCCTGTCTCCACTCAGCAAATGGCAACTGCTGACGGACTGGTGCAGCGCTCCGGGGGTGTGGAACGCCCCTTTGTCCTGAGCAGAGCTTTCTTCGCCGGCTCCCAGCGCTATGGTGAGATTTGGAGAGCAGAGCTGCGGGAGAGGGTGTGAAGGCCAGATGGGAGGAGCCGTGGACCTAGGCCTGGATTGCAGAGAAGGCTGTCTACACAGCCATTCTCTGAGAGCTGCACTCTGCATCCTGCCAGCTCTGCACTCTAAGGGAGCCAGGGAGTGGGAGGTCCATGCAAATATTGTTGTGAACTCAGCCATCATCAGCAGGACCCTGGGGGCCCCAGAGCAGATGTGGCAGATCAGAGAGGTCAGCTGTATAAGAGGCTGAGCCCTTTCACTGTAGGCAAGCTTCCTCTCTCTGGTCTTCCTCAGGAGCTGTGTGGACAGGGGACAACACTGCTGAGTGGGACCATTTGAAAATCAGTATCCCTATGTGTCTCAGCTTAGGGCTGGTGGGACTTTCCTTCTGTGGAGGTGAGACGGGAAGGAACCTGTGGTCCTCGGTCTGGTGGGAGAAGGGCAAGGGAGAGGGCACAGGACCTGGGTGTGAACAGCTCCAGGAGTCCAGCGCGGGGTCTTGGGGATCTCCTAGGCAACAGCCCTCTTTCACTCTTTTCCAACCTGCTTCCTCCCTCGCCTCTCCCAGCTGATGTGGGTGGCTTTTTCAAGAATCCAGAGCCAGAGCTGCTTGTGCGCTGGTACCAGATGGGTGCCTACCAGCCCTTCTTCCGGGCACATGCCCACTTGGACACTGGGAGGCGAGAGCCGTGGCTGTTACCATCCCAGTACCACGACGTAATCCGAGATGCCTTGGGCCAGCGGTATTCCTTGTTGCCTTTCTGGTATACCCTCTTCTATCAGGCCCATCTCGAGGGGATTCCTGTCATGAGGTGAGGCATTTGGTTGGGTCTGAGTGGGCTGGGGTGGCTGGGAGACAGTGGGGACTGGGCTACATCTTTGAGCCTCTTCTTCACTCACCAGGGCCTTGTAAAGGAGAAAAATATGATTTCAAGGTCAAGAATAAGTGGAGACTAATGGGGGTGAATAGCAGTAGACATTATTGCATGCTTATGACATGCCAGGCGTTACTCATCACTGTCCCCGAGCCTGAAACAAGGTAGACAAGTGCCCTACCCTTGTGGAACGTACATTCTTGGGAGGAAACAAATACATAAATTAAAAAATTGCCAATAATGGCAAGCTCTTTGAAAAAGTAAAAGAGGATAATGGAAGTAGGATCCACAAGTGGCCTTTTTGAGGAGAAGGCCACGTGAAATGAGGCCTAGATAATGACCAAGACAGGTTTTTGTGACCTCGAAGAATGTTTCAAATGGGAGACCCCAAGTGCAAAAATTCTAAAATGGAAATGAATTTGTTGGGTTCCAGGAGTAGGAAAAACAAAACAACCACAAAAAAAAACCAAAAAATGGTGCATCTTGGGTAAGGAGCCACAGGGAGAGGTAGGGGATGAGATGAGAGAGAAAAGTCCAACCTGATCCAGGATGACACAATGGCCCCTAGAAGGCTGCTGTGCAGACAGTTTCAAGAGGGGACAGGGCAGAGAGCAGCAGGGAGATGGGCTAGGAAGTTAGGTGAGGTTACATCGCTGAGGTGTGATGCCCCCCAACACACTGTCGGGCTTTGAGCACCTGGGTCTTTCCCAGTGCTGTTCTTACCAGTTCCTAGAGTAGTATCTTTGACATCTGCCAAAACAGCAAGTGTCTTCCTTTCTTGTCTTGCGTCCTTCCTAGGCCCCTGTGGGTGCATTATCCTCAGGACGTGACCACCTTCAGTATAGATGACCAATTCCTGCTTGGTAAGAAATGGGGAGGACAGTTGGTGGTGGGTGGGCTGAGAAGTAAGCACTTGTGAGCGGAAGAGAGTCTGTGGGTGCATGGGGAGGAGCAAGTGAATGAGCTGGTGGTGCAAGGGAGCAGGCGGTTCCATGCTCCCTGTTTGGGAACTGATCTCCTTAGCTCTGAGTTGACTCTGGTGTGTTGTAGGGGATGCCTTGCTGGTTCACCCTGTATCAGACGCTGGGGCTCATGGCGTGCAGGTCTATCTGCCTGGCCCAGGGGAGGTGAGTTAAGGAAGGGCGTGGTGGGAAATGATGGGTGGTGGAGGCCAAATGGGGTAATGGGGATGGGGGCCCTGTGTGATGAGTGACTACATGTATCTCTTGCTGCCTACAGGTGTGGTATGACATTCAGAGCTACCAGAAACATCATGGTCCCCAGACCCTGTACCTGCCTGTAACTCTAAGCAGTGTGAGTATGCCGGACCCACCTCCTGGCTCCATGTGCCTGTAGGTTTCCAGAAAGGGAGAGGGTGTGTGCATTGGGGTCCAGTACTTAGGTGGGCACAGTTGGGCCGCAGGGCCAAGCTGGGCAACAGGAGAGCTTCACCCCAGCATTGCTCTTGCCCTAGATCCCTGTGTTCCAGCGTGGAGGGACAGTTGTGCCTCGGTGGATGCGAGTGCGCCGTTCTTCAGACTGTATGAAGGATGACCCCATCACTCTTTTTGTTGCGCTCAGCCCCCAGGTGAGAGCAAGGCAGGTGGTCTCCCCAACCCTCTGCCTACCTTCCTAGGACTCAGTCCCCTGGGGTGGACCCCTCCCTCCCTCCCTCTTGGGCTCAGGCTCTCACCTGTCCCACTTCCTCCTCAGGGGACAGCCCAGGGAGAGCTCTTTCTAGATGATGGGCACACGTTCAACTATCAGACTCGCCATGAGTTTCTGCTGCGTCGATTCTCATTCTCCGGCAACACTCTTGTCTCCAGGTAATGAGGTGCCCATTCTGCCTTGGCAGCCTTTGGAGGAGGTGGGGCCTTGGAGACGCTCAGCTCACTGCACTCTTTTCTTCCTCTGGATCTACTCCTTCCTTCTATTCTGACATCTTTTCCCTGGTGGGCACCCATTTTTGCTCCCTCCAGCTCAGCAGACCCCAAAGGCCACTTTGAGACACCAATCTGGATTGAGCGGGTGGTGATAATAGGGGCTGGGAAGCCAGCAGCTGTGGTACTCCAGACAAAAGGTGAGTGAGTGTCCTGGCATCCAGGGTGTGGCAGGGGGTGCAGGGGCAGGGTTGGGGACACTTGCCTGTTGGAAAGTAGTTGTGATGCTGCAGCCTGTTGCTGTGACTACAGCAGTCTATCTTCTTCCTCCGCCAGGATCTCCTGAGAGCCGCCTGTCCTTCCAGCATGACCCTGAGACCTCTGTGTTGATCCTGCGCAAGCCTGGTGTCAACGTGGCATCTGACTGGAGTATTCACTTGCGATAACCCAAGGGATGTTCGGGGTGGGAGGGGTGCTATTGTGATGAGAGTTACTCTTCCTTCTGCCTTGGAGTTTGAACCTTTCTCATCCCAGGGCCAGATGTTGCCAACATCTGGGCAGGATGAGAGGGCTGCCTCTGGGCTCTGAATTCCTCTTATGCTCTCCTGACCTCTCCTGCCCATTGACTCCGAGCCTCCCCTCATCCCCCACACTCTGTTGCTCTATCTGGAGCACATTCACCTGTGAAGACCTGGGGCCCACAGGGTCCTTGCTTTCCCTTCTCTTTGTGGTGGGGGGGTCCTGTATCTTCCAGACTGTCCATTCATGCCTCTTAGGTGTCGATGCCATTTCTTGAAAGAAGTTGAGGGCAGTGAGCTTTAGGGCTCCTTTTCTCCTTCCCTTTCCCTCCCCACGAGACTACTTTCCCTCTTTTTATTTCTTCCCCCTGGCTCTTCTCTGTCATCTCTCCCCTTTTTGTACCCTACCAATGCACTGGGACCACTCCTTACCTGACAAGGGATGAATGGATCAAAAGAGTGAGGTTGCTGGAGAACTTCCTCTTCCCTCTCTTCCAACCTTTCCTCTCCCCCATTCCTTCCAGAGCTGCTGCAGTTCTGACAAGGGCAGTTCTACCTCCCTTGTCCCTTAGGGGAAAGAAGTTTCCACTCCTTAAGTTGGGGTGGGCATTAAACTTTTTTTGTCCCTTTTTTGTCCCCTTGAGGGGCATTCAAGATGGAGAAATCAGTTGCGGTTTCATTGAATCACAGTTGCCTGTATTTATTGCTGGGAGAAGGCTGAGGGTGGGAGGAGATGATCATGTGTGCCCTGGCTTGGCCCTAAGCCCTGGGTGGGGGGTGGGGGAGGATTAACTGGGGATGAGGGGGCATATTTGTGACCATTTTTTTTTACTCCCTCTTGGCCCCCACTGTGACAGGTTTTGATAAAAGGAGAAACAATAAAGAAAGAAAAGATAACTGTTGGGTGTCCGGTTTCTGGTTCTGGTGTGAACCACAGGTCCTTAGAAGGCTGAGGGCCTGGTGCAGTTAGTCTCAGCACAAGCCTTGTCCATTCAGAAAAATGAGCAAGTCAGGCTTTCCCCAGTTTGTTGATAGAAGGATCCTACAAGGTTATGAATAAATTACGCGATAAACCTGACAAGCTCGGTGACCACAAGTAACTGCACAGGATGTTCTGATCACAAACTTCTGCCCTGGCTGATGTGGCTCAGTGGATTGAGTGCCAGCTTGCAAACCGGAGGGTCCCTGGTTCAATTCCTAGTCAGAACACATGCCTGAGATGCGGGCCAGGTCTCTGGTAGGGGGCGTGTGAGAGGCAACCACACATTGATGTTTCCTTCTCCCTCCCTTCCTCTCTAAAAACATCTTTAAAGAGAAAAATTCCTAGCTGGATAGGTAATGGCTGGTAGTCACATCTCAGGCCAGAAAGGTCAGTCTATAGGTGAGCTCTGTGCCTTGTCCTTAAGCATCCAGGGTAACAGGCCTTTGAGATATCAGCAGTTTTCTTTCCTGCCCCTGGAAGGCACAGCCACAGGCACCACAGCATGAGACTGCAGAACCTCACATTATGTTGTTTCTCACACGCCATCTCCATGTGCTGTAAATGTTACTAACTTCCCTGTACCCACTTGTGTAAAAGAAGTAAGTGTCTCCATTTTGCCTTCTGTCTGGTCCTAGAGATTTCCCTGCTCTGCTTTCTCCTTAACCTGCCACCAGCGAGTCTTATTCCCCTACCTTAAATCTTTGATTCTGATGTGTAAAATGAGCTACAAAACTTCCGTTCTCAGGATCATTTGTTCCCTGGCCTATGTCCTGAGTTTGGCTCAGATGAAGTCAAAAAAGTCTCTACAGGTTTGGACCTTTCTTACATTTACAAGATTTTAATCCTAATATTTTAATAGTGGTGACCAGAGTTGATGGGGTCACTGTGGAACAGAAATGGCTATGTGGTCAGATGGACTCCCATGAAAGGCTGCTTCTCTTTAGCTAGAAGCAATTTTTAAAATTTCCCACTGTTTTAGTGACAGGAAATAGTTTTTTTCCACTTTGTAAACCACAAATCTTAGATTATTTTGCAAGGAAACTTTCCCTTTAAGGAAGAATACTTAGGGTGATCTGTATGTCATGAAGAGTGTGGGGAGGAAAAATAATTTTCCTTTTCTAATTTCCAACTGATCTAATAATTGAATGAAATTACTAGGAAGAAAAAACCAACTTTATGTTATGTCAATGTGGGGTTCCCTAAGAATAGGGGACTGGAGGACAAATCAGCCATTTAAGGTTTACGTGTCATTCTGAACTAAGGAGAGGGCAGCAGGGGTCTGGGACTTCAAAGGGAGTGTAGGCAATTCACAAGTAGGAGAGAAAGAGCAAACATTTGGTGAACACATTCTTGCCTGGCCACCCAGAAACAAAAGGATGCAGAGGGGAGCCTAACAGACTTGCTAGATTTCTCCTTGCTTGCTGTACTTAGTTCTGGTGATGTTAGGTGATAGTTCCCTTCCTTTGAACAGGTTTTTCTGAATTCTCGTAGGCAGATAAGGGGTGAGGGTAGGGATAGGAGGCTCTTGAGTCATTTGTTAACAAAGACCACTTAGAGCCCTGGCTGGGTAGCCCAGTTGGTTAGAGAGAGCACCTCCTGATACACCAGGGTTGCAGGTTCTTAAAAATAACTAGCGTAGAGCCTTGGCCGGGTAGCTGAAATTGAAAAACGTATTCAAGAAATCATGGAGCCCTGGCTGGTGTGCCTCAGTGGATTGAGTGCCAGCCTGCGAACCAAAGGGTCGCTGGTTCGATTCCCAGTCAGGGCACATGCCTGGGTTTCCAGGCCAGGTGCCCAGTGGGGGGTGTGAGAGACGCAACCACACGTTTATGTTTCCCTCCCTTCTTCCTCCCTTCCCCTCTCTCTAAAAATAAAATCTTTTAAAAAATGTTTGATTATGGTGCAAAAATTAAACTTTAAAAAAAATTAAAAGAATAAGAAATCATGGAGCACTGGTTGGTGTGGCTTGGTTGGAGTGTTGTCCCATGAAATGAAAGGTCGTGGGTTCTATTCCCAGTCAGGGCACATGCCTGGGTTACGGGTTCAATTCCTAGTTGGGGCACATATGAGAAGGGGACCGATCATGCCTTGGCTGATGTGGCTCAGTGGATTGAGCACTGGCCTGCAAATCAAAAGGTCTATGGTTCAATTCCCAGTCAGGGCACATGCCTGGGTTGTGGGCCAGGTCCCCAGTTGGGGGTGTGCAGGAGGAAGCTGATTGATGATGTTTCTCACATCAATGTTTCTCTCCCTCTCTCCCTCCCTGCCCCTCTCTCTCTAAATAAAAATCTCTCTCTCCCCCCTTTTTCTTAAAAATCATGGAGCAGTTAGATATCAGAACCAGGAAATATGAAAAGGAAAAGGTAAATGAACGTCTAGCAAAACTCTCAGATGGAGCAGCTGTGCTTAAGATTGGTGGGATAGGTGATGTTGGAGTGAATGAAAAGAAAGGCAGAGTAACAGATGCCCTCAAACAGCAGCCTTCCTCCAGCGAGCGGCTGCTGAGGAAGGCATTGTTCTGGGAAGGGGTTGTGCCCTGCTTCGGTGCGGTCCAGCTTTGGACTCAATAAATCCAGCTAATGAAGATAGAAACAGTATAGAAATTATTTTAAAAAGCACTCAAAATTTCTGCAATGACCATTGCTAAGAATGCAGGTGTTGAGGGATTGTTGTATATAGTTGAGAAAATTATGCAAAGTTCCTCGAAAGTTGGTTGTGACACTATGCTTGGAGATTTTTTGAATATGGTGTAGAAAGGAATCGCTGGTCCAACTAAGTTTGTAAGAACTGCTTTTTGGGATGCTGCTGGAGTGCTGTCCTGTGAACAGCAGCAGAAGGTCCAGTCACAGCAATTCCCAAAGAAGAGAAAGACCCTGGAATGGGCGGGAGGGGTGGAATAGAAGGTGGTATGGGAGGTGGCATGTTCTCTTTCTTTTTTTCTGGGAGGTGGCGTGTTTTAATCCTAGAATAGTGCTTTACCATTATTAATGAGAACTGTGAGAGGAAGCTCAAGGTTTAGTCCTCATTTCTAACTTCAGAGAAGTCAGTTGAAGGAAATGACTAAAGAAAAGACACTGCTGTTCAAGAAAATCACGATAACCCTCAGCCACTGGTTTCAGCTGACAACATACAATGGTGTGCTGCTGTCATTGTCCATGCCTACAGATCATTTGTTTTTGAGTAAAAAGGCATCTGCACATTCCTGATAACGAAGTGCAAGAGCCATGTACCAGTGTACTGCTTTAAACTGAAATCACTGAGGCATTTTTACTACTATGCTGTTAGAATCAGGACTTTAGTTCTTGCCATCACCCAAATGACAAGTTAAGAAGCAGCCTTTCTGGCTCAGTTGGTTGGTGTCATCCCACAAAGTGTAACCTCACCAGTTGGATTCCTGGTTAGGGTGCATGCCTGGGTTGCAGGATGGTCCCCATCAGGGCATGGGCAAGAGGCAACCAATCAATGTTTTTCTCTCACGTCAATATTTCTCTCCCTGTCTTTCTCCTCCCTTGCCCTCTCTCTAAAAATAAATAACATCTTTTTTTCTTAAAGAAGAAACTAACTGGGGAGAGTAAGAATAATTGTGTATGAAGTACAGAAATATCCAATTATGTGACCTTTCTGAAATACAAATTTGCTTAAAGTTAAAAAATAACCAGCTTAAAATAATATCCCAGCCCTGGCTGGTGTGGCTCAGTGGATTGAGCATAGGACTGCGAACCAAAGGGTCACTGGTTTGATTCCTAGTTAGGGCACATGCCTGGGTTGCAGGCCAGGTTCCCCAATAGGGGGCGCATGAGAGGCAACTACACATTGATGTTTCTCTCCCTCCCTTCCCCTCTCTCTAAAAATAAATAAAATATTTTAAAAATATCCCCAAAAGGCATATTTTGTGGTGGCAAAACTCTGCCTCTTCTCAGGAGTTAGGGGGTGTGTTCATGGAATTCCTCAGCTCAGGAAATATTTCTTTACCTTAAAAAAATCTTTATTGGTTTATGAGAGAGAGAGAGAGAGAGAGAGAGAAACTTCGATTTGTTGTTCCACTTATTTATGCAGGCATTGGTTGATGCTTGTACTTACCCTGCCCAGGGATCAAATCCACAACCTCGGTGCACCGCCGGGGGAGGGGTGGGGGGGTGGAAGGGCAGGAAATACTTCAATCAACAATCTGGGAGACAGCCCACTGCCTTGGAACTTCATCCCTCCCGGGCTCCCATTGTTATCTGAGAAATGTGGGTCAGAGGATACCTGGAGTCAATCCGGAAGGGATGTAGATAAATTGCACCATGGCAATTGCATAACTTCTGTCAACCTTAGTTATTTAGGTGTAAAACAGGACAATACCATCGCCCAGGATTTTAGTGAGGATTATATGTGACAGACCTAGAACCCAGGCCTTTATCTCCTCCATTCGTGCAACACGTATTTACTGAGCTGCGGATACTGGGTGTTGTGGCTGACGGATGGATGAACGAATATAAAGAGAAAACCTGGGCACAACGACTGGATTTCAAGGGGAAGGTCTCAAAGTCGCTCCCACGTGTTCCCACCGGGCTTCTGAAAACCGGCCCGGCACGCTGGACACGCCGGATATTACGTCACTCACCCCCGAGGTTCCCAGAATTAGGAGATGGGACCGGAAATTAACCGGGGCAGGGGGTGGTGTTGCAGACAGACTTGATGTTGGCCCCGGCGGGCTCGCCAGCCCCAGCTCCCGGGAGCAGGGATAGAAGCGCGTGAGGAAGGCGGAGCAAGGGGCGGGGCCGCTGCAGGGGCGGGGCCTGCAGGCTGTCCGGCGCGGGGCGGGGACCTCTTGTACCCCCGGGACCCCGCCTGCCTGGACGCCGGCGGCGGCACGGCCATGAAGCTGAAGCTGAAGAACGTGTTTCTCGCCTACTTCCTGGTGTCGATCGCCGGCCTCCTCTACGCGCTGGTGCAGCTCGGTGAGCGGGGCGGGGCGGGGGTGCGGCGGGCCTGCCCGCAGGCGCCCGCCGCCGTGTTTCCCGCCCTGGGGACAACCCCAGTGCAGACACCATTCATCCGGCTCGGCCCTCCGACAGCCCTCTGCGGCTGCTGGGCGCGCTCCCCTCTCTGGAGTGCACCGCGGCTTCCTGCTGCACCTCTGGTGAAATCCAGACTCCTTCCCAGGGCGTGCAGGGCCCCGCAGGATCCTGCCGCCGTCTGCCTCTCTAACCGACTTTCCCAACCCTCTCGCTCGCTCTGCTCCGGCCACGCTGGCTTCGTGACAGTTTCTCGAAAACCGCACGCTCATTGCTCTTTCAAGCTCTCAGCCTGTTCCCTCTGCCTGCGGTGCCTTTCTCCCAGCTCTTTCCTGCTGCCTCTTTCTTATCCTTCAGGTCTCAGCTCAGATGTGACCACCTCAGAGAGGCCTTCCCTGACCACCTTAGCTGGAGGAACGCTTCTTTCCCAGGATTCTCTTTATTTTTCTATGCTATTGGCTTCCTTCTTCGCCCTTAGCACAATTTGTAATGTTCTTTGCTTAGTGACTCCCCCCTCCACTGAAGTGAAAGTGCCACCAGAACAGGGGTCATAATTGCTTTGCTTCCTGATGCATCCCCAGGAAAGAGCATTCAATAAATATTTACCCAATAATGGAATTGATAAATTTAATGAGTCTTTGGTCGCACAGCCAAGGGAACAGATTGAATTCTGCCTCTTATGCAGGGATTGCCAGACAGGGCCACTGCATGATCCTCGGGTATTTATTTGAAAGACTGTCCTGTTTTAGGGAGAGAAGCTTGTTCTTTATGGCTTCAGAAGGCACAGTTAGAACCACCAGGTAGAAAGGATGTTGGCAAATAATCAGCTCAATATCCAAATGAAAATTGTCACAGTTGGAATTGTTGAAGTTGGAGAGGGGCTTGTAATCGAACCAGTGAGTTGCCCACCACCAGAGGTGTAGAGACGGCTGTTAGAGGACTTGCAAGGAGATTCATGCCCTGGCTAAATTGTGTGAGATTGTCGCCCTTTGGGATGCTGAACATGCTGTGATTCTCTGCTCCCATCCCTGCTTCCTGGGACCAGGCCAGCCATGTGACTGCCTCCCTCCCTTGCGGGCAGCAGCAGAGCAGCTTCGGCAGAAGGATCTGAGGATTTCCCAGCTGCAAGCTGACCTCCATCGGCCAGTCCCTGCCCCTGCCCAGCCCCCTGAGCCTGAGGCCCTGCCTACTATCTATGTTGTTACCCCCACCTATGCCAGGTATGGGCTCTGGTGCACCCAACAGGCCCACATGGACCCAGAGGTTGGGGTTGATGTGGAGGATTTGGGGGTGGCACTGGGCCGGGGAATGTTCCTCAAACTAGGGCATGCCAAACGACAGGATAAATGAACCACATCTTTACTCAGAGATTTGTGGGGGGAAATGGTTATTTTCCAGTAAAAGAGACAGGGGTGTACTATGAAGTAGAATGCAAAATTCCTGACTAATTTTAAGGTAATAAAGTTGCAAGGAAATTTGAAGCTTGCCAATGAGTTCACTCTCTCTCCCTAAGGATCCTTTGGTGAGAAAGTTTGAGAACCCCTATCCAGCTTGAGGTAGAAAAGGGCTTGGTCCTGTAGTTGTACCAGGGTCTATAAATAGTTATGCTATTATTTACAGTGTGTTTACTCTTACCAGGTGCTGTGCTAACTAAGTGCCTTACTTTAAAAAAAAAAAATTAAAATGTAGCCCTATTACTCATATTAAACCCAAGTGGGGAACTGTGGTTTTGGATCTGCAGCCAAAGGGCCTGCTGATTGCTCCCTGGAATCAGGTGGCTGAGCCATCTAGGCACAGGCCACTCTAGACCCTGTCCCTCCCACGCCCCGCTGCCCTGTACACACACACACCCCCCAGCCTGTGGCAGGCAGGCAGGCCAATCTGAACGATAAAGCAGCCTAGAGGAGACTGGGCCACACTTCCCAGTACTTTGTCCAAACTCAAATCATCCTCCCCTGGAGGGGAGCAAGTCAAGGGGCTCCTCCAAATTCCTCTGAGACCCAAGCACAGAAGGAAAAGAAGCTGGTCCTACTGGTGCGTTAGAAAATCGTCATTTAATTTTTAAAACAACATTGTTTTAGAGCACTGTTATTCCCATTTTGCAGCCCAGGAAACTGAGACTTGGGGAGAGTGAGCCATTTTCCCCAGATGCCTCACCTGATTAGAAACCTAGCCTTCAAACCCAGATCTGTCTGGTTCCAAAGGCTGGACCCTTCGCTTATAGTCCCCCACAGGGTTGGGGTTGAGGTGGGTGACAGACATGATTGGAAGAACAGGGCAGGTGAGTGTCAGTGTGAAGTTGACAGGGGAGAAAGGGAGTTGGGGATTGGTTCGGGAACGGCTGTGGGGATGCTAGAAGTGGTTCAGAAGAAGCTATGTCTGCTAGCTGGAGTGGGCAGATGGTGTCCACCTCTTTCCCTCCTGCTGCATCTCCCCCCCTCCCCACAGGCTGGTGCAGAAGGCAGAGCTGGTGCGGCTGTCCCAGACTCTGAGTCTGGTGCCCAGGCTGCATTGGCTGCTGGTGGAGGATGCTGAGGGCCCTACCCCCTTGGTCTCGGGGCTGCTGGCTGCCTCTGGCCTCCTCTTCACACACCTGGCGGTCCTTACTCCCAAGGCCCAGCGGCTCCGGGAGGGCGAGCCAGGCTGGGTTCGTCCCCGTGGTGTAGAGCAACGGAACAGGGCTCTGGACTGGCTCCGGAGTGGAAGGGGCGCCGTAGGGGGCGAGAAGGACCCACCTCCTCCAGGGACCCGGGGGGTTGTGTACTTTGCTGATGATGACAACACCTACAGCCGGGAACTCTTTGAGGAGGTGAGCTCTGGGATGGGGCTGGGAAAGAGGCTGGGTGGCCCAGCTTCCTCTGTTGCCTTGGTTACCATCATTGTTCTAGGGTGTTGGGTAAGGAGGGGGGAACATGAAGGAGAGTGACCCAGGTGGTCCTTTGTGCTGCTCCCCTGCCCCTGGACCACCCCGTCTCTTTTTCTTGTCTCCTGACCTCTGTTAGATGCGCTGGACCCGTGGTGTCTCAGTGTGGCCTGTGGGGCTGGTGGGCGGCCTGCGATTCGAGGGCCCTCAGGTACAGGATGGCCGGGTTGTGGGCTTCCACACGGCATGGGAGCCCACCCGGCCCTTCCCGATGGATATGGCGGGATTTGCGGTCTCCCTGCCCTTGCTGTTGGCTAAGCCCAATGCCCAGTTTGATGCAACGGCTCCCCGGGGTCATCTGGAAAGCAGTCTCCTGAGCCACCTCGTAGATCCCAAGGACCTGGAGCCACGGGCAGCCAACTGCACACGGGTAAGGGGATGGAGGTGGGTCACGTAGCTCTGGGGTGGGCAGGTGATGGGAGAAGTGGAGGGAGGCCCTGGGGAGGGGCATCAAAGGACAGGTGTTTGAACCAGGAAGGACCCTCCAGAACTCAGCTACAACCTTGCTTACTCTACTGAAGGGGAAGCCAGGAGCCAGCAGAAAAAGCAATGTCCTGCCACTCTGTCCCCCAGAGTCCTGGGCGCTTGTGTGGCACAGAGTGGTGAAGGGGGAAGGCCCCATAGGCTTCCCCACAGCCTGCCCTTCGCACTTGGCAGCCAACACTGTGGGTGCAGAGGGGGTTGGAGAATGCAGCCTCACTGAGGGCCCCAGAGTCCTGGCCGTGGCTGTGCCTGGCTCTAATAGGAGCCCTCCCGGGACAGGTTCTGGTGTGGCATACGCGGACAGAGAAGCCCAAGATGAAGCAGGAGGAGCAGCTGCAGCGGCAGGGCCGAGGCTCAGACCCAGCCGTGGAGGTGTGATGGACATCCTGCCCCGACTACAGCCTCATCAGGCACAGACCTGTGGGTCTGGGCCCCCGGCCTGCCCAGGATGTGGTTTTCCAAGTCCTGACCCCTCAGAGCCAGGGTGGCCCTGTTCCTCTGCCATTGCAGCCCTAGGGCGTGGCCCAGCTGCTCTCCCCCTCCCTCACCCTGCCATGTGGCACTGCCCACAAGCTGGGGACAAGCAGCCCTTGTATTGAGCCTGGTTGGCCCTGTCTGGGGCGGAGCAAAAGGACAGACAGACTCAGGAAGGAGGGCAGCTGAGTAACTGGGTAACTTATTGGGGCTGGGCATGCACTGGGGGGCTGGAGGAGCTGGGCTGGACCCTCCCCACCTGAGCATGCTAACCCCTTCCTACCTCCACAGAATAAAAGAATCTCAACCTGGAGGGGCCTCTGTTTTTTCTCCTCTTGCAAGTCTGGCTCTTGTATTCTGATTCTTTCCAGGGTCAAAACCTTGGCGCCCTGGCTTCCATCTCAGGCAGAAATCACTTCTCTCAGGGCCCCCATCCCGCTGAAGAGAAAGGTCAATGGCTTCAGTCCAAAAGCTTTATTGCGTCCACACCAGAAGCAGTCTCCAGCTCTTCCCGTGTCACTTTCCCGTCACCCTTTTTTCTGTTTCTGGGTGGTTCTGGCCACAGGGGCTAGGCCCTAGGACCCCTCATTTCTCCTCAGTCAGCTCACTGATTATTCTTAACCCCTCTCATCCCAGAGACCACCCCTTGCCCCACCTGGGGCCTTGGTAAAAGAGTTGTGAGGTCTCTAGTCTCGTCCACCCCTTCCCTGACCTCCCCCAATTGCTGCCCCAAGCTCCAGGCCACTAGGCCTCAGGTAGATCCTCCTTAGGAGGTGCCTCTTCTGGAGGGGCCTCCTCAGGTGCTGGTCTGTGGGTGGCCGCTCCCTGCAGCCATGCTGCTTTCAGCATGTCTCTCAGCCCACCAGGAAAGAGGTAGCCGTGGGTCTCTCCTTCCCCATCGATGACCCCTCCAAGCCCCTCCAGTGCTGTTTGCAGGTACCGCAGGCCCAGGAGCACCAGAGTCTGGGGAAAGAAAGGGGAAAGAGGTCAGTGAGGGTCAGCATCCACAGGGTCCCCAGAGTCAGAGGCCCAGATGGAGGGAGACCTCAGCCACTTTGCTGACTCACCTGCAGCAGGAAGGAGACAGCCAGCGTGCTGCACAGCGTGCTCGCCAACCCTTGCAGGTGTCCCAGGAGCACCGCATGGCATCCTTGGGCCCAGAGGTTTAGGTTGGGCTGACGGGGATCAAAGAGGGGGTGGGCATGGGGGTCTGAGAGCCGGGTTTGCAGGCAAGGCCTGGGTGAGTGGGGGTTGCAGCAGGAAAAAGGGACTCCATCCATCAGGTATAGGCCTTCCACGTTGCTCTGGATCCGGCTGCAAAGGGAGGGGCAGGGGTGTCAGGGGTTCTGGAGATAGAGGCCTTGGGGAGAAGCTTCGGGGCACAGGAATTGAGAAGGGAAAAATGAGAGTAAGACATTTACTGACTGCTATATGCCAGGTATGCATAATTCATTTGTCTTCACAGCAACTCTGTAAGGTAGGTGCTATTATTATCTCCGTGCTACAGATGAAGAAAAGGCCCAGAGGAGTTTGGTAACATGCCCTGGGTCACACAGCCAAGAAATGGCCAAGCTGTAACCCATTCTCTCAATCGCTGTGCCCTATTTATTGCCTGTCTGGGTGAGGTGGGGTTTTAAGGGATGGAGGAGGAAGAAGAAGGCAGAGAGGAGAAAAGTCACTCACTCAACTATGTCCTGGTCATTGGGATCCAGGTAACGGCTGCTGACCCACTGGACCCCAAACCAATCCTTGTACCCGTGGCGCCCACAGCAGTGGTGCCTCAGCTGCAGTTCATCCATCAGCCGTTTGGCATGACAATGTCCTGGCACCTCTGTGTCCTTGTAGTGAGCCATGGCAGACCCCAGGCCTTCCTCCAGCCCTGCTTCCAGACTCCCAGGTAAAGCCAGGGCTAGTCCCAGGGCGAGGACCAGGAGCCCTCCACCTCCAGAAGTACCAGCCACCAGCAGTGGGCCCAGGACCCTTCGCCAGGGAGGATATTGAGCTGCATCCAGACTGGCCCTGCTGGCTCCTGCACCCACCAGTCCGGTGCCCAGAGCCACTGCACCAGCTGCCAGGGCAACCTGGGGCAGGGCAGAGAACGGGCAGGAGGGAGCCAAGAAAGTGCGAAAGTGCCAAAGCTGGACCAGGAGGTGCCCGCTACACAGGAGAGTGAGGCCACCAACCAGCGCCAGTAGCCAGGATAGGAGCCAGAGCCCTTGCGCCAGACGGATTCGGGGCTGGAGGGGCAGCACCAGGGGCAGCACGGGCGCCATCTCCCATCTCTGCCCAGGGAAGAGCAGGGTTGTCAGGGACCGGTTGGCCGGGGCAGGACGCTGAGTCAGCCCAGCCCGGCTTGAGCTGGGCTAATGCCACTCTGACCCCAATACCCTGGGAATCCTCCCACCCCAGTTTAATAACCGGCAGCCCTATCCCCTGCCTGCCCCAATTCGGGATGCCTTGGCCTTGCCCCTTAGGAAAAGTACCGCCCCCGGGCCCCTCCCGGAAGAGGGGTGGGGCTGGTCGGCTCAGCCCGGAGGGGCTAGGGGCTGGGGCGGGGGCGGAGACCTGAGGGCCCCGGCTCCCTCCGGTGTCCCCAGGGAGTTCGGGGCGGAGATCCAGGAAGGGCCGGTCGGCGGAGGCCGGACTAGAGCCAGGGGGTCAGCCAGTTGGTCCCGCCCCATGCTGAGCCTCGGGGCCCGGACAGGGAGGGGTTACCAGGCTGCCCGGCCCCCCCTTGTCCCGCCCCCCCTCCCGCGCTTCCTGGCGGCTTTGCGTCCGGCGCCTGTTTGTGCTGCGGCGTTGGGGCCCGGGACGGCCCCGCCAACCCACCCCCGGGAGCCGAGAGCGGCCCCGGGAGAGTCCGAGGCCCCAGCGGGCTCCGAAGACTGCATCCCCCGCCCCCTCCAGGACCTTCCCCCGAGCCCGACAGCGCCCCCGGGGGGTGGCACGGCACCTTTGCGCGCGTGCCCGGGGTGCTTCCCCTTCCCCTCTCCCTGGCCATGGTCCCCGCGGCTTAGACGCCTCCTCCGCCACTGCCGCTCGGAGCAAGCCGGGGGGCAGGATGGACGGGGCCGGGGGGCCCGGTGAGTACGGGGCGGGGGGCGGGCGGCGTGCCCCTTCCCAAAGCGCCCAGCCGGTCGGTCAGGCGCTGCCAGTGCCCGACGGCCGTCTAGTGGCGTCCCCGCGTGCTCCACGGACCCAGGGGCTCTGAGCATCCTCCACTGTTCCTCAGGTCGCTCTCCCTAGTTACTTGGGTCCTACTACTGTCATTTCGGACTTACCCAACCTCGTCCAGCACCCACCCCCACCCCATGTTCCACAGGGCACCTCGATGTTTCCCTGTCTCCTATGTTACTCCGGGCCTCTTCTGCTGTTATTTTGTGTCTTTTTACTTCTGACCCCCACTGTTACCCTAGGACCTTCCCTATGGCTCTGTCTCCACTGGTGCCCTTTCCTGTCATTCTAGATTTCTTTTCCTGGTCCTCTGAGTCCCGAGAATGACTGTACTCTTGTGTGCCCCATTCTGTCCCGGTGCTGCCTGCTCAGTTTCTGTCCTTTCCCCTGCGACCTGAGCTTGCTGTGGGGTGGGCCCTGTCGTCCCTCACCGGTACTGCGGCCGCCGCTGTGGTTCCCACGTTCCTCGGCAGTACTCCATATTTCCCCCCTGGTACTCCATGGTACACCCTGCCTTTGCGGAGGCTGGGACGGCAGCAGGAAAGGAGCTTTGGCAGCTTCTTTGCCTGCCCTGCCAGAAGGAGGCCCTTGATCCTCCACCACCCGTCTCCTCCCCTCTGAGCAAGCCTTCAAGCCTGGGGCTGCTTTCAGGGGGCAGTCCTGTTGGACAGATGCAATGTTGGGGGCAGAAAGAATTGCCTCGACCCACTCCCCAGGTGGTGGTACATTCTGAGTGCTCCTTGCCTCTTTCCCAGGCGAGAGCCCTGCCCAGGAGGCCCTGCAGTCCCTGAGCCGGCGGCTTCAGGTGCAGGAGAAGGAGATGGAGCTGGTAAAGGCGGCCCTGGCAGAAGCCCTTCGCCTGCTTCGGCTGCAGGCGCCCCCCACCTCCCTGCAGGACTCTGGCAGGATAGCTCCTACGAGGGACAGGTTTGCATGTTGCCACACCCTCTCCTTCTCCTTCTTGGAACCTCAGTGGGCATCAGGTTGATTCACTGTCCCCTCAGCAGCCCCGCAGCCCCACCGGGACTGCCACACTCGTGCAGCCCCTCCGTGGTGAGCCGAGGCACCCAGACGGAGACAGAGTTGGAGACGGAGCCATCCCCCGGAACCCCTGGCCTGAGCAATGGGCCCCCAGCCCCTCAGGGGGGTAGTGAAGAGCCTAGCGGGACCCAGTCTGAAGGAGGGGGCAGCAGCAGCAGTGGCACTGGCTCCCCTGGGGGCATTGGCTCCCCGAGTATTCTCAGGCTTCTACAGAACCCACAGCGCGCTGACTCGTGAGTGTCCTGTGGCAGAGGCTGGGAGGGGTGGGAGGACCGGGAGCGTGAGTAGGGGCAGTGGCCTTCACCGGCTCACTATGCTCCCATCAGGGTGCGGAGAAATTCCTCCTCATCCCCCTCCGAGCGGCCTCGACAGAAACTCTCCCGGAAGGCAGCCTCCTCGGCCAACCTGTTATTGCGGTCAGGGAGCACAGAGAGGTGGGCGAGGCTCCCCCAACCTGCCCCACCCCAGGCTCAGGCTCTTGACTTTCCTCATCCCTCACTGGCTTCCCTCGGTGGGGTGGGGGGACCTCATTGCCCAACAGGAAGAAAGGAACAAGCACTCCTGGGGCGCCTGCTGTGTACCGGGCACTGTGCTAAATCCTCGACCTCCTCCATCTCATTCAGTCCCACGACATCCTTGGGGGGTAGGTGGTCTCATGCTGTTCATTGTCCAGGTGAGGAAGCAGGCTCAGAGAGGGTAAGTCATTTGCCTGGGGTCACACAGCTAGAGGCAGGATTTGAACTTAACTCTTCTGGATTTAATTCCCCTTCCCTTTCTACCGTCTGGTAATATACCTCCTAAGATTCCAAGAGGCTTCTCCAAAAGCCTCCGTGATTTCCATGGATGATTGTTTTCAGAGTTTCAGTTGCCCCCTCCTTCTCCAATTTACCATATTTTACTTTTAGAGAGAAAAGGGAAATTCTAGTGGCTGAGCATAGTTGTCTCAGAGTGTGCAAAGGCCCTGGGACATCTGAGTGTTCATTCTAGCCCTATCCTTGGTCTTTCCTTTATTCTCTGGAGAGACATTACCACCTTATTATTATCTGATGACAGTGACCTGTGGAACACTCCCTTTCCTCTGGAGAGATAAGGACTTTTCTTGTTTACCTTCTAGATCTCCAAAAGGCAGAGCTGGTAGTATGCCTTCCGGAGTCACTTTTGTCCCATTTTGTAGATGGGGAAATAGAAAGGTCCACAGCCAAAGACCTGGTGGTTTGGAGGAAAGGGCTCCTCCCTGTCACCCTGCACTGCCTTGTGCCTTGTGCTGGGTGCTCAGCCCTTTAGGCTCCGTCCCCCCATTTCTTAAATGGAGCTGAAAGTCCCCGTCTGCTCTAGGGCCCTAGACACCCACCCAGAACGCCAACTAGAGCCTGCAGAGGTGACCGTGGTCGCTGCAGCAGCCCCCTTCTTGTGCTCTGCCCCTCCACTTTTAGGTCTTGGGACCTCACCCCAATCCTGATGCCTTTTTCTCTTCCCAACAGCCGTGGGGGGAAAGACCCCCTCTCTAGCCCTGGGGGCCCTGGATCTCGGAGGAGCAATTACAATTTAGGTAAGTACAGAAGCATCTGGAAGAATTTGGATGAAAGAGTTAGGATTTGGGCTAGAGCCCCAGGATCTACTTTGGGGGTACCTGTCAGGTCTGGTGGGTAGAGTTCTGCTCTGGCTTTCCTGGAGGGAGGCTGCAGGGTGGTGGTTGACACCCCCCCTTTTCTCTGTAGAAGGCATCTCAGTGAAGATGTTCCTTCGTGGCCGCCCAATTACCATGTACATCCCATCTGGCATCCGCAGCCTTGAGGAGCTGCCCAGCGGCCCACCCCCGGAGACCCTCAGCCTTGACTGGGTGTATCCTGCCCCTCCCAGCCCATTGGAACCATTTTTCCCATCTTGGGACGCCCCTGCCTCCTTCTTTATGGTTTCTTCCTGGGTCTGCAGGGACAGGGAACTCTGAATCCTCCCTTGCTATCCTCTGCCAATGGCCTTGCCAGCCAGAAGCTCTGTCCTCCCCACCCTTGATCTGACCCTTTCCTTGACTGTGATCCCTGCTCCAGCTATGGGTACAGGGGTCGTGACTCCCGTTCTAATCTGTTTGTGCTGCGTTCTGGGGAGGTGGTCTACTTTATCGCCTGTGTGGTGGTGCTGTACCGGCCTGGGGGAGGCCCAGGGGGTCCTGGAGGTGGCGGCCAGAGACATTACCGGGGGCACACGGACTGCGTTCGATGGTGAGGGTCCTGGGGCCGGGGAGTGGGGAGCTCTAGGCCTGGGGTCGATGGGCTCAGCAGGAAAGGGGGTTGGGCAGGTGTGGAGGAGCAGGAGAGAGAGGAGTTGTCTTGCTGCTCTGCAAGCATAGAGGTATCCTGGGTGGCTTTGAGCGACCCTTCCTCTTCCTCAGAGTGTCTTCTCCTCCACTTAGCCTGGCCGTTCACCCTGATGGTGTTCGCGTAGCCTCAGGACAGACAGCTGGAGTGGATAAGGATGGGAAGGTAAGGGCCAAACCAAACGCAGGCAGACAGGATGAAATTCTGCCCAACTTCCTTCACACCCCGACCGCTTCTCTCGTTCCAGCCCTTGCAGCCTGTGGTTCATGTCTGGGACTCGGAGACGCTGCTGAAGCTGCAGGAGATTGGACTGGGGGCCTTCGAGCGGGGTGTGGGGGCCCTGGCCTTCTCTGTTGTGGTGAGCTGGCCCCAAAGCCTCTAGACCCCCCTTCTTGCAGTCCACTAGGAAGCCTCAAACTGGCCCTCCTGAACTCCGCCCTGGCGGTTCTCCTGAGAGAGAGACATGTGTCCACTTCTTCCCTCCCAACCTGTGATGTGTCCTTTGCTTAATGACCATGGACTCCCTGGCCGCTAGCCCTCATCCAGCCCTGCAATGTGTGCCATCCTCAGGACCAGGGCGCTTTTCTGTGCGTAGTGGATGACTCCAACGAGCACATGCTGTCCGTGTGGGACTGCAGTCGGGGCACAAAGCTGGCTGAGATCAAGGTGAGGGGTCCTGGCGGCCTGCAGGGGGCTGAGGGCTGGGGGCGGGAGTAGTGCAGTGCAGAGAGTCCAGGCTTACCCATACATTCACTTCCTTTCTGGCTGGGTCACCTGGGGCTGGCCTTCTAGCCTCTCTGAGGCTGTGAAATGGGGACTGTAGAAGTTCTGAGCTCACAGGAGATAATGTTAGGCAATTGTGTGACTAATCATGAGTGACCAGGAGTAGTGCTCTTAGGGGACCATGGTCTGGAAGGAAGGGCACCCTGGGGTTTCTGGACTTTTGCAGACCAGCTGTCAGGGTGCAGATGAGGAGAGTCAAATGGAGTGAGGGTACTCAGGGCTTGGGGTGGCTGAACCTAGTATCTTCCCTTCAGAGCACAAATGACTCAGTCCTGGCTGTTGGCTTCAGCCCTCGTGACAGCAGCTGCATTGTCACCAGTGGGAAATCCCATGTCCACTTCTGGAACTGGAGTGGTGGAGTAGGGGTTCCTGGGAATGGGGCCCTCACCCGGAAACAGGGTGTCTTTGGGGTGAGTGTGGATGGGGCCAGGGTGGTGGAGGGAGGGCAGAGCGCAGATGGAAGTATTGGTCTGAGGACTGCAGACCCTACTGCTTCTCAACTCCCAGCCGTCCCGGGACTTCTGGCTTTGTCCTATCTTTTGACCTCTTCTCTCCCCTAGAAATACAAGAAACCCAAGTTTATCCCTTGCTTTGTGTTCCTCCCGGATGGAGACATTCTGACTGGGGACTCGGAGGGGAACATTCTCACCTGGGGGCGGAGCCTGTCAGATTCCAAGACTCCAGGCAGGGGTGGGGCCAAAGGTATGTGGCTAAAGGTGGCATCTGGGAATTCTAGTACCCTAGAGGGTCTTGGGAATTGACAGTTCTCTGTGGACCCATCTCAAAAGGTAGGGGGTGGCATGGCAGAGAATAAAGGGCTGGGGCTTTGGGGTCTGCCAGATCCTGGGTTCACATCCCAGTGCTGCTACTAATTGGCCTTTAGGAAGTTACCTTGCTTCTTTGAGTCTCAGTTGTCTAGTCTGTAAACTGGGGAGAATAATAGCCAAGGATCAGAAATGGTAATCAGTAGGCTCAATGGCTGGGAGCTATTACTTTAGTGTGACTGCCTTAGACTGCTCCTGTTTCCCACTTCCCTACACCCCAAGAGCCTGACCTATGCAGGACTTTGCCAACAGAGACCTATGGGATTGTGGCCCAGGCCCATGCTCATGAAGGTTCCATCTTTGCCCTGTGTCTCCGGCGGGATGGGACTGTGCTGAGTGGTGGCGGGCGGGACCGCCGGCTGGTACAGTGGGGGCCCGGTTTGGTGGCCCTCCAGGAGGCTGAGGTGAGAGCTGGGCAGGAGTTGAAGGAGGGAGGGGATAGAGGAATGACCAGTGGGGCCCTAACTTCCTTCTTTTCTTTAAAATTTTTTAAAAAAATTTATTTGTTTTTAGAGAGGGGAGGGAGGGAGAAGGAGAGGGAGAGAAACATCAATGGTTGCCTCTCACAAGCCCCCAACTGGGGACTGGGCACACAACTGAGGCATGTGCCCCGACTGAATCCAACCAGTGACTTTTCACTATGTGGGGTGACACCAACCCACTGAGCCACATCAGTCAGGGCAGGCCCCTGACTTTCTGCTCCCACTCTGCAGATTCCTGAACACTTTGGGGCTGTGCGGGCCATTGCTGAGGGGCCGGGCTCTGAGCTGCTGGTGGGAACCACGAAGAACGCATTGCTGAGAGGAGATCTGGCCCAGGGCTTCTCCCCTGTGATCCAGGTTGGGAGTCCAAGGGCTCTTGGGAGGAGAGAGGGGAGAGCCGTTGGGGAGGGGCGGAGGTGATGGTGCACGCTCTGCTGCAGGGCCACACGGACGAGCTGTGGGGGCTGTGCACACATCCCTTCCAGAACCGCTTCCTCACCTGTGGCCATGACAGGCAGCTCTGTCTGTGGGATGGGGAGAGCCATGCGCTGGCCTGGAGCATTGACCTCAAGGTAGAGCTCTGAGTCCCTGGATCCCCAGTGCCATACTCACCGTGACTCCTGTGGCCACCACTACTTCCCCAATATCCCCTTTCCTTCTGCTTCCCAGAAGCAGCCAGTTTGTATTGGTATGGCTACTGAAACGTTCATTCTTCTGTGCTGATGCCTCCAGTACCCCTTACTCCCTTGATCCAGCAACTGGTGGTTAATCTCCGACCCAGCTGGGAGCCTCCGTTCTGGTTGTTAAATATTTGGAATATCACCTCCTGTTTAGGCTCTAGCGACACCATGACTGTGCCCCAGGCGTACTGCCCCTCTTCCTGTCTCCCCGTTGGGAGGAGGTGGCTTTGACATTACCAAGATGACAAGGTGTCTGTGTTGGCTCCCTCACTGGAAAGGCATTTTCTTGAATTCATCTTCTCTCCCCTCCTAGGAGACTGGTCTCTGTGCTGACTTCCACCCCAGTGGGGCAGTTGTGGCTGTAGGACTGAACACAGGGAGGTGAGAGGCAGTCAGGGGAAACCAGGAGGGAAGGGTTCCTGGTAATGGGTTGTGTGCGTGTGTGTGAAGGAGCATGATTACTGCCTGCTCAGGAGCCCCAACTGCACCTTCCTGTTCCTTTGTGCTTCTCCCTGCAGCCCAGGCTTCCCCTGCTCTCCTGTGACAACTGCCATCACATCCTCCCCCAACCACTCTCCCCACCAAGCCTGGGAGTGCAGGGGGTGGCAGCTCAGGATAGAGAAGCTGCGGAGATGGGAGGGGCAGAGGGGAGACTAACACAGAAAAGTGAAAGGTTTACAGACTTATTAAGGTCCCTGTAGCCCAGTCCCATATTCCTTTCTCAGACGGCATTAGAAGCCCCTCAGCTTTTATCTGCCCTTAGCCCCTTCCCACTTCCCAGCATAAGACTGCAGTGGGGACCTTTCTACCCCACAGCTTTTCTGTGGGTGTTTGTCTCTCCAGCTTCTCAGCGTGCTACCCAGGACAGGTATATTCACACCTGCTTTCTGACCCCTCCCTTCCAGGTGGCTGGTTTTGGATACAGAGACCAGAGAGATCGTGTCTGACATCACTGATGGCAATGAACAGCTCTCAGTGGTTCGGTACAGCCCAGGTGGGAGCCACCCCCACCCTGGACCCACACCTGTCCCTGGCCCTTCTTTCTCTGAGTGACTGTCTTTGTAGATGGGATATACCTGGCCATTGGTTCCCATGACAACATGATCTACATCTATAGCGTTTCCAGTGATGGTGCCAAGTCCAGCCGCTTTGGCCGCTGTGTGGTAAGAAAGCTGGGCTGAAGGGTGGGGCATTGCAACAGCAGATAAACTTCTCAGAGGGTCCAATGCACTAAGGGGGCTTGGGGGATGGGAAATGGGGGCTCCATTTTTAGTCTCTTGACCCTTGCTCCCAGGGTCACTCCAGCTTTATTACTCACCTTGACTGGTCCAAGGATGGGAACTTCATCATGTCCAATTCTGGGGACTATGAGATCCTTTACTGTGAGTGGCAATAGGGTGGGCATGGGGAGGGGGTAATTGGGGTGGGTTCTGTTTTTGTGTGTGGAGGTTCCTGGGTGGGAGGGGATGTAGGAGGATGTGTGGGGAGCTCCAGGAGGAGCTGTTGGGAGAGAGGTGGAAAGGGGTTAGAGTCAGACTTATACACATTGGAGAAATTTTGTGATTTGGGAAAAAACCACATTCAGTTTTATACCATGTCTCATTCCCATGAGGATTTTTGATCAAGTTGAAAATACACTAAGAAAAGATTGCTTAGGAAAAGTCTCTCAGGGCTGGTGTGGGAGGGATTGCCTTGTCTAGGGAGAAGGAACTGATGAGAAGTTCTTAGCAGAACTTCAGGGGGAACTCAGGAAGCACATGGGGCTGGGCTGAGGGCCACAGTGGCGAGCAGATAACACGCCCTGGCTTCAAATCAATCTCACCAACCTGGCCTTCCTGGTATCCTTCCTACGGAGGGCAGAGTGGGCTACCTCTCCCTGGGGTATGTGGCTGGAGGCTGCAAGCTGCATTCCCAGCATCCTGTCCACTCAGGGCTGGCAGAGGGCTGAGCTGGTGGGGGGGGGGTGCTTCCTTTCCTCAGGGGACGTGGCTGGAGGCTGCAAGCTGCTGAGGAATCGCTATGAGAGCCGAGACCGGGAATGGGCCACCTACACCTGCGTGCTGGGCTTCCATGTCTATGGTGAGCAGGGGTCCAGGGGTGTGGAATCCTGCGGGAGGGATGGGGGGACAAGGTGGAGCCTGCCCTGAACTTGGAATGCTTGGCGTCAAGAAACCGGCAGGTCCAGCCCAGGAAGGCCCCTCAGGCCCACGGTCCTCCCTGGGAAGGATTGCCTGGAACGTGGCTGGTGGGTGGCCGAGGCTAACAGAGCGCCAGAAACGGTGAAGCTCTGGGTTGTGGGTGGAGGCGGGGAGGAGGCCGGGCTGAGACCAGCCGCTGTGTTAGGCGTGTGGCCAGACGGCTCGGATGGCACCGACATCAACTCTCTGTGCCGCTCCCACAACGAGCGCGTGGTGGCCGTGGCGGATGACTTCTGCAAAGTGCACCTCTTCCAGTACCCGTGCGCTCGCGCCAAGGTGAGGCCTCCTGGGACCTCGGTGGGTGGGGTGGGGTAGGGAGCGGCTGTGCCCGGGCTCCGCATCCTCCGCCACTTCACCTTCCTCCCAACCCAGGCGCCGAGCCTCGTGTACGGTGGTCATGGCAGCCACGTGACCAGCGTCCGGTTCACCCACGATGATTCGCACCTCATCTCTCTGGGCGGCAAGGACGCCAGCATCTTCCAGTGGCGAGTGCTGGGGGCCGGGTGCTCGGGACTGGCGCCTGCCACGCCCTCTCGAACCCCTTCTCTGTCCCCAGCTTCCTCTCTTGACGTCTGACCGCTGCGGGACGGGACCCACCAACCCTGCAGGACTGCCCTGCCTCACTCGACCCCTCAGGGCCAGGGGCCGACTTTTCCTTGACTTAGAGACATTCCCGATCGCGCATTTCCCTGGAGGGGGCGAACGGCACCCCTGTGCACACTGTATAGACCCGCTGGCTGAGCCGGGCAGCCCCAGCCTGGGCCCTAACTCCCGCTGCCTGCTGAGGGGCAATAAACCAAAAGCAAAGTTGCCTCCCAGTCCTTTTGTGGGGCTCAGCTGGGCACCTCTGGGGCCTTCTAGGGGTGGGGATGAAGCAAAAGGGGAGCGCGGAAAGGGTTAGAGAGAGTAGGCCAGTCATGCAAATGACAGGCAAATAACCCGGCAAGGCGCACTGGCGCGCGAGTCTTTCGTGGCCGGAGGCGGAGTCGCAGGCGCAGGTGCGGCAAGGAGGGAGTTAAGCCCAACTCCTCTCCCGCCCTCGGAGGAGGGGCAGAGCTGCAACGGAAATAACCGAGCCCGGGGCCGCGGGTGGCCGGAGGGAGCCGAGCCGCTTCCGGAAGTGGCCGATCTGCGGGGTCTCGCTCTCCGACCTGAGCCGAGCGCCGGGCCTTGTTCTCCCCGTCCGCCGAAGGTGTTCCGGAAGGAGGCGAGACCTAAGGCCGGCAGGGCCCGGCTTCCCGGCGGCCGGCAGAGCCCAACGTCTGGTGGGGCTCCGCGAGGGCCGGGGACTCGGAAGCTGGCTCCCAGCCGGCAGTAGCCGAGCTCGTCCGGAAGAAGCCGAGCGGACCGGTGCGGGCCTCGGCGTCCCAGGCGTGAGGCGGTAGCAGCGTAGCAGCGACGACAGCGCGGGCCGGGATGAACTGTGACGGCTGAGGCGGCAGAGGTGCCGGCTGCGCGGGCCCGACCAAGACTTAAGCGAAGCGCCAGCCCCGTCCGGGTTTCGCCTCGATCCGAGCCCTCCCCGACTCCCCGAGTCTCCCGGACCCCTTTGTGCGGCCGGAGGCAGCAGCGGGAACGACCATGGCGGCCAACATGTACCGGGTGGGGGGTGAGTACCGGGCGCAGGGGCTGCAGGGCCCCGGACGGGAGAAGTTGGGGGCCGGGACCGGAGAGGCTCGGCCCCCGGCGGCGTGGTCCGGAGCGCGGACCGGAACCGGAACCCGGAGCATGGGGAGCGAGGGTGCGGGGACGGCGACGCGTCCCGACGCCGAGGCTCCCTGAGAGGCTGGAGACAGCCCCGACGGCACTCTCAGGGCTGCGTCGGAGGTCCCCGCGTCGGGGAGCGGGTCTTGGGAAAGTGGTTCCGAAGGAACTGACAAGCAGGCATGGGGCGCGAAGGGCCCGGGGCCACCGCTTTGCCCCTTGCCGGGGAGCCGCCGGGAGGTTTCCTCTCCCCGGGCGTTATTGTACGCCACGGTTCGCAAAGGTGGGGGCCCTGCGCTAGAGTGAACAATTGCTTGCTTCGCTGAGACTGCGGTGAACTCCATCGCTGAGTTGGGACTGCAGGTGACCCCCCTGCTTCTTAGTTCTTCCTTAAGGCTCACTTTTGAGTGAAATATCTAATTTTAGGACTGGGTGCTCGGGAGGGGGTGCGTCCCTTATTTCCTGTTTAGTCTCTCTACTTCCACTTCTCAGCATCCTGTCTCCCGGGATCCTTATCTCCTTTTGGCCCAGCCAGGCCTTTCTCTCCTCCGACCCCGGTACTCCTCTGATCTTCCTGGTTCTTCCCCACCCCCTCCTGCAGATTACGTCTATTTTGAGAACTCCTCCAGCAATCCTTACCTGGTTAGACGGATTGAGGAGCTCAACAAGGTGAGTGGAGCAGAGTTCCCCCACCCCCCTTCTCGGAAGTAGTCTCTTTCTCCTGAGGTCTCTAGCTTAAGGTGGGAGGGCCAGAGGATCCTATCCTGAGTACCCATTCATATTCATTCATTCATTCTGTCATTGTTTTCAGGAAAGGCTACTGAGAGCTTAGTGGAACTTTACTATCTCTTGGGGGCCAAGGAAAAGGATTTGGAAGTGTGTCCTTAAATGTATTTCATACTTATAATTTCTTGGGTTTGTCTACATCCTTTAGAAACTTGCTGACTGTTAGTCTCTGTACATTTTTACTTTTCAGTGACCAATTTTCACTGCCCTTTTTTTCCCCTCTTAGACTGCAAATGGAAATGTGGAGGCAAAGGTGGTGTGCCTTTTCCGGCGAAGGGACATTTCTAGTAGCCTCAATAGCTTGGCTGATAGTAATGCCAGTGAGTGACTCTGTACCTTCCCCCTACCCCCCTGGGCCCCCTTCCCCTTTCCCCTTGGTGTAAGGCCTGGGCATGTCCCTGCAGGTGTTTCCTTTGGTAGCCTGCCCAAGGCACAGGTGTGAGTCTAGGGGCGGGAAGTGCCTGGTCTGTGGAGGGAAGCCTGTTTTTATACACTGGGGTTGGAAGCAGGGTGGTGAGACCATGATGAGGAAAGCCAGGATATAGCTTGTGTGCGATTGGGCACGTGTGAGGGATGTGTGTCGGAGAGATGGTAGTATTTAAATGGAGGATGAACTTCAGAGAATCAGGGCCCTTGGGGGGTCAGTTTTGGGTATGCTGGGGCAATGGCTGCGGACTGAGGCAAGGCGAAGAGGGAAGAGATTGTGCTTAGAAGCCTGCGTAGTAGGGAAGCAGGCTTTGAGATCACGAGGTGGGAACACTTTGAAAAGACAGCATAAGAAACGAGGAAAGTTTTCTTGTACTTTTTTCTTTCTCTCTTCTATTTTCCCCTCCATTCCATTTTACAGCTTTTCCTTTTGCCCTATATTTGTTCCCCTTATGCTTTCATCTTTCAAAAAATATATTTCCTTTAATTTTCTTCAGTTTCTTTTTCCTTTCCTGCTTTGGCTTTCTTTCCCCTCCTCTTGTTCCTCCTTCCTAAATTATTCTGCTTACTTCAAGCTGCTTTGGGCATGAAAGGGTTACTGAGGAGCTGGGCCTAACAAGTTCTCTGGCCCTCTGGGGTTTCCAGCTCCATCTGGCAGGGGCTGACCTTGGCCTTGTCCAATCAGAAGGGGGGTGGGGGGTGTGGTCCCCCTTCCCTTTGCACAGGGTTTCCGGAGCACACAGGCAAGGGGTGGAGCCTGTTGCACTCCCCCTTCTCCTGGTGGTTGGGAACAATGCACCAATGAGCCTGGGCCTGTGGCTCTTCTGCCCCCTCCCACTTTGATTGGCGCTCAGCCAGGTTAACCCTTTCCACCAAGGTTTCTGGGCAAGTTACAGCTCCTTGGGGAGGAAGGTGTTGGCACTAGGTTGAGAGATGCTGTCCTGGAAAGCCCTATGAACAAACTTAGCTACCGTAAGTAAGAAAGTGAGGGATAGTTAGGGTTGGGTGTGATGTTTAAGAGCAAAGAGTCTCCTGAAATCTGAAAAGAGGAAGTGTGGAACATAACCTTGTGCAGTGCTTTTTCATTTCACTCAGTTTCTGGACCTCATGCTGGTTTAGTGAGAAAGAGACAAGTATGATATTCTTGCTGGGCCTGAGGTGCACAGATTTGGGCTATATGAATGGCGTCTGAGCATTGGCCACCTGGGTGTGGGATGTATTTCTGTGGCATCCTTTGTACTCAGCAGCTCTTCCTAAGAGCATTAGTGATGGAGGGTCAGGAACATCTCTGATGGGGGAGAGGGCTAAGCAGGAAAGCTGGCAGGGTAAGGGTATGGAAGGCAGGTGCCTGGGGAGTGTGAGAAAAACAGCTGAGATGGAATGTTTTCCCTGGGCCAGACTGTCCAAGTGGCTTCTTTCTAGATTGGTTTCTGACTTGGTTTCTTCCTCCTTAATCTCCCAGGGGAGTTTGAGGAGGAATCAAAGCAGCCTGGGGTGTCAGAGCAGCAGCGGCATCAACTGAAGCACCGGGAGCTTTTCCTTTCTCGGCAGTTTGAGTCGTTACCAGCCACCCATATACGGTATGGGATAGGCAGGACCACTGGGGGCACTTGCTTAGAAGATGGAGAGGAGGGAGGGGTGGTGTACTGGGGATGTTGTGAAGAGGGAATGAGGAACTCACCCAGAGTCTTCTGACCTCTGTCCTGCAGGGGGAAATGCAGTGTGACCCTCTTGAATGAGACAGATATTTTGAGCCAGTACCTGGAAAAGGAGGTGAGAAGGAGGTGTTGGGAGAAGAGGGAGGGGGTGGGCATTGTCCCAAGAGGCAAGAGGAACAGGTGGATGAGGTACCATTGACAGACCACTGGTCTGGGGAGCTCTAGGTGCACTGCCTGCTGCTGTGAGGACTGCCGACCTGCTTATCTTCTCTCTTCCCATCTCCAGGACTGCTTTTTTTACTCCCTGGTCTTTGACCCTGTGCAGAAGACACTTCTAGCTGATCAGGGTGAGATCCGAGTTGGGTGCAAATACCAAGCTGAAATCCCAGATCGCCTGGCAGAGGGTAAGCAGCAGGACAGACTGTACAGCTACTGGATTGTCTAACATCAGAGTCCCTGTGAATCAAGTGCCTTGGAGTTGTGCACAGTTTGCATGGCTCTGTGCTGTGATTCTGACAGAATGTGACTTCAGGAACCCTGGGGGTGGGGGGTGCGGCAGCAAGTGGGCACAGTTGGGAAGAGAAGTCTGAGAGTGGAGGTGGCTGGCAGAATCCAGTCAGGAGATGAGGAGGAGCGAGGTGCTGTTGTGAGCATCAATGCACCGACTATTCTCCCTTCCCTGTCTCTGATGGTGCTGTTGCCCATTTCCCAGGAGAATCTGATAACCGGAACCAACAGAAGATGGAGATGAAGGTCTGGGACCCAGACAACCCTCTCACAGACCGGCAGATCGATCAGTTTCTCGTGGTGGCCCGGTGAGGGGTGGGTGGATGGGGAAGATGGGCTGAGGGAGGTGTGGACATAGTTCTGAGTCCCATTCTAAGAGATGGACGTCGTTATATTTTTGGCATGGGTGTCGTCCTTTTTTCTCATCTGGCTTAGTTCCTCGGCCCACTTGTGTTTTCTTCTTTCCCTCCTGACTTCTCAATTTCTCTCTTAGAGCGGTGGGGACCTTCGCCAGAGCCCTGGACTGTAGCAGCTCCATTCGGCAGCCAAGCCTGCACATGAGTGCAGCCGCTGCCTCTCGAGATATCACCCTGGTGAGTAGGAGTTGGTGGGCAATCAGGCAGGCTGGGCCTTGTAGGGAACGGCAGAGCCCAGGGATAGGAGAGGAGGTGTCTTTGAGCTAATGGGTTCGTTTAAAGCGCAGCAGGAGAGCATGCTGAGGGTTCCAGGTCATCAGCTTTGTTTCCTGCCTTCCTTGTAGTTTCATGCAATGGATACATTGCAAAAGAATGGCTATGACCTGGCGAAAGCCATGTCGACCCTGGTGCCCCAGGGGGGGCCAGTGCTCTGCCGTGATGAGATGGAAGAATGGTCCGCCTCAGAGGCCATGCTGTTTGAGGAGGCCCTGGAGAAGTACGGGAAAGATTTCAACGATATTCGCCAGGATTTTGTAAGTGGTTTGAGGCTAGGAGGAGTCGGGGAAGAGATGGCAGGTAAGGGAGCCAGGACCTGAGGCCAGATGCGGGCTCACCCTTGTTCCCTCTGCCCTCCTTAGCTACCCTGGAAGTCGCTTGCCAGCATAGTCCAGTTTTATTACATGTGGAAAACCACAGACCGCTATATTCAGCAGGTATGGTCCTGGCTGGGGAGGCTGGGCGGGAGGCCTCCTGCTGAGATGCTCTGATCCCTCTTTCTCTCCTTCCTGCAGAAGAGATTGAAAGCTGCCGAAGCAGACAGCAAACTGAAACAGGTCTACATCCCCACCTAGTAAGTGTGGTGGGTCGGGGAGCCTAGCGTGTTTCCCTTTTCTTTCCCCAACTTGTGCTTTTTTCAGTGATTAAGGCTGGGCGGGAGGCAGGGCCAAATTATAGAGACAAGGTGGATATCGATTCTTTTCCTTGAATTTTTTTTTTCTCCTCCTTCCCGCCCCTGTTAGCACGAAGCCAAACCCTAACCAGATCATCTCTGTGGGCTCAAAACCTGGCATGAATGGGGCTGGGTTCCAGAAGGGCCTGACTTGCGAGAGCTGCCACAGTGAGTTCCAAGGAAGGACAGGGATGCTGAGGGGGTGAGAGGTCCACTCCAGCCCAGGAACTTGAGGGGCTTATGTGGCACATTTCCCTCTGACCTCCACTTCCTCTCTGTGCTCCCTCAGCCACACAGTCTGCTCAGTGGTATGCTTGGGGCCCGCCCAACATGCAGTGTCGCCTCTGTGCTTCCTGCTGGATCTACTGGAAGAAGTATGGGGGACTGAAGACCCCGACCCAGCTTGAGGGGGCTGCTCGGGGCACCACAGTAAGGACCAGTGGGGGACAGGAAGAGGGGGAGAGTAGTAAGCATACTGATGAGAACTTAGGCGAAGGCCAGAACACCCAGCTCCATATATAGTAATGGTATGATGTGTGTGGGAGGGCTGGGGTGGGGAGGTGGTTTAGGAGCCAGGTAGGTTGGGAGAGCAGTAGACATCAGTCAGGAATAAATAGCCCTCTTCAGAGAATGGAAGAAAAATGGAAGTCTCAGTGTCTATTCTGTTTTCCCTTTTTTCTATGTCCTCCTAGGAGCCACACTCCAGGGGTCATTTATCCAGACCTGAAGCCCAAAGTCTCTCTCCTTATACTACCAGCGCCAACCGGGCCAAGCTGTTGGCTAAGAACAGGCAAACATTCCTGCTCCAGACCACGAAGCTGACCCGTCTTGCCAGACGCATGTGCAGGGACCTGTTACAGCCGAGGAGGGCTGCCCGACGACCCTATGCCCCTATCAATGCCAATGCCATTAAGGCAGAGTGTAAGCACAGGGGTGCCGGGGCTAGTGGCAGGTTTGGGGTTGCCGTGGCCAGAGACGAGTGTTTCTCTGGATGTTTGATGGCAGTAGGGATAGTAGGCCACAGGGGTTTGTGAAGAAATTAGATGTGGCTGCTGGCCCTAGAAGCGGCCTGCATAGGGAAGCTCCTTCCCAAGCTTTCGCCTTTGTTCTCCAGGCTCCATTAGACTTCCTAAGGCCGCCAAGACTCCACTGAAGATTCACCCTCTGGTGCGGCTGCCCCTGGCAACTATCGTCAAAGATCTGGGTATGGGATGGGGAACCAGTTTGGGTGGCGTTAGGCTTTTATTCCTTTTACTGTCAAAACCTTTTCTCCCCCGGCTTTCTTCTTTCCCATTCGGCCCTTAGAGATTCAGTCTAATAAATTGTCCTCTTGTAGGTTAACAATGTCTTCTCATGAGCTATCCAATATGGCCATACTGATTTGACTGCTGTGTGATTTTTGAAATACTGGGGTTAAGTTTTTGGGGAGTCAAAGGCTATATGGGGATTTTTTACTGTGTGTGTGGGGGGAGGTTAGTGCCCCTAACCCCCACATTGTTCAAGGGTAAACTGTGCTGGTAATAGCTTGTCAGACCTCTCCCCCATCACTGCTCTTAGGGATGCCATGGGAAACTGCATAGAGAAAAGAAATGAAAGTTCTTTAAGTTTTCCTTTCTTTTTTTACCTGGTAGTGGCCCAGGCACCTCTGAAACCAAAAACACCTCGGGGTACCAAGACACCAATCAACAGAAACCAGCTGACCCAGAACCGGGGACTGGGGAGCATTATGGTGAAACGGGCCTATGAGACTGTGAGTTGACAGACCAGAGCGGGTCACACTGAGTCGGGTGGGCTTTGATGTCTGATAAGAGTCTGAGAGAGTCCCCTCTCATTGTGCTGCCCCACCCTTTTCCAGATGGCAGGGGCAGGGGTTCCCTTCTCTGCCAATGGAAGACCTCTGGCCTCAGGGATTCGCTCAAGCTCACAGCCAGCAGCCAAGCGTCAGAAACTAAACCCAGCTGATGCCCCCAATCCTGTGGTGTTTGTGGCCACAAAAGATACCAGGTAGGGAGCCCACCCTGGGAGGTGCTGAAAGGTTGGCAGTCTAGGTTGGCAGGCACAGGAAATAGTGTCTGAGCAAGACCAGCTCCAGGAAGACTGGGTACAGAGTGGGGGTGCCAGAAAAGAGCATATCAGACGAATTGCAATGTAGTCTGTGGGGTTTCAACTCGAGGGTCTTAGCTTCCTTGATCCTCCTCTTCTCTTCCTGGCAGGGCTCTGCGGAAGGCTCTGACCCACCTGGAAATGCGGCGAGCTGCCCGCAGGCCCAACTTGCCCCTGAAGGTGAAGCCACCGCTGATTGCCGTGAGGCCCCCAGTCTCACTGCCTGCACCCTCACACCCTGCCAGCACCAACGAGCCCATTGTCCTGGAGGATTGAGCATCTGTGGGGAAGGGAGGTGGGCTGAAAGCTAGAGGGTGGGTGCCCAGGTAACCCAAGTTCCCTTCCCTCTGGTATCCAAGGGAGTGAGGAAGGGAGGGAGCAAGTGTGTCCTCAGAGGGGTTGCCCTCTGGTGTTACCACTTTAAGGCTTGTCCCTTTCCTGTCCTCTCCATGCCTGGTGATAGAAGGCTGACTGCAGGAACTTGGCCCATTGTGGAAACCTAGCCTGTTTTGGGGGGTAGGACCCACAGTTGTCATGGACAGTTTTAGGGGGAGGGTTTTTTAATTTTTTAAAAATTTTGCCTCCCTTTGTGAAAGGGGATAGGGGAGGGGAAGATACCAGGTGGCAGTACCTGGTTGGGGGCTGGGGGCGTGCACTGCCATGACTGCCATGTCTGTCTGTTCTGTTTTTGGTTTTTTTCCTAATTGGGGGTTTCTCTTCCTGTCCGGTGTCCGGACTTTCCTAAATAGTTTGAGGCCCCTAAGCTGGCATCCACGTCAGCCCACGCTCGCTCTTTCCTTCCCTTCCCTGGTCCCCTCCGCCTTTTGTACGCCAATTCTCGGAAATAAAGATCTTTTGTCCATTTTTTAAATCTTGGATTCTGTAATTGGTTCTTATAGTAACAAATAAAAAGCTGTTTTCTTCAGCTTCTCCTGGCTCAGCTGTTCTCTGCCATGGGTGTGTGTGGTGGGGGAGTATCTTCCATTAGGAAAATAAAAGGAAAAAAGAACAATAAAAAAAAGCTCAGCTGGGGCTTACCCTGGGAACAGCTTTAGGAGATACACAGTCTGGACAGGTGGCCTGCTCCAGCCAGCTTTCTCCTGGCACCCAACCTGCTCCCCAGGGCCCTGCGTTGCACTCACATTGCTCCCCAGCTCTTTGTGTTGCTGGAGCTCCATCATGACACAGATTTATTCAAAGCAGTTAGGTTGAGCAGGTTCTTTGGATGGAACTCCTCCATAGGAAAGGTGCGTGTGTGTGCAACGGTGCTTTTTCCTCTTTCCCAATTCAACACCCCTCTCCCTTTTACCTATGGAATTTTGGGAATTGCTAGAAGCCAGGACAAGACATAACCCACCTTGGAGGGGGTCTTACCACCTACCTCTGGTACATTTGCACAGAGTACTGCTTCCTGGGTCCCCAAGGCTAGCCTCAACAACTGTTAATATCAGGGTCCACTCTAGTGCTGTTTCCTGCCTTTTTAGGTTTGAGGGGAAGACACCTGAGGTAGACCCAACAGAAGCACGTGTCAACTGATGGCTGGTGCCAATTCAATGCCAATAGGAGGCCCCAATTTAACTGCCCCAACCCCTCTAGCTACACAGCTCCATGGTGGTGGTGGTGGTGCCGCACCCCTCCCAGATATCTTCAACAGCCACGCTCAACCAGGCAAACCCACCTTTCAGAATGCACACTCCAGGGTACAGGGGAGCTGACTTATATGGATGGAAGTCCCTGCTTCTGGTTCCTGATTGGTCTGTCCTCATGCAAATGAGGACTCCAACTCTTCGCATTGTCCTGATTGGTCAGGAACCCTTTATAAGGGTTTCTGCCACTGCCTCAGTGGCAGAAACTGGTGCGCGCAGATCTGTGTAGGATTCTTGTGAAGTGCAGTTTACGTGAGAAACCCCTATGTAAAAATGAGTTGGGGTTTTAAAAAAAATTTGAGCCCACTTAGCCACTAGGAGCCCTTTTTAGTAGGCATCTTCTTTCTCAGGGTCTACACATCTCAGGAGATTGAGAAGTCTATTAGGTGCTGCCTGGGCTTTATTTTATTTTATTTTATTTTATTTTATTTTATTTTTATATTTTATTTCTTTATGTTTTTTATATTTTATTTATTTTTAGAGAGGGGAAGGGAAGGAGAAAGAGAGGGAGAGAAACATTAATGTGTAATTGCCTCTCCCATGGTCCCCTGGGAACCTGGCCCGCAACCCAGGAATATGCCCTGAGAATCCAACCGTGACCCTTTGGTTCAGAGCCAGAGCTCAGTCCACTGAGCTACATTAGCCAGGGCCCTGGGCTTTGTTTTAAAGACAGGAAACAGCCTCAGCAGTTGTGACTTGCTCAAGGTTACAGGCCTTGAGAAGTCTGCCTCAGCTCCAGTGCTCTTTCCACAGTCCACAGCTGTGAACTGATAACTGTAGCAAGAGCTGCTTAGCTCATATGACAGTCCTCTATCTCATGGTCTCTGTCCCTAGGACCTCTCCAGGTCCCCTACTTTGTCCTGAGCTTACATTTGTAGTGTCAGGATAAACTAACCACTTACTAATCTAGAGGAAAGCAGAGCTTTCCCCTCCAATGTTATTTTCTCAGTTGCTACCATACTAGGGTCCGTTGCATGCCTTGAAGTGGGCTGGTGGCTCTGGCTCTTTGTGAGTGCAGCCAACTACCGCCGAAAGCAAGCCAGAATCATCCTACTGCAGTGTTCTGGCTGTGGCCCCTTGAAATCCAGAAGGTGAAGGGTTGGGCAGAGCTCCCCAGCCAGGGCTAGGACACCCTGGTGTTCTGGTCTCGTGTCGCAAAACACCGTTTGGGGGGTACGACGGAGGGCGGAGAGAAAGTAACAACAGCACTGTGGTTGGGAGTCCAGGGACAGCCTTGGGCTTCATGGAGGCTGCCCATCCTCTGGCTTATTTCCCCAGATAAATATGGGGTTGAGGATACAGCCACGCGGGTCTCTCTCTACAGCCGCTTAAAGCACTGCACAACCCGCCCAGGACCACCAGCAAGGAAACAGCTGGCTGTCAACCCCACGCTAGTCAGTGTCCGTTATGAATATTCATAATTCTTTGGGCCAATCAGTACCTGAACAGCTCAGAGCACACCAATCGACTTACCGCATGCAGATAAGAGTCGCGGATGGGCGGCTCTTCCTAAACCCCGTAAACATAAAGCCTTAATACCCGCTGGAAACGGAACCTTGAGTTGAAGGAACCTGGTTTTCGGAGGAGCGCGCGGGCAGATTAGCCGCCTTACGTCACTTCCTTTTGTACTGGCGGAAGTTGCTTCCGAGTACATCACGATTTGGAAGGCTGAGTTCCGCTGGTGGCAAGAGTGGTTGGATTTGTTCGGTACCGGGGAGTCGCGATGGCGGCGGTGGATTCGGATGTCGAATCGCTGCCGCGTGGGGCTTTCCGCTGCTGCCTCTGCCACGTCACTACTGCCAACCGTAAGCGGTGGCTAGTGAGGAGGGGTGGTTGTGGGCTTTCGTCTTTGGAGCCTAGAGAAAGTTAGGGTTACAGGTCATAGTTCTTGTGAAGTGGATAGAGGTGGAGTCATCTCCGTTTTCACTCCGCCCGTCCCAAGGTATTAGAGAGTGGGGAAAGTCTCACCACCTTACATCCTTTCCAGTATCCGAAATCTCCACGACGAAAGTTTCGTTTCTTTATTCTCCCTTTAACCACCATCTGTTGGACATCCCCGTTGTGCCTGGTACTTTGCTGGCCTCTGCCGTAAGAGGGGATTCAGAAATGAAGGAGCTCACGATCTAAAGATTGAGGCAATTTTAGTGCTCTGTAGACATTTTGGGGAGCTGTGGGGTCAAAGAGAAGGTAGTAATTAAGTGAGGGAAGCCCTGCAGAGGCAAAGATGGGTGAAGTACCATGGTGTACATAACCGGAAGGTGAGTTTGGAAAAGTTGACAAGGTGCTTGTATAACAACAGCACACGGGGTTCAGTGAAACCTCCGTTTTCACTTTGAAGTCTGGAATCACGATATTACCTAAACAGGGTTTTCCATTTTATTTCAAAAGAAGAAATTGGTTTATTTAGTCAGTAAGCATATATTCATAGTCCTCCCCCCCCCCCCATATGAATGGCTCTACTACTATGTCCAGCAGGGCCAGCCAGAAATCCAGGAGCATCTTCCCTGGCCCCATGTAGGCATTGATGACATGGAGCAGCTGACTAAAATGTAATAAAAATAATGGCAACTAAACTTTGTCCTCATTCTCCATGTACCCGACTCTCTCTGCCAAGTGCTTGTATGAACTATATCTATTTGTTATGTACTATTATTATCTCAATTTTATATCTGAGGAAACTGATGCAAGAGAGGTTAAGTAAGTTGCCCACGATCTTGGCTTAATAGATCTGGGATTTGAATATGGACAACATGGCTTTATTTCTTGCATTTGTAATCTTATTTTAAATATTTATTGATTTTAGAGGAAGGGAGGGAGAAAGAGAGAAACATCGATTTGTTGTTCCAGTTATTTATATATTCATCAGTTGTCTTTTTAATTTTTATTTTTTTTTTAATTTTATTTATTTTAGAGAGAGGGGAAGGGAGAGAGAAAGGGGAAAAACATTGATGCGTGAGATTGGCTTCCTCTTGCATGCCCCCAACTGGGGACCTAGCTGGCAACCCAGGCATGTGCCCTGACCAGGAATCTAACTGGTGACCTTTCAGTTCACAGACTGGTGCTCAACCCATTGAGACACATCAGCCAGGGCTGATTCTTTTTTTAAAGAATATTTTATTTATATTTAGAGAGAGGGGAAAGAGAACGAGAGACACATCTGTGTGAGAGAGGAACATCAGTTGATTACACACCTGGACTGGGGACTGAACCTGCAACCTAGGCATGTGCTCTGATGGGGAATCAAACTGGAGACCTTTCACTTTGCAGGATGACGCCCAACCAACTGAGCCACACTGGTCAGGGCCATTGGTTGATTCTTTGTGTGCCCTGACCTGGGATCAAACCCTCAGCCTTGGCATATTAGGATGATGCTCCACTTGTAATCTTTATACCATACTCAGAGATGACCCATAGGGACTGATATATTTAGTTCTTCTATATATGATTTGGATAAGTTACCCGTTAATTTTGGTTTAATTTGTAGGTGTTGCTCTTCCTAGCACTTCTAGGTGGTTTAAGAAATACTTGTAGTCAATTTTTTTAGGAAGTACTTGGAATGCTCTACATGTAAAGACAGGTGGACGAGAGAGGAAGGCGCAAGGAGCCAGGACTTTGTTTATTCAAAGTTCACACTTTCTATGGCTTCCAAGTAGGATTTAGGACGCAGAGAACAAAGTCAGGGACAAGTACGCAGAAGAGTGATTTGGATATTTTTGTTTCACGTTTGCCTTTGCAGGACCCAGCCTAGATGCCCACTTGGGAGGCCGGAAGCACCGGCATCTGGTGGAACTAAGAGCTGCCCGAAAGGCCCAGGGACTTCGAAGTGTGTTTGTCAGTGGCTTTCCCCGGAATGTGGATTCAACTCAGCTCTCTGAGTACTTCCAGGCATTTGGCCCTGTGGCCAGTGTCGTCATGGATAAGGACAAGGTAGAGTGAATGGCTCTGAGGGGAAATAATAAGTCACATGTGGAACATACCAAAATGAATTAGAGAGAGAGACCAGGAGTGTGTTTTGGCTGGTTCTTGCTGTGTCTGGTGCATGGTGGGCACCGGAGCACTTGAGCCAGCCAGCTTTGTGAATACCACCCACCTTGAATTTTCTCAGTTCACTTACTTAGTCAGTCAATCTTTTATTTGCTATTTATTTATTTATTAAAACTTTTTTTTTTATTCTAGAGAAAGAGAGAGGAAGGGAGAGAGAGAAACACCACTTTGTTCCCCTTATTCATGCATTCATTAGTTGTTCCTTATATGTGCCTTGACTGGGGATCTAACCTGCTACCTTGGCATATTGGGATGATGCTCTAACCAGCTGACCTAGCCAGCCAGGGCCTGCCGAGTGTTTAATAACTGCTGACTCTGCTAGGCACATTGCCGAGAGCTGCATTCTGAGTAGTGAACAGGATAGACATGGTCCCTGCTTGCACAAAGCTACAGTAGTGGAGAAAGTAGACAATTAAAATGAGTAATTACCATGAAGTGGGTGCTTTAAAACCATGTCATTGGGCGACATATCCTAATTCCACAAGAGAATGGTTGATAAACCAGCTAGCAGTTTATTAATTTACACTGAGGGGCACTGAGGTCATTTGGTCAGAATGTTCTGTCCTCTGGACAGTGCTGGGCAAACAGGCTTGTTTTTTGTGGTCCTTTTTGCCTTGCTTCCATGCAGACCTTTTGTCAGTATCTCTTTAGTCCCTTGAAAAAAATTCACCATTGATTTGCACCCTGCTTATATGGGCGTGGGTTAAGCGATCCCCAGTCTCTTTAGCATTCCAGGTCTTCTTTTAGAATGGGACCGCATGTGTTTTTCTTAGGGATGGCATTCAGCAACTGACCCACAATGGCTTATAGCAGGAAGTCCAGGGTTTTACTGTTCCCCTGCCCTGTCATTGCCACGTGGCTCATACTTCATAGATGTGATGCTGCTGCTTCCATATCTTCAGGTAAGAAGGGGCAAGTTGAAGGACATGGTATAAAAGGCTAGTGCCTGCAGAGCCGGACTGCCCTGACCCCTGTTCTTTATTTCTCAGGAAAATATCTTTTCCAAGGCATCTTCAGCAGACTTCTCTTTGTGTCTCATTGGCCAGGACTCTACTGCATGATTACGTATAACTATAGGCTCAATCCACTGAACCACACCAGCTAGGGCAAGTTTTAGTTTCTTAATTTATAAAATGGGAAGAGAAATACGTGTCTTGTAGGAGTCTTATGAGACTTAGAGATTGTTTGTGAACTGCTTGGTGTAAAATAGAGTGGTGGCTCTGGCTGGGGGTGCCTTATGCTGGTGTTGACAGGGGGAAATGGCTAGCTATGCGGGTTTCTGAGCCTGCCAGTCCTGCTCTTCCTGATGTTTTCGATGGAGGTTCTTGAGGGAAATGTGTGCACAAAGACAAGGGCAGGCAGAGACATTTGATTTCTGTGTAGCTGGGGCTTTGCCTGTAGACTTCGTGTTGAACCACTGTGTGGAGAGCTGTGTGGTTTCTCTGAGTCGGAAGGTTAGTCTGGGCAGGTGCTCTTTGGCTTCTCTCTGGGTTTTTGCTCTCTTTGGTGTAAGGGTAGAAGTGAGGGTAGGAAGGGCACCCTCCTTTTATTCTCTTTTGAGATGTGATGCACACAGCATAAAGTTAATCCTTTTTTAATTTTTTATTTTTATTGAATGTATTGGGGTAACATTGGTTAACAAAATTATACGGGTCTCAATTGTGCAGTTCTATAATACATCATCCGTATATTGTATTATGTGTTCACCACCCAAAGTCAAGTCTCCTTCCATCACCATTTATCCCTCCTTTACCCTCTTCTACCGCCTCAAAGTCACCCTTTTAAAGTATGCACTGTAGTGGTTGTTGGTATACAGAAGTCCCCCCTTATCTGTGGGGGGAAATTTCCAAGACCCCCAGTGGATGCCTGAAACCGCGGATAGTACTGAACCCTGTACATATACTTGACTCTTGAACAACGTGGGTTTGAACTGCAAGGGTCATTTAAAGCACATGGGCCATGGCCGGGTAGCTTAGTTGGTCAGAGCATTGTCCTAGTACGCCAAGGTTGTGGGTTCGATCCTCCAGTCAGGGCACATGCAGGGAGGAACCCGTGAATGCATCGATGGGAGGAACAACAAATCTCTCTCTCTCTAAAAAATCAATCAATAAAAAAAATTCCACTGCATGGGTCCACTGAAAAGATCCTTGTGTAAGTGGACCTGCTCAGTTGAAACTCACGTTGTCCAAGGGTCCACAGCACTTTTTTATACACACATGTCTACTATAAAGTTTACCTTACAAACTAGGCACAGTGAGAGAGTGGCAAGAGTAACTGATAAGGAAGTGAAACAGTTGTAACAGTGCACTGTAATGAAAGTCATGTGAAGGTGGCATCATTAAGGAAAAGAATGTTTGCCGGGACATGAGCACTGCGGAGCGCTGAAGTGACGACCGGCAGGTGGCCTGTGTGGCGCAGATGCGCTGGCTGGAGCAGGGGGCAGGGTTGCGTCCTGCTGGTCGGAGTGGTGTATAGTTTAAAACTGGTGAATCGTTAATTTCTGGAATTTTCCATTGTTTCATTGTTTTGGACCAGGGCTGACCACAGGTAATGGAAAGGGCAGAAAGTGAAATCTCGGATGAGGGGGACTGTTGTACTTACAGGGCCCTGGAGTCATGTCCACTGTCTAATTCCGGAACATTTCCATCACCGCTAAAGAAATGCACACCGTTTATCAGTCATTCCCCACCCGTGACTCGGGTCTGTGTGCTGGTGAGGCTATCCCCGACCCCGGTTAATTTTTGGATATGGTGAGAGGTAGGGCCCAACACCATTCTTTTGTATGTGGCTCTGCTTGTGGCAGCATCTTGTATTGAGAAGACTGTGCTTTCATCAGTGAATGGTCTTGGCCATTCGTTTTCAACCTTCGTTGAAATTCAGCTGCCCGTAGCTTTATTTCTGGAGTCTCAGTTACGTTTCCTTCATCTGCATTTCTGTCTGTTTTATTTTTTTAATTGATTTTAGAGAGAGAGAAAGAGAGAGAGAGGGACAGAGAGAAACATCAATTTGTTGTTCCACTTATTTATGCAATCATTGGTTGATTCCTGCATATGCCCTGACCAGGGATCAAACCCACAACCTTGGCGTATCGGGATGACGCTCTAACCAACTGAGCCACCCAGCCAGGTTTGCATGTTTATGCCAGTACCACGCTGTCTTGATTACTGTAGAAGGTTTCTTCCTTTCCTTTCCTTTCCTTTCCCTTTCCCTTTCCCTTTCCCTTTCCCTTTCCCTTTCCTTCATTCAATTTTATTTATTTTTAGACAGATGGGAAAGGAGGGAGAAAGAGAGGGGGAGAAACATCAATGTATGGTTGCCTCTCCAGCACCCCACACTGGGGAACCTTGTTGCAGCCCAGGCATGTGCCCTGGCTAGAAGTTGAGCCTACGACCCTTTGGTTCACAGGCTGGCACTCAGTCCACTGAGCCACACTAGCCCGGACTGACATAAACAGTCAGGGGGCTCTAGCTTTGCCACTGAAGAGAATGTAAAAGAATGTCGATTTTGTCTGCAGCCATACTGCCCTGAACGTGCCCAATCTCATCTGATCTTGGGGAGCTAAGCAGGTTCAGACCTGGCTAGTACTTGGAGGGAACTGACCACCTGGGAACATTTGGTGTTATAGGCTTAAAAAAAAGTAGTTTCTTCCCTAAAGCAGTATTTTTTCCTGCTCCTGCTAATATTTTGGTTTTAAAAACAATATGGGCCAATGAATGTTACTGAACTCAACCAAATCATAGCCACACAGCTACTGCATCTCTGCTGTTCCCAGATGGTGAGTTAGTCAAAGGTAGGTTTATGTGTTTATATCTACACCTAGCATAGTGCTCATTACGTGGATTCTCGATCAATGTTAAAAGAGTCTAGTTAAAGCAGGAAAAGTGAGGGGTGGGTCAGAGTCAAACCAGGAAGACCCTGTCACTGGGGAGAGGCGGGGACACTGGAACAGGTGAAGCAAGATTTGCAGAGGCCAGCAGGGGTACAAGTGACACGTGTAGGATCTGAGCGAAGGGGAGCGTTGCTTCTCTAAATGTGTTCCCCGTTGTTCCAGACAGAGTGACAAATATTCCCGACTTACCAGGTGCTCCCCACTTCAAACTTCTTGCCCACTGTCAGACCATGTGTTTGGATTCTTGGTTGCAAAACCACCATCCCCTCCCCGTTGTGATTTTCCAGGGAGTGTTTGCCATTGTGGAGATGGGGGATGTGGGTGCCCAGGAAGCTGTTCTGTCACAGCCCCAGCACAGCCTGGGAGGACATCGCCTGCGCGTCCGGCCACGGGAACAGAAAGAATTCCAGAGACCAGCCTCCAAATCTCCCAAAGGAGCGGCCCCGGACAGTCACCAGCTGGCCACAGCACTAGCTGAGGCCCCAGACGTGGGGGCGCAAATGGTAAAGCTGGTGGGGCTGAGGGAGTTGTCTCAGGCTGAGCGTCAGCTTCGGAGCCTCGTGGTGGCCCTGATACAGGAGGTCTTCACAGAGTTCTTCCCTGGTGAGCCACCTCCTTCATGGTGTCTGAGCCCGCCTTGCCCGCCCTGTGCTTTCCTCCCCCGTGTCTGCATCCTCAGTGCTCCCCTTGCTAGAGGGGTTCATTTAGTTGCTCTTTGCGCCCTGTTATGTTCTTCCACCCCTTAGCCTCCCCCCTCAATGTCTCCTGACCTTTATTCTCTGCTCGGTACCCAGGCTGTGTGGTCCATCCTTTTGGCTCTTCTGTAAATAGCTTTGATGTCCATGGCTGTGATCTCGACCTCTTCCTGGATCTGGGCGACTTGGAAGAGCCCCAGGTGAGTGCCCAGGGAAGTAGTCAGTGGGAATGAATGGTCATGGGACTCCGGGCAAGCATGTCAGCTCTCCTGCCTCAGTTCCTCATCTGTTAAAGGGGATAGCAGGGCCTGCCTGAAAGGGCTGTTGTAATTCAAGAAACAGGAATATGGGTGTGTATAGACAGGATGCAAATGAATTGGCATTTGTAATGGGAAACAAACCAGATTTCGAAGCGCCATGTATACTATCTTATTTTGAAAAAATACATAGGACATACAATAAGGTAATCTTTGGGTTATATTTTTTGTTTATCTGTATTTTCTTTTTCTTTTTTTTTTTTTTTAAGATTTCATTTATTTATTTTTAGAGAGAGGGGCAGGGAGAGAGAGAACATTTCTTTCATCATACACACACACACACAGACACAGACACAGACACTGTATTTGCGGAGTCCCCTGAGAGGAGGTTGCACACATCGTGCCTGCTCTCCCCCCCATGCTCCGGCGTGCACCACCGACGGAGCGAGGGTTCTGGTGTGTGAGTACAGCATGGGTGCCCAGCTGAGGAGGCGCTCCCCTGGCACAGGTGTAAGACGTGAATGCGAAGGACCGTTTTGTAGCCTCCCTGCCAGTGGACTGTCATGCTGTCTCTTCAGTATTCCTTCCTCTGGGACGGTTGTTCTGGTTTCTTTGGCCTTTCTTGACAGTGACATTTCTGTGGACTACAGACCATTTATTTTATGGGATTAAAAGGTTATTTTTAATTTTAAAAAAGTATCATGAGGATTAAACAAGTTAATATGTATAAAGGCCTTGGAATAGGGCCTGGCACATAATAAGCAGTAAGTCACAGGTATGTCTTGGGGATGGGAATGTTCCCTGGTTAGGTGACAGCAGAGGAATTCACTCAGCTTACTTCCATCCACAGCGAGTCCCAAAGGCTCCGGAGTCTCCTTCCTTGGACTCGGCCCTTGCATCCCCAGTGGACCCTCAAGCCCTGGCCTGCACCCCAGCCTCCCCTCCAGACTCTCAGCCTCCATCTTCTCCCCAAGACTCAGAAGCCTTGGATTTAGAAATCCCTTCCTCTTCTCTGACACCCCGGACTCCAGACTCAGCTTTGGCCTCTGAGACCCTTGCTTCTCCCCAGTCCCTGCCTCCAGCCTCACCACTGCAGGAGGACCAGGGAGAGGGGGACCTCGGGAAGGCTCTGGAACTAGCAGAGGCCCTGAAGGGGGAGAAGACAGAGCAGGGAGCCATGCTGGAGCTGGTGGGGTCCATTCTTCGGGGATGTGTCCCTGGAGTGTACAGAGTCCAAACTGTGCCCTCTGCCCGACGCCCTGTGGTCAAGTTCTGCCATCGGCCTTCAGGTCTCCATGGTGACGTCTCCCTCAGTAACCGGTACCTTTGTTTAGGGGGGTGGTTGGGGAAGGCCCACTGAGCATTTTGGGGTGGCTGAGGCAGGAACCCTGGTGTGGGAAGCTCTTGCACCTGCCAAGCCTTAAGGTTGTCCTTGTTCGGTCCCATCCCTCTTTCAGCCACTTTTCTCCTGTGTGGCTTCCATTTCAGTGTTTGTAAAATGTGTTTTTTGGAATACTATTTTTAAGGGATTTAGAAAGAGTTCCAAGCCCTGGCTGGCTGGCTCAGTTGGTTGGAGCGTTGTCCTGACGCAGCGAGGTTGTGGGTTTGCTCCCCAGTCAGGACACGTACAAGAAACCACCAGTGACAGCATAAATAGTGGAACAACAAAGCGATGTTTGTCCCTCTCTCCCTCCCTCTCTCTTCCTCTCTCTTCCTTTCTCTCTCTTTAAAATGAATAAATAAATTTAAAAGAAAAAAGAAAGAGTTCCATGGTTGAATAAGTGGGAAATGCTAAGTTAAATGCAAACAGCTTTCACCCTTTCCCTGCTCTCCCTGACTTCCTCTTTCTCTCTCTCCTTTCCTCCCTTCCCCCCTCCTTTCCTGTCTTTGTTTCCGTGCACACTCAAAGTTCTGAGCAGTCTTATAACGAACGACATGCTCCGTGAGTATCCGAGACTGGCAAATAGGATGTACTGTTCTTTGTGTACCTTCTCTCACAAGACCAGTGTGTCAGCAAACACTTTGGAAACCACCTCTGGGCCTTATTCCTTGGTCCCCTTACGCAAGTCTGGAGTAAGCGCTGGGGGTGATATAGGTCCAAAGGGTCCCTGAGCCCTAACATCCTTGTCTCCTCTTTGTCCCAGGCTGGCCCTGCATAACTCACGCTTCCTGAGTCTCTGCTCTGAGCTGGATGGGCGAGTGCGGCCCCTCGTGTACACTGTCCGCTGCTGGGCTCAGGGTCGAGGGCTGTCAGGTGAGAGTCAGGACAGACCTGGGGCTGAGCTGGCCTTGGGGCAGAGGAGAAGGGGGGCAGGGTTGGGAAAGACCTCCCCGGAGGGTATCGGAAGCACCTCTAATCTAACAAATTGTTGATTATTTACCCAGGGAGTGGCCCCCTTCTCAATAACTACGCCCTGACCTTGCTCGTGATCTATTTCCTTCAGACCAGGGATCCCCCTGTGTTGCCCACTGTGACCCAGCTCACCCAGGAAGCAGGTACAGCAGCCCGCCCCCCACCCTCTCCATCTTGTGAACTTCATCTCTCCTCTTTGTCTCAAGTAGACGCCCTGAGCCACCCTGGGAACAAGATCTCTGCTGCCACCCTCATTTCCACCCCTCACCCTCCTTTCCCCCCAGGCTTCTAGCTTCCAGGCTGACCCACACCTTTTTTTCACTTTCACAGGTGAGGGTGAACAGGTGGAGGTTGATGGCTGGGACTGTAGTTTCCCCAGAGATGCCTCGAGACTGGAGCCCAGCACCAATAAGGAGCCCCTGAGTGAGTGCGAGGATGGATGAAAGGTGTTAATCACAACAGTAGGGCACACATGTACGCCCCATGGTACCGTGTGCCAGGTGTGGTTCTCTCAGCAGCCTTGGCGGACAGCTAGTGTTGCTGCTGCCATTTCACAGATGAAGAAACCATGCCTTGGGGTAGTGAAGCAGCTTGCCAAGGTTAACACTGCTAGCAAGGGAAGGAGCAGCATCTGGGGAAGGTCATTTCTAGGGGAACAGAGAGAGCATGGCCTCTCGTTTATAGGATTCAAAGAGGCCTGGCTTCTGGCCCTTGAACTGAGTCACTTGGAAGGGAAAAAGAAAGTCCTGCTAAGAGAATGGTCCTGGTTCAGGGCCTGTATCTGTTCTGGTCTCTAAGTAACCCCTTTTCCCTGGTCTTCCTCCTCCTCCAGGTTCCCTGCTAGCCCAGTTCTTCTCCTGCGTCTCTGGCTGGGATCTCCGAGGCTCACTGCTGTCCCTGCGGGAGGGTCAGGCACTGCCTGTGGCAGAGGGCCTGCCCTCTAATCTTTGGGAGGGTCTGCGTCTGGGCCCAATGAATCTCCAGGACCCCTTTGACTTGAGTCACAATGTGGCCGCCAATGTAACCAGTAGGGTAGCCGGGCGGCTACAGAACTGCTGCCGAGTGGCAGCCAATTATTGCCGAAGCCTCCAGTATCAGCAGCGTTCTTCTCGGGGCCGGGACTGGGGGCTGCTCCCCCTTCTGCAGCCCAGCTCCCCTAGCTCCCTGCTGTCTGCAACACCCATCCCTTTACCTCCTGCTCCCTTCTCCCAGCTCACTGCTGCCCTGGCCCAGGTGTTGAGGGAAGCACTGGGTTGCCAGATAGAACAGGGGACCAAGAGACTGCGGTCAGAGGGAGGTGGAACTGGGGATTCTCCCTGGGGAGGATCACGCAAAAGATTGAAACTAGAACAGAAAAAAAGCTCTGAGGAGGAGGAGCCTGAGCAGCAGGGATGTGCAGGGGACCACGGCAAAGATGGGGTGGAAGAAATGGTTATAGAGGTTGGAGAGACAGTGCAGGACTGGGCCATGAGGAGCCCGGGGCAGTCAGGGGAGCCTCCCTTGACAACCACAAAGCATCTAGCCACTGGAGAAGAGGAGCAGTCAGGCCACGTAGTGCTGGCAGAACAGGGTCCTAGAGGACCTCAGACAGCCCAAGAAGGGTCCCAGGTTGAGACAGGGAAGGGGGAGTTACTCTCATCCGTGAGCTGGCGCTGCGCCTTGGGGCACCGTGTGTGGCAGGGGCGGCGGCGTGCCAGGAGACGCTTGCAGCAGCAAACCAAGGGAGGCGGTGCTGGCACAGGAGTAGAATGGCTGGCAACTGAGGCTCGAGTAACCCAGGAGCTGAGGGGGTTGAGCGGTGCTGAGCAGAGGCCAGAGGCTGAGCCGCTCCTTGTCTTTGTGGCCTCTGTCTCCCCGGCGGACCTGGCTCTCACTGTGACCCCACTCCAGGATTCCCAAAGCCTGTTCCCTGATCTCCATCATTTCTTACAGGTTTTCCTTCCTCAAGCGCTTCGAAATCTCCTTAAGTGAAGACTGGGACCCTAAAGGGCAATAAAGCTGCTAGTTTAATAAACACTACAGTTTCCTCTAGTTTCCGCCTGGTGACAGTCCTCCTTCCCCCAGTACTTCCCCTCTGAAGACTGCATCCTTAATGCAGCCTTCTCAGTGGTGCCTTCTCTGCCCACAGAGGAATAGGTCTCAGCCTGCTTCTGTCGTCCCACCACTTATCACAACAAGGAATGGCTTGGACCGTTGTGTCTGGCACCTGGGGCCTCCCAGTAGACTAGAATGATGGAGTGCTGGGTGGGGGTATTGAACAGTCAGTCCCTGTGAGAAGACAGGTTTGCCCCCACTTTTACCTTGCAGATTATCAACGGTGACGGCCTGAAATTTGGGTTCAGTGTTCTTAATTTTCTCACTTAGCTGAATTCAAACTTTTCTAAAATTGGGTAAAAGGTTTTCCGTCCTGAACATGTGTAAAGGGCGTTCGTCCCATCAGTTTGTTTTAAATTGTCAGCTCCTTCAAGGTGACGGGAGGTGGAAGGAAAGGGGCTGTTCTCCCTAAGCCCCTGCCCTGTCGCAGGCCCTCGGACTAATTGCCCTTTTTCGCAGGAACAGCCTCCCTGAGCGGCAAGGTGATTTAACGGGAGGAAACTTCAGTTTGTCAAAAGGTTTCAGACTCGGGCTTCGGTTAGACACTCATCCTCTCTAGAAAAAAAGCCCCAGAGTGGTCAAAAGGAATTTGGTTCAACCGCCACTTCGTCGCGGTGGTATACTACGCTCCTGTGTCACACAAGCATGATGTTAGGGGCTTGGCAGGACCTCCCACCAAGCCATTCGTCTCTGGGCCTCACATAAACCGAGGGCCGGCAGTGGGTGCCTGCAAGACCTGGCGTGGCACAGGGCTGGCAGCTGTGCCACGTAGCCACCGAGGGGCAGCTGTCCAGCAAGTTCTCATAGTACCCCATCCGCACCGTTTCTCTTCACGTAGGAACTCGGATTGGCCATACCTGAAAGGCGGGCCAGTCCAGTCCAGAGAGGCGCGCAGGCGCGAGCTTTTCCCGCAGGCTCCACCCCTTTTTTTCAACTCCGCCGGCAGGGTAACCAGAACTGTCGTGCGTGTGCCTTCTATGTCGTCCTCACTTTCCGGCTGCTGTTTCTCCACGTCTCTCCCCTACCCCCTTTCTCTCTTTGACGGCTTACTTTGCGGCAGCACTGAGAGCCCCACCCCCTTTCTTTGCGGAATCACCATGGCGGCTGGGGTAGGTTTGCCGGCTCTGGCTTTCCAGGTCACCCTATCCGATTCCATCCTCTGCCTGAGTGGGACCAACCGGCGTCAGAGGAGTTCTGGAGCCAAGTGGGGAACTGATCCGGGCCTAGAAGCCGTACTATCGGAGAGCAGGGCTTCCAGGCCCCGGAGAAGAACTGGTGCTGGGACTGTGGGAAGCCAAAGAGGTGGAATGGTGTGGGTTAGAGGAGAAAAGACGTGCCCGTTCCTGGCCGTCTGGGTCCTGAGAAAGAGGTTCGGGTTCATTGCCGCCTCGAGACGTGAAATCCGGGCAGGTTGACAGAACTTTTGCGACCTTTTTTTGGGCGCCAGCAGCAGGGACCGGGCGAAGAAGAGGGTCTTTGTAGGCTTGCCCGACTCGCCACGGTTAAAGGTCGTCCATCGGGGAGGTTTGGGAGCGTGAAGACTCCAGACGGTGGAGGCAGGCCAGTGGGACCCCGCTGGCCAGGCTAATAGAAGAAGAGACGGCAACACCAGGGAACTCATGCGGGACAGGACAGGCGGGGTGGTCTGCGTGACAAGAAAAGAAAGGTTTTTTAAACTAGGAAGACCGAATTGATTTAGGAAGAGAAGATGCCATTCGGCATCTCCGCGGCTGTCAGGAGCGGGACTTGGAAATGTCTTGGTAGGCGCGTGTGTGTCTTAAGAGACAAGGGTGATGTTTTGAAGCGGCGAGTGGCTCTGCAGTAGTAGGAAGGCGCGGGTAGCCATCAATGAATGAAACAAGGGCCCTGGGAAGGGCCGGTTGTATGTTTGTCCGCAGATGGAGCCCGGGAGAGCCTGAGGTTCTGGGTTTCTTGCAGACAGACTTGAGAAGCGAATGTTTCTGAAGATGTCCTTAGGGAAGGTCGATTCTGTCAGCAGGCTTTATTTAGCCGTTGGTGTGTATCTGTCCCGGGTACTTGCGGAGGGCTCTGATTACAAGTGACATGACTGCACTCCCTGGGTCCCTCGTGGGAGTGAAAGATCAAGTTGAACGGATTGGGACTATTCAGGGACAGCATCCCGGGAGGTGTACTTACACTAGCCTTTTTTCCCTTTTCTTGCCCAGACCCTGTACACATACCCTGAAAACTGGAGGGCCTTCAAGGCCCTCATTGCCGCCCAGTACAGCGGGGCTCAGGTCCGCGTGCTGTCCGCACCACCCCACTTCCACTTCGGCCAGACCAACCGCACCCCAGAATTTCTCCGCAAATTTCCTGCCGGCAAGGTGAGTGGGGAAGTGGGAAGGGGTCCTCGGTCTTCGGTCTTGGCAGCTCAAGTGGCCGGAAGATTCCATCACCTTGAAGATGACCTCCGTCTTTAAAAGAGAGCTTTCCACTTTTTCCATTGTTTTAGTGATTTTTAAAAAACTTTTATTTTGAAGTGCAGATTTTCACGTAGTTAAAAATAATGGTCGGCTGTAATTAGAAAATAAACAATGACTTCAAAAGTAATGAGCTACTCAGTGACATTTAATAAAGCTCACAGGCTTAGGCTTACTCTGTTTGTGGGGGTGAGGATGAGTTTTGACTGTTTCAGAGCAAAATGTGAAGTATGCGCTGCAAGCAGGATTCTTCTCCCAAGGGGCTCACAGAGACAGGTGAACCACCATTCCAAGAATAGAAGTCATGTGCGGTGTGGGGAGCCCTCTGCTTTGAATGTTACAGACGTAGATGTGAGACTTGGCTTTGGACCTTTTGCTTATTTCATTGAGGGATTTTCTCCAAATAACCAATAATGTCTAAAAATCTTTTGGGTTCTTAATGTGAGTTCAGATGGTAAAGGGTACCACATTATTCAAATATTTTTGGTTCCTGAGTTTTAGCTAACATCAAGAGTTGGGTTAGCAAGGGTTGTTGGCCTTATGTAAAAAGTCTGCCCAAATGGTTCTGTTCTTGGGATTGGCTGATGAGAAATTACTATGTGTTTCACTTACCTTTTCACTGCTTTGAACCCAGGTTCCAGCATTTGAAGGCGATGATGGATTCTGTGTCTTTGAGAGCAATGCTATCGCCTACTACGGTAATTGGCCGTGGGTGTGGAAATGGGAGGGTCTGGAGGTGAGGGATGTAGAAGAGGGTAAGGGTGTGCCAGAGTGGACAAGGAGAGGGCTTTCAGGGCCTGGGTTGGTGTTGGCATGTCCCCAAGGTTCTGACCTTTGTGTTCTGCTTGTGCAGTGGGCAATGAGGAGCTGCGGGGAAGTAGTCCAGAAGCAGCAGCCCAGGTGGTACAGTGGGTGAGCTTTGCTGACAGCGACATAGTGCCCCCAGCCAGTACCTGGGTGTTCCCCACCTTGGGCATCATGCACTACAACAAGCAGGTAAGCTTGGAACCTGGGGAGAAGCCAAAAGTGGGGTGGTGTGAGCTCTAGGGTGTCAGGCAGTAAGAAATAAGAAAGGAAATGCCAAGAATGTAGGGATAGCAAAGGATCTAATCTTTGGGCTATAAGTTTGGAGCACTACACTGTTGGTAATATCTGAGTTCTTTGTCAGACAGGCCCATGGAGGTGGTGTCTGTTAAGAGTGGTCAGCTCTGGCTGGTGTGGTTCAGTGGTTGAGCGCTGGCCTGCAAACCAGAAGGTCGCAGGTTCAAGTCCTGGTCAGGGCGCTTGCCTTCGTGTGGGCCAGGTCCCCAGTTGGGGGTGTGTGAGAGGCAACTGATCGATGTTTCTCTCACTCCCTTTCTCTCTTCTTGTTTTCTCTAAGAAGTATTTAAAATCTTCAGAAATTATTTTTTTTAAAGAGTAGTCAGAGGAGAGACTTCTGCTGTGGGAAGGGTATGTCCAGTGACAGTGGAGTGGTTAGACCAAATGACTTCAAAGGGCCCTTCTGTAACACAGAGACATCCACATGGCTATGAATGTAGAGTGGAAAATGAAGCCAGACCCCCCTGAGAACAAATTCAACAATGAGGCTTCACGTGTAGCACACTTGAGTCCAACTCCATGAGAGGGTGGGGGTGAGCCAGGACTCAGTAAGTGAAACAGCTACCTCAGGTCAGCTGTTGGGGGGAGGGGGAGGGACTGATACTCATTGCTAAGTCCAATCATTTTAAATCGACAGGCCACAGAGAATGCAAAGGAGGAAGTGAGGCGAGTTCTGGGGCTGCTGGATGCTCACTTGAAGACACGGACCTTCCTGGTGGGCGAACGTGTGACGCTGGCTGACATCACGGTTGTTTGCACCCTGCTGTGGCTCTATAAACAGGTATGTTTATGAAGAGTCGGGTTGGCAGAGGGTAGGTAGGATTAGCACCCGAGTGACGAGTCTTCCAGGTCCCTCACTGTCCTGCTCTGAGGGAGTTGGGGGTAGTCTCCAGGAACCCCACGATAGGGTGCCATGCCTGTTTTCCTCCCTCCCTCCTGAGAAATTTGGTGATGTTCTGTTGCCCTGAGTTTCTGTTTGGCAGCTCAGATATTTCTGGTGGAGCCCGGCTGTGTTTAGTTGGAAAGACAGAGGTAGGCGTGGTAGATTCAGCGTGGAAATCTTTTGAAGGCAGAACCAGGTTCCGTTCTGGGCCTTATTGCTTACGAGTAGTGGGTGGGACAGGGGTGGGGTGGGTAATCGCTGCTGAGGTTATTGGGTCAGAGGAGATGGCACGTTGCTGGTTCCCAGACTGCAGCTCTTGGACTGATGCTGTGCAGAGCAACAGTTTGTGATACTACAGAAAAAAGCACCAACTTTGTACTGGACCCCATGCCAAGGGCCTTAGGGCCAGCGTAGTGAGTCTTGCCTGTTGTATGGGTGAGGGGAAATTTCACCTGCCCATGGGTGCAGCTGGTTGGCGGTGGGGTAGACTGAGGACCCGAATACTGCAGGACAGCACCACAGAACTGACTGCCATGTCTGTTTCCACAGCAAGACGATCTTCCCTCTGATCTTGGCAAACTAAAAAAATGGTGAATGAGTTTGTTGTGAAGCTGTTTAAAGGACTGTCATTCTGAAATTAGGTTTCTGCTTTTGCATATTTTTTACTTGTTATTTTTTTAGTAAAATGAATAATTGATAGACCTGTGGATAGGTTGTAGATCCCAACCTTGGAAAAAAATTTAATTGACACGTTAAATTTAAAAGATTAGAAACTGGCCCTGCTGTGTGGCTGAGTGGATTGAGCGCTGGCTTGCGAACCAAAGGGTCACCAGTTTGATTCCCAGTCAGGGCACATGCCTGGGTTGTGGGCCAGGACCCCAGTAGGGGAAATGCAAGAGGCAACCACACATTGATGTTTCTCTCCCTCTCTTTCTCCTTCCCTTCTCTCTAAAAATAAAAAAATTATATCTTAAAAAAAAAAGATTGGATACTGGGTGTGAAATGGCTTTGTAAAAGGACCTGGGCACCATGTAAATATCATCCTCACCCAGTAGATGCCTAGCAAATGGAAGGTGAGGCTGAGCACCCATCAAATTGGACTGGACCGCCAGAAGGAGGTTGGGAAGGTTAGTGGGAAGGGGCCCTGCAGGGAAAGATGGTATTCTAGACGGCCGCCGTCTGGGGCTAGGAGGATGGAGGAGCTCCGAGGTAGGGAGAAGCCAGGGTGTCTTGGTCTCTGGCTTGAAACTTCAGGACCTTTCCCTCCACTGACCTTGTTTCCACCCTTCCATCCTGGCAGGTCCTGGAGCCTTCCTTCCGCCAGGCCTTCCCCAATACCAACCGCTGGTTCCTCACCTGCATTAACCAGCCCCAGTTCCGCACTGTCCTGGGGGAGGTGAAGCTCTGTGAGAAGATGGCCCAGTTTGATGGTGAGTCAGAGGAGGCAGGGCTGTTGGGCCGGGGCTGGCCTGCTCAGTCTCAGCCCCTGGATTTCCTGTGGAGCTTTGGGTGACATGGGCCCGTGGGGTATAAGACATCGCACGTGGTGACAGACGTGTTGTGAATGTACACCTACTCATTTGTGTTACTGTAGCTGCGCATGTGTTGGTACTGGAGGGTCGACCTCTTGCTCGGACGCACAGGGCACTGGTGGCATCCTGGGTGGAGCCCGGCTCCCGGAGCTGCCCCACCCAGCAGTTTTCCTCTGCCCTGCTTGCTGCCTGCTTGCAAAGATGCAGAATACTGACTTGTCTCTCTTCCTCTGTACCAGCTAAAAAGTTTGCCGAGAGCCAGCCTAAAAAGGACACCCCTAGGAAGGAGAAGGGGTCTCGGGAGGAGAAGCAGAAACCCCAGGCTGAGCGGAAAGAGGAGAAGAAGGCAGCTGCCCCCGCCCCCGAGGAGGAGATGGACGAATGTGAGCAGGCGCTGGCTGCTGAGCCGAAGGCCAAGGACCCCTTTGCTCACCTGCCCAAGAGGTAAGGCTGGTGGAAGGTTGGGGGCATGTGTCCTTCACACAGCTGGGTCCCAGAATTTTAGGATGTCTCCATACAAAACATAAAGTATGTTCTAGTGGCAAATAAAGTGACTTCCTGAATTTAAGAATTGGGTGAGTTTTGAAAGTAGAAAGTATATTCCAAATGCATCCAGTATTGAGGAAGATCAGAACTTCTTTCTAGCAAAAAAATGAAAGGCAGATGGGCAGAGATTCAGTGTTGGAGGTACACTGGTCATGAGTGTGCTTGTTAATATTTGAGACACCCCAGCACTCATAGGTGGCTGCCTCTCCCCACCAGTGAGAGGTACTGGTAGGAAGAGGCAGCTACGCATCTGCTCTGCGGGGCTGGCTACTGGATCAGGATACCACATAAGTGTCCTTTGATGACTTTGCTGCTGCTGCTGCTGCTGCTGCTGCTGCTGCTGTTTTGATGAATCAGACTACACAGTGCTCACTAAGAAAGGATGGTGTCCGTGGCCCCATGGTGCCTGTCTGGTTCTCTGTTTCCCAGACTGGGGAAGTTAAATCCCTCGGAGAGGAGGAAGTAGGTGGAATGCCTATGTGTATCCTCTTTCCAGTAAATGTAGGGGTTCTTGGAAGAAAGAATACAGTAAAAGGGAGATTTTTGGTGTGAAAAAAGTGGGTGCCTATACTTTACTAGTTGTCTGTGTTGTGTAAAATTTTCTGGGTCTGAGAGACTTTGAAAGAGGCCAACCACTCCATCGTTACATCAAGAGTTTATTAAGAACTTACATAGCAGGTCCTGGCTGTTGTGGCTCAGTGGACTGAATGCCAGTCTGCAGACCAAAGGGTCACTGGTTCGATTCCCAGTCAGGGCGCATGCCTGGGTTGTGAGCCAGGTCCCCAGTAGGGGGCAGGAGCAGTGAGAGGCAACCACATATTGATGTGTCCCCTTTTCCCTCCTCTCCCCTCTCTCTGAAAATAAATAAAATCTTTTAAAAAGAAACTTACATAGAAGGTGCAGGTGTGTCTTGATGCAGGTGACATGCATCTAGTCTGTCCTCTGTGCCACGTGGCAGGTGCTGAGGGTCTGTGTAGGACAGTGGGATGGACCAGGTACAGCAGGGTCATCCCCCCAGGATGAGGAGAGGATGCCTTACAGGCTTGCTCCAGGCAGAAACCTGCACAAACCAGCAGGCCATGGGGCATAGGGGTGGGGTCCATCGGGCAGTCTCTGGTCTGGCCCAGGTCCTGCTGGAACTGACTGCAGGGTCCAGCGTGGTGATGCCATTTAATGTCCGTCTTCCTCATCAGGTCTTCTGTCGGTCACTGCCCCAAGTCATTTTAGTAGAATTTCAAGCAACGTGAGGAATGGTTTTTCTTACCCACTCTCGCACTCTTTCATTAGTTGGTCTGTTGTTGTTGAGCAGGGTCCTTCCGCCCTGTTTTGTGAGGGTTTCGATGGGAGGTAGCGCGCCCCTGGTGGGCCCCTGGCTGTGCTGAGGGAAGGTTCTGCTGCTGTTCTCGTCCGGGGGTGACGTGGAGTGGGCTGGGAACCCATCACGGGGACATGCCAGCAGCGGGCAGGATGGCTTCCCACTTGACTGCCACGTCTCCTCAGCGTGGGTTTCGTGGCTGTGCTTGCGGGACAGACTAAAGCAGCCGTGATCTGAGGAGGGAGGATTGGCCTGTGTCCTCCCTCTGTATGAAATGGCTGAACAGAGCAGCAAGGAGCGTGCAGGGTTTGGTGTGTGTGAGTGGGCTGTGGTCAGCAGCCCACAGCCCACGTGCTGTCGCTGCCCAGACACTGCTCGTTGTCTGGAGACTCGCACACGCAGCACCTGCGCTCTGGGCGGCAGACTTGAGGTCTGTAGTAAATTCCACCTTCCCTAGAGCCTTTTGAGAGGGTCTGTGCTGCCCATTTGTTGTGTCACTGTGGTGCTTCGCGTACTGGGCTGCCAGGATGGTTTTCCCCAGGGTTTCCTTGTCACTGAGGGAAGGCCCTCGAAGCCCCAGACCCCTCTGTCCAGGCTTAGTTCTAGTCCTTGGAAGGCTTCCAGCTGATCCGTTTCTGGGGCTGGTCAGAGCCTGTGTTCACGTGGTGGGGGGATGGTGGTCAGTAATAGCACAGATAGTTCGGGAAGGTGTGAAACAAATTCTCTGTCCATTTTGTGGGTGTTGAGGTGGTGAAGCTCTGTAGGTGAGGCCTCTGGTGTTGGGAAGGAACCTGGGGGCTTTGCTGCAGTGTGACTGGGCAAGTCCCCCCACCTAACCTGATCTGGAAAGGGAGGGAAGGCTGCAGACGAAAGGGTTCGTTGTCAGGATGCATGAAATAGGTGATAACTCATGGCATCGACAATACTAACGAATAATTGAACTAACTTAAACGTTCAGTGGGGAGTTTAACAGATTTATGGGGCATCTCATCCGGTGGATTTATAGCCATTAGAGCACTGGCGGAGAATTCTCAGTAGCGTGTCACCGTGTTAAATGAACAGTTTGTAAGGCACAAAACTATCATCTCTGAAAAGTCACCAGTGGGAAATACGTAAAAAAACTAGTCATTATTTCCTGGATTTGTGGGTGATTCTCTTCAAGGAGAGTGGTTTTTGTTTTTTCTTTTTTTGTATAAGGTTTTATTTTTAGAGAGGGAGAGAAATATCGATATGTGAGTGAAACATGAAAACATCGATTGGTTGCCTTTTGCATGTACCCCAACTGGGGCCCAGGCCCCCAGGCCAAAACCAGCTTTGCGGGGCCTTGCGGGTGATGATCAACCAGCTGAGCCATGCCCGCTCTGGAGTGGCAGCGAGTTTTTTTTGTTAATTGGAAAAGAAAGAAAACAGAACCCCTCCTGGTGGGGGTGGGTGGGGGCACTGGAATTCCTGGCTCCTTGCACCAGATTGCTTCAAAGATAACCTGAACCTAAGGGTTTATCAGCAACTGAGCTGGGCAGGATGGCTAAAGGACAGGAGTGTAAGGTTTGGGTTGGAGGCCCCTTGAGAAGACTCACTGCTTAACGTTGCTGTCATAGTGTGTGTAACCCAAAGAGGCCCGTGTGATGGGGGAAGAGATTGGTGAGTCACTCACTGAATGTGACTCATGGAAAAGAGCCACTGGGGAGGACTAGCCAGGAAACAGGAGTCCTCACTCTATGTCTCCACCAGGGGGCAGCGCTTCACTGCGGGTTAGTTTTTTTTTTTTTTCCTGGGGCTGGTCTCCCTCAGGGCCCCCTTGGGTCCCACCCTCTGCGTACCAAGCATACCTGAGCCGAGGGTGGGGAGCAAGGGAGTGCCCTAGGCCTCTGGTCATACCCTTCGGCTCTTCTCCCGTGAGGTTAATACATATCTGCTAGTCCAGGGACCCTTCCTTTAAACCAGTGCATTTTAAGTGACCATGCCCTTCACTGCGTTTAGCCTGGCAGCCCTTTGCATCCTCAGCGGGGCCTTCTCAGCGTTGACCTTGCTGTTTCCCTCTACTCAGTACCTTCGTGTTGGATGAATTCAAGCGCAAGTACTCCAACGAGGACACTCTGACCGTGGCGCTGCCACACTTCTGGGAGCACTTCGACCAGGACGGCTGGTCGCTGTGGTACTCAGAGTACCGCTTCCCCGAGGAGCTCACCCAGACCTTCATGAGCTGCAACCTCATCACTGGTGAGAAAGAGGGTGGGTCTGGGAAGAGGGAGGGAGGGCGAGGTAATGTGATCTCCAGGCTGAGTGTTCTCCCTTGCTCCTTCAGGAATGTTCCAGCGGTTGGACAAGCTGAGGAAGAACGCCTTTGCCAGTGTCATCCTCTTTGGAACCAACAACAGCAGCTCCATTTCTGGAGTCTGGGTCTTCCGAGGCCAGGAGCTTGCCTTTCCGGTGAGGAGAGTGTGGGGGAGGAGGCTGTGTCTTCAGCGTGGGGTGAGGACCCGTGATCCCAGCACATGCCGGTTCCTGGGCCTGCGTGCATTCAGGAGAGTTCTGGGAGTGTGTACAGGCAGGAGCTGGCACGTTCCCGGGAGTCCCGGGTTCTGGTGACATGGGTTTGAGCTGGGAGTAACAGGTGCGAGGCAATGTCCGATTGGGAAACCGACCACGTGCTTCCTACCTGGCTTTGTCTCCTTAGCTGAGCCCGGACTGGCAGGTGGACTACGAGTCGTACACGTGGCGGAAGCTGGACCCCGGCAGCGAGGAGGCGCAGACGCTGGTCCGAGAGTACTTCTGCTGGGAGGGGGCCTTCCAGCATGTGGGCAAAGCCTTCAACCAGGGCAAGATCTTCAAGTGAGCATCTTTGCTGTTGCCCAGCTGCCTGCACCCACCCTTCAGGGGGTCATTAAAGGAAACTGAATGCTGAGCATTTCTTGTCCTGCCTCCTTTGTGCACGGCGGCAGCTTCTTCAGAGGGCATGGACGTGTGGAAGTGGGCCTTCCCTGTGCTGCCCCCTCTACAGGAGAGAGGTCTTCAGAGAGCAGGCCCCATCCTCACCTGTGATGGCCCTGCCTGCTGCTGTGGTGACTGTCCTCTAGCTGGCAGGTGCTGGACACAGGGCGGGTGGGGACATGGGGCTCGGTGAGTTCCCGCTTAGGGGCCAGATCCCACACCTTTCCCAGTGAGCGGAGAGAGTACCTGCCAGCGAGGGTGAGAGCTGACAGAAGCGCGCAGTGTGAGAGGGACTGCGGGCCGCCTCCCAGGCTGCGCTGGAAAGGAGAAGGTGGCCAGCAGGAGCAGGGTCTGAATTCGCCCTCCTTTGGCCCTGACCTGGCCACCGACTGTCTGGCGCACAGCTCCTTCCTGGCGAGCGAGCGCTGTGTGGTGGCTTGAGTGGCAGAGGCAGGGCTTTAAACCCAGTGGGTGTCACTCAGGCCTGAACGCTGTTGCTGTTGTGTCTGAGAACGGGGAGCCATCACAACTGTCATTTGGTGGCCCCACCCAGATCAGTGGGTAGTTACGGTTTTTTCTCCTTTGAGCTTAATTTTTATGCTCTTCGGAGATTCTCGCCCCTGCTGAGATTGTCATTTCTGAGGAGCACCGATGACTAACAGCCCATGTGGACCTGGACATCTGGCTGGATTCACATTTTGAGTCATGCGGAAACAGGCGTGACTCTGCCTGTTGGTAGTCGGGTTGTGTTTCTATGGGTGATTTTTCTCTCCTAACCCTTTAGTCTAAGCGCAGGGGGCTTGGGAGGGGAAGAGGTGGCTTTTCCAGGCACTGAAGGTACTGGCAGCTTGAGAGCTGCAGAGCTGTAACCTAGCTGGGGACCTCAGCTGCAGTCGGGGTTTGGAATCCAGCTAGGTGAGGATGGGTTGGTTCTTGCTCAGTTTGTTTCCTGGAATCATCTTGCATTAGATCCAAACTTGTGACCTGTGTTGCATCTGAGCCTCCTGGGCTGCTCTTGGATGGGAGCTGAAAGTGCTGAGTTCTGGCCGGGTGTGCCTGAGCGGGTTGATGGGGCCTTACCGAGCTGGTCGGACTCCTGTTCCCACCACACCCCCTGCTCCTCTGCTTGTGCAATCCTCATACCTTCCTGGTATCCTTCACCTTCCCTGCAGCTGACAATTTGGGCAGGAGAGACCAAGTTGTGCAAGTAGGTTTGAGGGGCAGACTTAAGGCCCAGGAGTGGGGCCTAATTTACTGAAAAGTGTTTTCTGCTGGGCAAGCTAGGTCTCGGGCAGCAGCAGGCCTGGCAGCCTGTGTGGACTGGCCAGCTCTGGCCTTGGGGGTGGGACCCCACCTCCTACCTCCCTCTGAGGCTGCAGGAAGAATGACTCATTTGCACCTCCTGCCTCCTGTGTCTCTAGCTCCTGCGGTCTGGTGCAGAGGAGGGCACTGGGTTGCTGGATGAGGCCTGGCCTGTGCCTGGGTCACCCACAAGCCGGAGGTGGGCTGGAAGGCTGGAGGGGTGGCGGCTGTAGCCTGACGAAGGCTTGCAGTTGGCTTCCAAAAGTGGGTGGGGTAGAACGGCCTCTTTCCTACCCGGATGGGCAAGAAAGAGGTTAACAGCACGAGTTTCTAGATGCAGATGTGGGGCTGGAAAGAGGGGAAGTACATCTGGAGCTGGTTCGGGCCTGCCCTGCCCCTGGGAAGCCTGAGTCACCACACTGCTGAGGGCTCTGGACTCGCACCTCCCCTTTCATGGATCCCATCCCCATGGGGAGCCCTGCCTTTCCCTGCCCACTCTTCCCAGCTCTGGCTGGGGGTGCCTGGCTCCCCATGGGTGGCCAGTGAGAACCTGCACCTGGGACACATCTCTGCTTGCTGGGCCGTTTTCTTGACCTGCCAGGGAGTCTTGAGCCACTCCTGCACCACCAAGAACCAGCCTCCTTGCTGCCACAGCAAGGCACATGCCAGCAGTGGCTGGGGCTCTGGCAGAGGAAAGGGGGTGTGATGAAGGGGTGGAGGCTGAGAGCAGGGAGTGGTCTTGGAGAACTAGGGAAGGAGGAGGCTATTTTACCCACTTTCTGGGCAAAACCTCAGAGCCTCAGGAAAGGGAAGCTGAGAAACTGGATAGGGGTCGGGCTTAGAGATGCATTTGAGTGCAGATAAAAGCTTTCCAGAGCCTGGAGTGTGAATGGGAATGGCTGAGATCTGGTTTAGCTTGTAGATAAACCAGTAGATACTGGTTATAAGCAGCTATTTATTTTAGCTTTGTTGGCGTTCTCTGGCTTAAGCCACTTACTAAAAAGTCAGAAGCCTTTCAAGTTCTTCCAAGAAAGACCTGGGTTGTCATTTGGTTCATGTCCTGCTTTGAGCCAGGGCTGGACAGCTGCTGCTCTCGGTGGGGCGCACCCATCCCACCAGCTGCCTACGTGCCCCAAATGTGCCACTTCCCCTTTTGAAAGTTGGGGGGGGGGTCTAGAATGTAGAAGGGAGAGAGGAATGAAGAGCTTTGGAAGCTCCACCCAGTCGTTTCTGAAATTAATACTGGGGTTTTCATGGCAACCGGCAGGCCTTCTGTCCTCAGAGCTCTGTCCTCAGAACCCAGAACTGTCCCTCCAGTATCACATGGGTTTTGCTGGGCGGCTGTGGCTTCCTCTGCTCACTCTTCCAGGACCCTGTTTCTTGCCCAAGTAGCTTTGGTCCTGCATGCTTCAGTGTAACTCTGGGGTGCCCACCCTCTTCTCCAGTCCCGCAAGGCTGCAGAGCTGGAGTGTTGGTGCTCCTGAAGGTTAGAGGAACTGAGCCACCTGCTCTTGTCTGTCTGTCCAAATCAGGCTGGCACAGCTCCCGAGGAGGCCCTCCTTTTTATTCCAGTGGTATCACTGGGGTGTCCCAGGACCTCAGCACCGGGAGGGCTGAGCGGAGTGCGGGATAATGGCAATTGCTGGAGAGCAGCCCTTGACTTGAATCTCTCATAAGAGAGGGTTCCTCAGGCAGGTGGGGCTGGGTCAGGGGTAAAGATGTCTTTGATGACCTTAAGAGATGTTCCTGGGTTCTTTTCATTCTTGTCACCCCCGCCCCTCTTGTAGCCACTCCCACCTTTGTTTCCGGGTTTCCTCAGGATTGGGAAGGGAGCCTGCCGCCTGCCTTTACCTAGTTGACACAGGGGCGGAGCCAGCAGAGCTGGGGCTGGATGGTCAGTCAGGCTTCGGGGCTATTTCTGATCGGATCTCCCAGGAATGCGCCTCCCTCCAGTTTCAGCGGCCCCCTCCCCTCTGCAGCAGGAGCAGCTGTCATGTGAGGGCCTCTCCCGCTGGCTCAGCCCTTTTGCAATCATCTGGCTGGCTATGCCGGGACGGGTTGGAGAGATGGGGACAGTGAGGATGGGCAGAGCCAAGGGGTAAACGAGGGGGGCGTGGCAGGGCAGGGGGAGCCGGTGGAGGAGGGGAAGGCGGTGCAGCTGAGTGCTGGGGGCCAGGCAGGAGGGACGGCCCCGCAGTGAGGAGCTTAGGGTGCCCGTCAAAGGAAGCGGGCTGCGCGGGGCTCACGCTTTCCAGGTGTGAGGGAGACTGTCACAGCGGGACCCCGACCAGTCATTCCGCAGGGAGATCCGCATTTCTCCTGACTCACGGGAGGCCACGGGGTGCTTTCCTGCCAGTCTGCCTCTATATGGGATCTGAGTCACCGAGTTGCCTAGGGTGTTGGCTGCCCTGTGGTGACAGTGCCTGTGCCTACCCCACCCACTCACTCCCACTGCCAGGACAGGGGTCAGCAAACACACCCCTTTATGCCACTGTCCTCCGTAGTAACTCTCCATCTCTTTGACTCACGCAGAAAACGCACCTCGTGCAGGGGTTGCCAGGGAAACCACACCAAGTAATCCCCTATTTTACCAGGGAGGAAACTGGAGCCCAGAGAGGGGAAGTGACTTATCGAGGGCACATGGCTAGTCTTTGCACAGTTCTTGCGGCCACTCACTGAGTCACTCTGGCTCCTAAGAAGAGCAGGAGGATGCTTCCCTCAAAAGCCGGGGGTTGTGCATGATGGGCGAAGCATGCTAGGTCTCAGCAGCAGGGACTGGGCGGTGTTGAAGGCTGCAGGGAGAGCCCGGCAGCCCCGACTGGAGTTAGAAGAAGAGTGGAAGAGGAGGGAGGCCTGGGGCAGGGTCAGCCCTAGGGATCCAAGTTCTGGGGCTGGGGCTGGGGCAGGCAGAGGGCACAGGGTGCAGAAGAGGCCGGGCTTCCAGTAACAGGAACCTCAACTATGTGGTGACTCAGGCTCGGAGCAGCCTAGGCCCTTCCTTCCCTGCTCAGCCTGATTTCCTTAAACCAGACTTGGAAAGTGTAAGCTCAGGACTGAGGGAAGCCTGGGCTGATCTGCCTTCCCCCCCCACCCCCCAGTTCCCCGGGGGGAAAGGCAGAGGAAGTTGGAAAAGATGGGAGAAAGGCAGATTCTGAAAAAGGGGCGACAGGGCTGGTGTTCCCCTGTCTGGGCCCCTCCCTCCCCAGCCCTGCACCCTGCGCCCTGCTGGGGAGGGAGCTGGTCGGGCGTTGGCTGCTCCGATCATTCCAGCTCCCTCCCTCGACTCCTGTTTACAAGTCGGTCAGCCCTGTCCCCAGGCCAGTTCGAAGCTATTCTTTTTTCCCTCCCTCCCTCCCTCCCTCCTCACACAGCATTATTCAATTGTGTCTTGCAGCTTCTTTTCCTAAATCTCAGGACCACATTTCCTATTATCTTCTTGCTGCCACAGCATCATCCCCACACCCATGACTCACCAGCCTCCAGGCCATCTCTTGCTGCTGCTTGGAATCCAACCAGGCCTGGGGTGGCCACCTGCCCTGCTCTCTCTGCCCACATCTGTCCCCTCACTCTGGGCCCGGCCGTTTTTCCTTGCCTCCTTTCCCCGCAGAGTCTGTGCTCAGAACCCTGTGTCTTGTCTCTTGTTCTCTAATCAGCTGTGACTTGGGCTCTGCTTGGGTCTGAAGATTTGGGTTAGGACGAGTGTGATGAGGAGGTGCCCGTCTCCTGACTGTCTAGTCTGAGTAATTCAGGAACTCCTTATTTGAAACCTGAGCCTTAAATACAGTCTGGGAGTTGAATTGAACTGGAGTAGGGTGGTTTCACCTGGCGTCAGATTTTTGAGTTGGGATTAGGAGTTTGGGGTTTGAGAATTGCTCAGGAAATAAGACTGTTCGGATCCCAGAATCATCCAGGAGGTTGGCTGTCCTGCTGAGGAGAATGACAGGAAGCCATGGACCGAATGGAGAAGGGCCTGGCTGGAGGTGGGGTCTGGGCAATCCCAGACGGCTCCAGGGAGGGCTGACAGCCAGGTCATTTCACTGCTGCTAAGGTGCCAAAGGGACTTCGAACAGACCGCACACTTCACTTCCTTTCTGAGATCGAAATTTAAAAACTATGATCACTTTTTGAGCTGTCAACCTCTTTCCTTCTCTATAAGATACCACTGGTTTCAAAGAAGGGGACTTGTGGGTCAGAAGAGAGCGGAAGGGGAATCCCCTGGCAAGGGGGTTGCCCACAGAACGCCCCTTTCTGGTTGCTGTGGAAACAGGCATAATAGGAACAAAACAGGCACGGTCGCTGGGCAACAGGAGTCCACGTTCAGACACTACTGTACACATCAGGGAACCCCCGAGGGAGAGCCCTTGTGAGGAAGCTGGGGTATCCCAGTGATGACAACTCCTAAAACTCACCTGGCTTTGCCAGGGAGTCTGCAGGACTGGGGCGTGGGACTTTGCCTCTGGGGGGGAGGGGCTGAGTGCCACTGGGTAGGCTGAAGTCCTTCCGGATTCCTGGATAGCCCTTATTTTGATGGAGGAATCTGAAACCAGACAGAGCTTTTCTTTGCAACGTTGGAACCAAGAGGACTCATTACCCTGGAGGTTCTCCATCACCTGTACCACCAGCAGCACCATAGGCACCGGTGGTGTGGCCACAGGAAATGTTTGTGCAGCGGTGTGAAAGTCTACAAGTGGGGGGGACTGATCAGCAGGGGGAGCTGGGGGGGTGTGGGGTGCATGATGCTGTTGTGAAAAGCTCATTCATTCACTCAACAACATGATCCTGAGTGTTTGCTCCGTGCCAGCCCCTGCTCTAGGCATGGCGCACAGCGGAGAACGAGATACTTCTGCCCTCGTGGGGCTGAGGGACTGGTGAGAGCTGTGACTCCTGCTTCTGAAAGCCGTGTGGCTTTGCGTAAATCACTAACCCTCTCTGAGACTGTTTGCTCCCAGAGGCAACCCCAGACAATTAAAAGAACTAACATGAAAATGCCTTCTGCAGTGTCAGACACAATCACCTTGCACGTCCCTTGGGGGTGAAGCGGTGGGGGGGGGGGCGGCTACAGCAACGAGTAGAAGAGGGTTGGCAGAAATTTCTAAGTGCGTATTTTCAATTACATCATTGAAAATTCTTGAGGGAAAAAAAAAGCCCTGTTGAAAATACTCCCGTCCCCTGGGCTATATAATGGGCTACCCTAGGAAATCCCAGCTCTGGTTGCAGCAGAAAAGGTCATGGTTTCTTAGGGGCAGGGTCTTGGTTACCCCTCTCTACCTTCTCACCTGGAAGCCAGGAGGAGCCAGTCCCTGGGACTCCCCAGCCCACCCCAACCTGGCAGCAATAGCCTCAGTGAATGGAGTACCTGGACAGCAATCACTGTTCTGCGGCTGCTCCAAAAACCAGCCTGTCCTGCCTTCTTCCCTGTTGACCAGCAGGCCGCCCAGAGCAAACAATGGAGCTGATAAGTTGGCCCTGAGCCCAGGACACTAGCCTCTGCTCTCTCGCTCCTGGGGGGCCCAAGCTGAGGTGAGGGCGCCACACCCACACCGACATCCACACCCTCCCCACTCTTCCCTTCCTGCTCCGGCCCCTCCCTCCAAAGGGCCCCTCCCGTAGCCCTTTATTTTGCAGATACCGTATCTATGTCTTTGTGGCAGGTGTCACAACATAACTATCTTTCCCAGGTGAAAACCTGGGTGGAAAGCAGCTCCCGTTTTTGGTGTGCACTGGGGAAACGTGCATTGTTAAGGAAGCAAACGATTCATGTCATCAAGTTAAAAGTCCTTTGGTGAAGGCTCACAGTGTTACCGCCAGAGAGGGATCGGGTTGGGGTGGGGACTGTTTGTATTGTCCTGTCTTTCTGCTTTGTTGACATTCTTCACCATATGGAGGTATTGTTGATTTTATTTATTTTTCTCTTAAATTATATTCCATTGATCACCCTGTTATTGATTTTATTTAAAAGATGCCAACAAGGACTGGCTGACTTACAGCATTACAGCCCACCTCAGTTTCTCTGTATCCTTGATCCATATTTAAAATGCTGAGTACATGGTAAAGGGAATAAAAATGTAAACTCCATTGGTAAAGGAAATAATTAGCTCTTGTTTTTTTTTTTTTTAACTTTTTAAAGCAACCCAAAGTTGTGAAGTTTAGATTGTGCTTCTTCAGATAAGGTAGGTACTGGGAAAGGGGTGCAGAACCGAACAAGAGAGACTCCTCAGAAAGTCTGGCCTGTGACTGAGTGCGTGCTGTGTGTGATGTGCGTGGTGGGCCTGCCTGTGCTGTGGGTTTAGGTCGCTCTCTGGTGTGTGTGTGTGACAGAGAGAGAGACACACACACAATAAAACAGAGGAAACGCTGGTGCCTGATTCTCTGCACTCTCCGTGTGCCTCCCTCTGCGTGTCTGTGCCTGTCCGAGTGTCTCCACGTGTCTCCACCTTTCTGTGCCCGTGATGAGTGTCTGCACGTCTGTGTCTCCTTTGGCAGTCCCTTCCCTCCCCCACAGCCTGTACCCTGTGTGGGTAACTGGACCTGGGACACAGCCCCCAGGGCTGGCAGCAGAGTTGGCTGCTGGGTATTTTTAGCCTGTAAACATGTTTGCCATTTCAGAGGACAGGGCCTCTGGTCTCAGCCCCAGCCCACTCACGATCTTGCAGCAAAGGAAGGTGCTCCTGCCCAGGGGGAGGGGGCCTTTTCGGGTCCCCAGCCTGAGGTCTCCTTTCTGCAGCATTTGGGAAGGAAGGAGAGCTGGCCTGATGTGGGTGGGCAGTGGGTGGCGGCTAGGAGAGAGGATAGAAGATTCATGGGGGAGAAGAGAATGGGGGTGTGGAAGGGGCTGGGTGTAGGCAGAAGGACCCCACACCCTATCATTAAGCGTTCAATAAAATCTCAATGCAGTTGGAAGTGGCTGTGGGAAATGACTGTAAATTTGGAGACAAAGCGTCCAGCAAGTGGGAGGTGGGGGAGGGGCTCAGAGAGGGGCTCTGAGAGGGAGTGGGCAGGTGGAGGACACGCGGGAGCACGGTTTCTTGGCTGCTGCCGGGGGTCTGGAGAAAGGGGGGCAGCTGGGGCCAAGGGTTGCAGGCCTGACTCCGGTGTCGCTGCAGCAGTGGTGCCGGCCCTGGTGACTCTGGCTCCGGGAGGTGCGGCAGCGTCTCCAAGCCGGTTCTATGGGGGGAGGGGCTCAGGGGCCCCCAGAAAGAGGGAAGATGAGAAGGGGGCGCGTCTGCATGGAACTTGGGAGCCAAATGAGGAGACTGAGGCCTAGGATTTGAAGTGCAGTTGCCTGTGCTGAGAAAAATCTCAAAAGGTCAGTGTCAGGCTGGAGGTCTCGGCTGAACCGCCCAAGCTCCCCAGATGCCTTTCTGAACCCCTTGTTCGTTCCTGGAAAATGTTCTGATTCCCAGTTCCAGCTGGATGGATGAGCTTCGGGGAGCTGGGACAGGTTTCCTGCGGGTGAAGCCCCACATCGCACTCATTGGTGGCAGACCCAGGCCCGGGCCAGGACAGGGGGCAGTGGATAGAGGCGGGAGGAAGGTAGCACCTCGGACATGCGCCCCCTTTTCCCCAGGTCTCTCCCTTCCACTCCCACCCTCCCCACCCCCAGCAGCCCGCTCCCGGGTCCCTGCAAAGTCGGCCCAGCTCGCTTGTCCCAACCCCACTGCGGCCCCGCCCGGCCCCGCCCTCTCCCCACAGCTCTGGGTAGACCCGCCCGCCCCAGCCGGAGTTACAAGAGCCGCCTCCCGACACAGGGGCCCGGCCACTCGGAGCAGCTCCGCCGCGGGGACTGCACCGCCCGCCCTGCCGGACCCGCCCCGACTGGGGCTCGACGCCTGCAGCAGCCGCAGCACCGCGACCACGGCCCAGCGCGGGCCATGTCTGTGCCCCGGGGCTGAGCGCTCAGGTAGGGGCCGGGCGCACTGAGGCGCGGTCGGGAAACCGGCCACCGGGAGCGGGGAAGGGAGGTGGGTGCAAGGCTTGGGCGAGGCACTTTGGTGGGTGTCGCTGTGAGGATTCAAACAGTTTGGAACGAGCTGGGCAGTCCGGGGACTGTCACGCCCCAGGGGCTGAGCTCCGGCTCCGGAGTTGGGGTGTAAGTTGGGCGAAGTTGGAAAGTTGCTCCAAAGCGTGCTTTGCTCCGGTCCGTATTTCTCTCGAGGGCTGATTTTTGGCCCTACTGCACGTCAGGGCGCCGCGTTCCTGGCCTGGTGGCCCCCGTCCCACCCCCTCCCTCTGTATGGGGCGGTGGCTCAGCGCGCTGCTCCGGTCCTATTCCATGTTTACGGTCCTATTCCGAGATCATTGCCGCGGCCCTTGGCCCCTCCGGACGCCCCTGCCTCTGTCCCTCCTCTTACCCCCGACCTCCACCCCGAACTCCGGGTCTCCGGTCCTCCCGGCCCCACCCAATTCTGTACCACCCGCCTCTCCCTCACTTGCTCCTGGCTGCCCCCCAATCCCCCTCCAGTTGCCCTCTGTGTACCCCATCCCGAAAAACTCCCTTCTTCCTTTAGGGCTGGGGAGCCTGCAAGTTTGCAGCGCGCCTCCCTGCGGGACGGGTGGGAGTGGGGGTGGGGGACATAATTAGGGAGATTCCTGCACTGGGGTGGGCGGAGAAGCAGGGGGACTGCGCGGCGGCACCGCCCTTGGGACCGCCCCTTCCCCCGGAGGCGGTGCTCTCTCCCCCAACCCACTCCCAAACCCGTCCGGGCGGGATGGCCCCCGCCCCAGCGCCTGGATTGGCGCCAGCAGCCTGAGGAATGTGGTGGTTGGAGCCGGTGACTAATTCAAACCAGAACTCAGGAGGAGTGGTGGGGGGCAAAGGGGAGGGGGAAGGGGCTGTGTGTGGGAGTTGGGGGCTGGAGCCCGGCTAGGCGTAGGAGGAGGGCCAAGCTGCGCTCTTTGCAACCCTGGTCTGACGCGCGGTGCGCTCCGGGAGAGAGGGCCCAGGGGCCAGGTCCCCGCGGCGGAGTTGGAAAGGCGGCGTGCTTAGGGTGTGTTCGAACTGTGTTATGTAAGGCTTTCCCATGCCGGGAGAGGGTGTGCAGTGTGCTAGGGACTGGCCCTCCCCTGTCGGGGCTGGGCGACCCCTGCAGTGCCAGGGCAGTGGATGTGGGGGCGCAGCCCCCTGGTGACGCTGGCCTGGAGGGACCCGTCGGGTCTGTGCTGGACTGGCAGTGCTCCTTGCGTGGGAGGGGATTGGAGTGGGCAGATGAGGCGTCTCACACACAGCTCTGACTGGGCCTGAACACCAGGTGGGGGTGGCTCTGGCGCCTCTGCTCGATGTGGCCACAGAGAATTGTGTGCGATGTGTGTGCTCGCGCCTTTCACTGGGTGTGGCTGCTGAGAGGTGGTGGTGGTGGTGAGGGGGCCCCAGGGAGCCTGCCTTGGCTGCTAAGTGCCCTGCTCTGTGGAGTGGGTTTGTGGCAAGGCAGGCTGGTGTCTTCTCGTGGAAGTGGGGTCCTTAGAGAATGGCCTGGAGTTTCTGGGAGAAAGTGACCCAGATATTTACCTCTGTGTCTCCAGCATAGCGTCAGGCACCCAATAATTGGTTTTGAAAGTGTCCTGTGTTAGAATGTAGCCTCCGATTTCAGGGGTCATGTGGCCCTCCTCACACAGACTAGCATAGGATAGGGGCTGGGTTGATTTTGTGGGATGCAGGGATGCCTTGGGGGGCTATGGTGCAGGCTAGGGAGTGGAGGGGAGAGAGGGAGATTGACAATGCCTTCCTTGGGAGACATTTTAGGGTCTCCACCTATGCTGGGTCTAAATTAGGGGAGTGAATTCTGCTTTCACGCCCCCCTCTTCCCCTGCCCACTGGGAGGGAAACCCCTGGGGCAGGGTGTGGCACTCACTTCCTTTCGAAGCTGAATGGGGAAGCTTCCTTCTCACACAGGGATGATGGGCTGGGCCTGCGTGCGGGACGTGAGTGTGCTGAGTGGAGGGCAGAGGGAGCCCCGGGCTTGGGGGGCTCCTTGCTGTGAGCTGTGGGGTGAGGGAAGGTGGGAGCAGGTCTGGGACTGTGAGAGCTGGGCTGGCAGAGGGCCTGGATGATTGGAGGTGGAGATGGGAGGGTGTCTCTAAAACCCCACTCTTAAGAGTTTATGCCCAGGGACACGGCTCAGAGAACACAGACCACAGGGAGCCACGGAAGTCATTTGGGGCTTAGGGCTGCAACCCGGAGGAGGCCCACAGCCCTGAGTCAAGGGTCCATGATTGGAGGGGCTCCTTGAAGAACTCACCTCACGGAGCCGAGGACCGGCACCAGCCGGACTGGGCTCAGGGGGTGAGGCCTGGGCAGGGGCGTGAGAGAGTGAACTGTGGGAGACCTGTGAGGGAGGAGGCCGGCATCAGTCAAGGACAGGGGATGAGCTGGGGGTCCCTGGGGTCCCCCTGGTCCCAGGGAGGCCCTGGGTGGCGCTTCCTGGGCACCACCAGGCTGGAGTCTTTCGCTCAGCTTGGAATTGGCTGGCTGGCCAGCCCTGGCAGTGCTCATCCCCGGAGCCTGAGGAGCTGGTTTGAGGGGTTGCAGCAAAGCGGTGGGGGTGGAGGGGTGTGTGGGGCTTCGGGTGTGGTCACCACCTTCCTCAGAACCTGGGAACCGCCTGGGGACAGACAAAAGGGGCAGACCGGGAGAGCTGGTCTGACTCCTGGCAGGATCTCTGCCCTTGCTGGCCCTCCCCCACCACTCCCAGCCACCCCCAGGTTTCTCTCCCTAGAGCTGGGCTGACCACGTGGAAGGGAGGTGGCCGTTGGAGAGGGTTTAGAATGTTACAGTGGCCAGTGTCTGGGGCCTCTGCTCTCGGGGTCCTCCGTGGCTTCACCCAGGCTCCAGGGAGCTGCCATTTCTTTGGCTCCAGCCATCCCGAGGGCCCGTGGGCCTTCCGGGCAAGCGCGGTTACCTGCAGCTACCTCCGTGTGTGGGCGTGCAGAGGGCCTGTGTGTGTGTGGGGGGGGTGCACGAGGGTGGGCCCAGCAGGGCTCCGCAGGACCGTGTGTTTTGGTGGAGCCCCTCTTCCTTCCTGCCGGCCTTCATTCCCATCAGGGGATGGGCTAGGCTGCCGCAGCGGCAGGTCCTGGGTCCAGGGTGGATGTTTCACTGTGGCCTTGGGGTGCTGCGTCTGCTAGTGTCACAGCAGCGAGCTGTGAGGGTGTCCCTCTGTCTGTACATGGTGGTCCCTGGGTTGCCTTGGGCCTGGGTGTGTTTTCACTGCTTGTGTCTGCGGTTTAGAGGGCAGGGGACAGCGATGGGACTCACCCTGGTGGTGGAAGTCTCATGGGGACCCCGGGGGCTGTAGGTAAGGACTGAAGTAAGTTTCTTCATCCCGGGCAGGTTCTGGACCCTGGAGTTTGTGTCCAGGAGTCCCGTAGGAGGGCAAGAACAGCCCTGGGGGTGAGGCCTGGATCCCCCGAGCGAGGTGCTGCCCTGGGCAGTCAGGGAGGGGCATCCTGCCCTGTCCCTGGGGGCCAGAGCGGAGGTTCCAGGGGAAGGGGAAGTGCCGGGAGCTGGCCTGACGTCCTGGCTGGGCTGGGGGCAGCTCTTTGGCAGCCAAGAGCCCTGCACTGGCGTGACCTGACCACTGGGTGGAGAGCTGGGCCTTGGTGGGGGCTCTGATTAGGGCACTGGGAGGGCTGATGGGCAGCTCCCAAACTGTAATCTTCCCCCCAGGGAGATTCAGCGAGTTCTTCACCTCCCCACCCCACACATGGAAGCCGACATCTACAGAGTTGGTGTCTTAATCCCAGCAGCTCTGGGTCAGGGCCCACGCCTCCAGGGCCTGTGGCCAGGTATGGGGACCTCCTGCTGGTGGATGTAGTGCTGCCCCCAGCCCCCTCTCACAAGGAAGGGAGAGTCCCTCTTGGTCAGGGGAGGAAGAGGGAAGCTCCCTCCTTGATAACAGTGAGAACTGAGAACTGGCTTCTGAGCTCACTGGGGAAGTGGCCACAGGAGAGGTGGGGAGAGGTGGGGAATGGCTGTGGGGCGGAGCCCAAGGAGCAGCTGGCAGGCTGGGGTGGGAGAGGGGAGACTCTGGAAGTCAGGCGCAGGAAGCCAGCATGATGGTGAGGGCTGGCCGGGGCTGGAGAAACTTCCTCCTGCTGAGTTGTGGGCTGAGCCAGTAGCCCAGGTACTAATAAGTGAGATAGGCTGGTGCATACAGGTGGAGGGAGGCAGAGACCTGTGTCTCTCCAGTGCCCTTGTCGCTGGTGTTGGTCTAATGCTCCCTGGGACTTCCATCCCCTCAATACACTCATTGCATTCTGGTTGTCGGTGTTGCCCCGCCCCCTTGCCCCCCAGCTGTGTGCTACCCAGAATCAGCTGAGTGTAAAAGCCCTTGCTTCCAGTCCAGACCCTGGATATGAGGATGCAGGTCTACTCCAGTCAGACTAGGGCCTGGTTGCTTTTCCAGACAGAGATCTGCCAGCTGCGTACATGGGAGTCCATTTGGAGGCTTAGGCCCCGGAAGAGATCCACCTGCAGGTTTCTCCTCGTCCTTCTGGGATGAGGGTCTGCCTGCCACGCTGTTCCCATTTCTCAGTGAGTGGAGGTGTTTGCCGTGCTGTCCCTGGCCTGGCTCTGTGGGTCCCGTGCTGCCCAGGCTCCAGATGGGGATGATTCTTTTGGCCTTGACATGTTGGGGCCCAAGAAAGTTGGGTTTGGGGCCGCTCAGGACTTCAGACCCCTGGGGAGGTGGCCTTGATAAGCCTGATCACCAGAAAACCCCTCAGGGATGCCTTGGACACTGCCCATTCTGGGTCCGCTGTCCCCAAGCTGGACCAGGACGAGGCCCATCTTCCCATGGGTGTGTCTCTCTGGTTCTTACCCTCCCCACCTCCAGTGTAGGCTTCTCTCTTCTGTGTATCTCCCTCGTGCGTCTTTCTCTGTGGTTTCTCCTCCTGTGTGTGCCTTTACTTGTGCCTTTGTCCCCAACCTGCATACAGACTGTTGGCCTTGGTGTCAGAGATCTCAGGTTTGCCTGTCAATCCTGGCCCATCCTGGGCCTCTGGGGCCTGTTTCTGCATCTCTAAGATGAGGACATGAATTTTTAATCACAGAGGGCTGTTTGGGGATCGAATGGGACCCTGGGCAGGGGACTCCAGCGCAGTGCCTGCCCGGCATGCCTTGGGAGCCCTGCGGAATTCTCTTCCAACTGGTTGGGCTTTTCTTTCAATGAGGGGCTTTCTCTTCCTTTTTGAAGTCTGGGGAGTGTTTGTGAGAGTAGGCTGCCCCGCTGGGTGTCTTGTTTACCCCAGGTCACCCTGGTTATAAGTGTTTGGGGCTTTCCCTCTGGTGGTGGTCTCTACCCCTACGGTGAGTCATTTCATTAGTCATTTCATTCTCCTGGTGTGGGGACTGCTTCTCCCAGGCCTATGTGTGTCGGGTCAGTTCACTCACGTGTGTGTGTCCTATGCTGCTGGGTGGAAGTTTCCTCGCTATAGTGTCCTGCTCATTGTGTCCTGCTCGGAGGGCCAGTTCGTGTGTCTGGCTGGCGCTGGGTGTGTGTGCTGACCTGTGCTTCCTGGTGTGTATGTCTTGTCTCCAGGTCGGGGGCTCAGAGGCACTGACACCCTGTCCTGTCTGTCAGGGGTGTGTGTGTATCGGTTCCTGTCCCCCGACACTGCTGTTGGCTGCATGCTGGTCTCAAGGCAGCGGCAGCATTGGGCGGGCCCCACCCTGCTGTCTTCCTAGGGCTTTGGGGAAGAAGGGGCTGTGCTCAGGGTGGCGGTGGGGGAGGGTGCTCCCCTGGAGGTCACACCTGGTGGAAGCCCTCTGCCCAGGGCAAGGAGTCTTCTCCCTGGATCTGTCCGAGTGTCGTCCCCAACCTACAGAGGCGGCATCGGCAGAGCCCTGCGGCTCTGCACCTCCTCTTTGAGGTTTTGAAGGGACAGGACGGCTTCGTTCTTCTTGCTGCTTCTGGTCTGAATTACACTCTGTCCCACAGTCTCAGTTGCGTGTCCTGTCAGCCTGGCAGCTGGAGGGGCCTCACCATCTCACACCTTTTCTGCCCTCCAAGCGGCCCTCTGCTTTCAAGGGGCTCCGCTCCAGCCCTGCTTGTGCTGTTGCCAGTGCTGGGGTGGGCAGGGGCGGGCAGGCAGCAGGCCTCGGGCTCTGGGCCCCAGCGCCCCCTGTTGTCACCCTCGGACCCCACATTCTCCATGTGCGTAATAGGTGGTGCTGTGACCTTCTCTGCAGTGGCGGGAATGCTCTCTATCTGTGCTGCCCGATACCGTAACCCTGTGTGGTTGTTGAGCTCTTGAAATGTGGCTGCTTCAACCAGTGAACTAGATTTTAAATTTAATTTCAGTTAATTTAAGCATAAATAGCCACCTGTGCCTGCCTTGTTGGTGGCACAGCTGCAAAGGCTTCTGGCCTTTGGCTGAGTGCACAGAACTCCCCAGAGCGCCGGAGACCCTGCTTTGGTGGCCTGGCTTCTCCTGACTTGTGTGGGAGGAAGAAGGAGCAGCAGGGCTTGGCATAGGCTCCAGGGGTGGGAGAGACTGAGGGCTGGGGCCCAGGTGCAGAGAACACGCCCTGGGCACCGTGGCCCCGAATTCCCATGGGTACCCCCATGTCCAGCTGTCTGCGTGGCCCAGATCAGATGAGAGGGGAGGGGAGTCTTCCTGGCTGGGCTTGCAGGCAGCAGAGCAGAGCAGGCAGGGTGGTTGGCAGCTCCAGCTGGCTGGAAGCCAGTGGGCGCTCTGCTAGGGCCAACCTGTGGCTCTGGGTCCAGGGCCTCCCACTCTCATGGTCTATGGGCCCTGCTCTACTCCGGATGGCCTTCTCCCCTCCTCATCAGCAGTCTGGGGTCAGGCAAATTCAAGTCCCTCCTGAGCCTCCCAGCTGTGCTCCTAGGGACTCTGTCCCTAGCACTCCCTCTGGCTTGGGGTCCCGTGGGAGCAGCTGGCGGGGAAGCCGACCGCCTGTGTCCACTGGAGCCCCAGCCCCTCTGGCACCGGGGGTCTGGCCTGTGAAGCCCTTTGTGGAGTGGTTTTTAGGTGTTGCCCTTAGCATGTTTGGGGCTGTTGTGGCCACAGTGACTCATTGGGGAAGGAGGGAGGGTGGGGCCAAGATGTGGGTGAGGGTGAGCTCGCTCTCCCCCAGCACCCGCTGCTGGCTCAGCACCAGGATGCTGGGCTGAGAAATGGGGGCCCCCCTCATGGAGGAAGACGGGTGCCAGGGTGATCAGTGGCTTCAGAGATCTGAGAAGCCCTCGGGCTGCAGGCCTCTTCCTTCCTTGCCCTGCCTGGCTCTTGTCTGCAGGGATGGCTTCTCAGCGCTGGCCGCAGCGGAGGCACGGTTTAAGTTCCGGCTCTGTCCGTTTCATGTGGGGAAGGGTCAGTGTGACTTCTTGTCTGCCTTCTGCCTGTGAGGAAGAGAGGAGGCATGGCCCCAGCTCACACCTGTGCCCACAGGCTGCTCCCCCTGCACAGGCAGCACCTGTGCTGAGGAGGAGCCACATTATCATAAATAATGCAGGTGTGAGTGCAGGTGGTCCGGTGCCTGGGAGTCCATGGGGTTCTCTTCCCCCGGGTTGTGACGTTGGAAATGCTAAGTGCCCATGAGTGTCCATGAGTAACCCTGTTTCTCAGAGGCAAACTAGCACCTTCAAGACCTATCTGTGTTTCATTCTCTCAGAAGTCTCCCAAGCCTCCTGGAACATTTGTTCACGTTTTACATCCAGGACAGGAACCGAGTCTTTCACATCTCCACGTCTGGCCCGTGGAGGACCGAGAGTACAGTTAGGTGACAGTTTGGCGCGGCGTGTCATTTGGTGCTGAGCTGAGCTGAGCTGTCTGTCCCTCACCTGTTTGCTCTGCAGGGTCCAGGGCAGTGTGGGGTGTGCAGGAGTTGAACAGCATGCACACATCTATCGATTGGCTGACTCACTTCTGTGTGCAAATGGCTGTAGGGTGGGGTGCTGGGCAGGTGCTCCGTGATTGACAGTGCCCCCTAGTTTCCCGGACATGCTCTGGGTGACGCTGCCACTGCCATTTTGTGTGGGTGGCTGTAGGCTGTGACTGGAGCCAGAGTCCCACCCGCTGTCTTCTTGGGGCACCTTTCCTGCTGCCAGCTCATCCTGTGGCTGGAGGGTGTCTTTGCTCCTGAGTGCCGGCACCTATGGGAGTCTGGCTCAGGGCCCAGCGTGGGCAGCCAGATGGGCCCTGACTCACCCTATCCCTGCGGCCGCTCTGCTGGACGCCAGCCTCTCAGGCTGGGACCAATGCCTGGGGTGGGTGGGCCAGGGGAGGCTGGGGCTTCCTTTGTTCAGTGGCTGCCTGTGACCGGGCTCGTGGAGCTCCTAGCTGGCAAGGGTCCCTCTGGTCCCTGAGGATGGATTTAGACAGGGTGACCCAGAGTCACTGATGCCACCATCCCTGCCTGCAGGCTTGACCATCGCCACGTGCAGAGCTGATATGACAGGGTGTGGGGAAGGAGCTCCAGGTCTGGGCCTGCACCCAGGGACAGTCGCTTCATGACTGTGTGTGGGCCTGGGGCCAGCTGGCCTCTGAATGCCGGCCGTTCTGTCTGCACAGTGACAGCCCCTCCTGAAGCCGGTGTGAAGACCCTCACAGGGCTGTGTGTGTTGGGGGGGGCTCCTGTGCCCTGATCTTTTCAGGCCTGCATTCTCTCCCCTTCAGTCCTTACACAAGTCCTTGTCCTCTCCATTGTCACAGATGAGGAGGAGGCTCGGCAACCTTATGGGACTTGGTGGGGGGCCGCCCAGCTGGGAGCATGCAGAGCCAGGATTTGACACTGAGCTGGGCCTCCTCTAACGTGTCCCTGTGCTTCCAGGCTGGCGAGTCCCGAGTGAATGGAATCGATGACAGCAAGGGTCAGGGTTTTGGTCTGGCCTAGGGAACAGAGCATCAGCCATTGCTTTCATGGCCACTGGTTGGGGTTCGAGCAAGCTGTTGGCTGAGTGCGCGCATCAGTGTGAACTTTTCCCTAGGCTGTGTGACCGAGATTCCCCACGGAGAGACTGAGGAGCGTACAGGAAGGAGGGGCGGGCTCCTGGCAAGGCATTTGCTCTTGAACTGAGTCCTGCAAAAGGTCAGTAGGAGGGAAGGTGATGAGAGAGGTGGAGGTGATGCGGTGGGGAGGGTGGGGACCCCTGGGTGGCATCGGGAAGCTGGGCGTGGGTGGGTGGGAGCAACATGGGGTTGGTGACCCTCGGGGCTGGTTGCATCCTTTGTCCACTTTCCAACTTGTTCACTGTGCCTCGGAGCATCTCTGCCGTGGGAGCGAGCACCCTGGAGATGCACCCAGGATCCATCCCCGGCCTTCTCATCCTCTTATCTGTGGGCCTGGTGCCCCGCTGTCTTGAACTCATTCCCTTCCCTTGTTCCAGATGGAGAAGGAGGAGGAGACAACAAGGGAGCTGCTGCTGCCCAACTGGCAGGGCAGTGGCTCCTCCCACGGGCTGACCATTGCCCAGAGGGATGATGGGGTCTTTGTGCAGGAGGTCGTGCAGAATTCCCCTGCGGCCCGCACTGGGGTGGTCAAGGAGGGTGAGTCACCCACAGGGTGTTGCCTGGGGGCTGGGTTGCGGTGGGTGAGGGTGGCAGAGGGAAGGGCAGAGGACAAGCAAAAGTGGACATGTGGCCGTGGAGGGCCTGGTCTCAGTGCCATCAGGATGGTCGGTACCCAAGCCCTATCCTCTCTTGTCCACCACTTGCTCAGGATCCCTAGGGGAGGTGGTCACGTGGGGAGGAGGCTGGAGACAGTCCTCAGTTCTGACTGCACCACTCACAAGCTCTTGCCACTTTGGGAAAATTAGTTGACCTCTCTAAGCCTCAGTTTCCTCATCCGTATAATGGGTGCCACCACGCCTGCCTTGCAGAATGGTCATGATGTGCATTAAATGCAAGTCAATTGGAGCGCTGAGCACACGTGTTTGTGTGTCATTTCCCTGAGACCTGCTTCTTGTTCCTCCCTGCTCAGGGGACCAGATTGTGGGTGCCACCATCTACTTTGACAACCTGCAGTCAGGAGAGGTGACGCAGCTGCTGAGTTGTATGGGGCACCACACTGTGGGTCTGAAGCTGCACCGTAAGGGGGACCGCTCCCCTGAGCCTGGCCAGACCTGGACCCACGAGGTTTTCAGCTCCCACTCCTCTGAAGTGGTTCTGGTGAGTGCCTTGCTGGCCCGTCTGCGTCCTGAACTCCAACCCCTGCCGCACCTGCCGCACCAACCTGCTGGTCCCACTTCCTGAGCTTTCTGTCTGCCTCCTGGACCTCTCCTGTCACTCCTTCTCCTAATTTCACCCCTCCGCATTCTCAGTTGAGTCAGCCAAGTTGTTCCTATTCACGGGTGGTACGTGGCTGATGCTGCCCCTCAAACTGAGTCTCTGCAGAGTGCTGTAGCATGGGCATTGGCTCACGCTGTCTGGTCCTAGATGCCAGGAGGAAGGTTGGCTGCTTTGCCGGAATCTTTGAAATGATTTCTCAGGTGCCCAGTTCTACCTGACACAACATTTTTCTACTTCCAGAGGCCTGGACTCACCTGTGAGTCAGAGGCTGGGCCACAAAGTGCCTGAGAGGCATCTCCCTGCTCCTTCTAATGGCTTCTTTCTGTAACAGATAATGGGGCTCAAAGGGAAAGCATTTGCCCAAGCATGGCCACTCTCGCCCCAGCTTTCCAGGGTTCCCTACTTAAATAATCACGCCAGGGAGTTGAGAGTTGAGAGCCTCAGGGTCAAGTCAGTTCAGAGTTGATTGTCTGGAGGCATCCCCAGTACTTGACTGGCGATTTGAGTCTAGAATCGGTGGTAAATCCTTTTCCCACACTGTGCCATCCGGGAGTCTACACCCTTCCTCTCCCCAAGGCTTTGAGAGAAGTACCCCAAATAATTTCTGTTTTCCTCCTGCTATGTGGTTGTCAGCCCCTCTCGCCAGCCCTCTGTGCTCTGCCCTGGGAGGCTCCGCGGACTGCCGTTAAGGTCCCAGCTTCTCTGGGAAACAGGCTGGGCTGGGGCTGGCGTCTGTAACTCAGGCAGACTCTGCTGCAACCTCTGCTGGGCGTGTCTCTCTGCAGAGCGGGGATGATGAGGAGTACCAGCGCATCTATGACACAAAGATCAAGCCTCGGCTGAAGTCGGAGGATGGAGTGGAAGGGGAGACCCAGAGCCGTACCATCACGGTGACTAGAAGGGTCACGGCCTACACTGTGGATGTGACAGGCCGGGAAGGAGCCAAGGACATCGACATCAGCAGCCCTGAGTTCAAGATCAAGATTCCACGGCATGAACTGACTGAAATCTCCACTGTGGATGTGCAGAGCCAGCCTGGAAAGACAGTGATTAGGCTGCCCTCGGGCTTGGGGGAAGTGTCTTCAACCACAGGCTCTGCTGTGGACATTCAAGCAGGTTCCATTTTCACTTCCGGACCGGAGCTCCAAGGTGCCGGCCACTCGAAAGTCCAGGTCACTGTGCCTGGCGTAAAGGTGGGAAGCCCAGACATCAATGTCAGTGCAAAGGGTTTAGACTTGGGTGGCAAAGGGGGAGTCCAAGTTCCAGGGGTGGGCATTTCATCTGCTTTTAGGGGTGGGGCAGTAGAGGTACAGGGCCCATCTCTTGAGAATGACAATAATGGAAAAATTAAAATTCCCACCATGAAGGTGCCAAAATCTGGTGTCTCCACAGGGCCTGAGGGCCAGGTACCAGAGACAGGGTTTAGTGTTTCTGCACCTGAATTCTCTGTGGGGCACAATGACAGCAAGCCAGGCATGACCATGGGTGGGAACATCCAAACCCCTCGGCTAGAAGGCAGTGCTCCCTGTGCCAATGTTGAGGGGAAGCTGAAGGGTCCCCAGATTACCGGACCATCGCTTGAGGGAGACCTAAGTCTGAAAGGTGCCAAGCCACAGGGGAGTATAGGGATGAACATCTCTGCCCCAAAAGTCAAGGGCAGCATCACTGGCCCCAGTGTGGAAGTTCAAGGCCCTGATGTTGATATGCAGGGACCTGGAGGCAAACTAAATATGCCCAGGATGAACGTCCCCAAATTCTCTGTGTTGGGTTCTAAGGGAGAAGGAGCTGGAATTGATGTGGCACTACCCACAGGTGAAGTGACTCTTCCTGGGGTCTCTGGGAATGCCAACCTGCCTAAGGTTGCTACTGGGGGGCTGGAAGGGAAGATAAAGGGTACTAAAGTCAAGAATCCTGAAATGATTATTCAGAAACCTAAAATCTCCTTGCAGGAGGTGGATCTGACCCTTGGGTCCTCCAAACTGAAAGGAGATACTAAAGTTTCCACTCAGGAGGTGCAAGGTGATGTTAAGGGCCCTCAAGTGGCAGTTAAAGGCTCCAAAGTGGACATACAGACACCCAGCCTAGAGGGGACCCTGGCAGGACCCAAGCTGAGTGGTTCTCCTGGGAAAGTTGGAACCTGCAGTATCTCAATGGCAGATGTAGACCTAACTGTGGGTGCACCCAAAGTGAAAGGGAGTGCAGATGTCACACTCCCAAAAGTAGAAGGGAAAGTCAAAGTCCCTGAAGTTAATGTCAGAGGCCCCAAAGTGGATGTCAGTGCCCCAGATGTGGATCTTCATGGCCCAGAGTGGAACCTGAAAATGCCCAAGATGAAAATGCCCAAGTTCAGCACTCCTGGAGTCAAAGGGGAAGGTCTGGACGTAGACGTGAATCTACCCAAAGGACATGCCAGCATTACAGGGCCCAAGGTCAACATGGAAGCCCCAAATGTCAACATAGGAGGCCTGGGGGGTGAACTTAAAGGCCCTGATGTTAAGTTGCCTGAAGTGAGTGTCAAGACACCAAAGATCTCCATGCCTGATGTAGAGCTACATGTTAAAGGCACAAAGATAAAAGGAGAGTATGACGTAACGACACCAAAACTTGAAGGGGAACTGAAAGGCCCCCAGGTGAACATTAATGCTCCAGATGTGGATGTTCATGGCCCTGACTGGCATCTGAAGATGCCCAAGATGAAAATGCCCAAGTTCAGTGTGCCAGGGCTCAAGGCAGAAGGCCCAGATGTGGACGTGAACCTGCCCAAGCCTGATGTGGACATTTCTGGGCCCAAGGTAGATGTTAGTGCTCCTGATGTGAGCATTGAGGGACCAGAAGGAAAACTGAAAGGACCCAAATTTAAGATGCCTGAGATGAATATCAGAGCCCCAAAGATCTCCATGCCAGATGTGGACTTACATTTGAAAGGCCCTAGTGTAAAAGGAGAATATGATGTCACAGCACCAAAGATTGAAGGTGAGATTAAAGTTCCTGATGTTGAACTCAAAAGTGCCAAAGTGGACATTGATGTCCCAGATGTGGACGTGCATGGCCCGGATTGGCACCTGAAGATGCCCAAGATGAAAATGCCCAAGTTCAGCATGCCTGGCTTCAAAGCAGAAGGCCCAGAAATGGATGTGAACCTGCCCAAAGCTGACACTGACATCTCTGGTCCCAAAGTTGATGTTGAAGTTCCAGATGTGAACATTGAAGGACCTGAAGGAAAGCTGAAGGGTCCCAAGTTTAAGATGCCTGAGATGAATATCAAGGCCCCAAAGATATCCATGCCTGATGTGGACTTGCATATGAAAGGTCCCAAGGTAAAGGGAGAATATGATGTCACAGTGCCAAAGCTGGAAGGTGACCTGAAAGGGCCAAAAGTAGATGCCAGCGCCCCAGATGTTGAAGTTCATGGTCCTGATTGGAACCTAAAGATGCCCAAGATGAAAATGCCCAAATTTACCATGCCTAGTCTCAAAGGAGAGGGCCCAGAACTTGACGTGAACCTGCCCAAGCCTGATGTGGACCTTTCCGCACCCAAGGTAGATGTTAGCGCTCCAGATCTGAGCCTTGAAGGACCTGAAGGGAAGTTGAAAGGCCCCAAGTTTAAGATGCCTGAAATGCACTTCAAAGCTCCTAAGATGACTCTGCCTGATGTTGACCTCAATCTTAAAGGACCCAAAATGAAAGGAAATCTAGATATGTCTGCACCAAAAATAGAAGGTGACATGAAAGTTCCAGACGTGGAAATCAAAGGCCCAAAGGTAGATATGAAAGCAGCAGATGTGGAAGTACAAGGTGGAGACTGGGGCCTGAAGATGCCCAAGATGAAAATGCCCAAGTTCAGCATGCCTGGCTTCAAAGCAGAGGGCCCAGAAGTGGATGTGAACCTGCCCAAGGCCGACATTGACATCTCAGGACCCAAAGTTGACATTGAAGCCCCAGATGTGAGCCTTGAGGGACCAGATGGGAAGCTGAAGGGCCCTAAGTTTAAGATGCCAGAGATGCACTTCAAGGCCCCAAAGATCTCCATGCCTGATGTACACTTGAAAGGCCCCAAAGTTAAAGGGGATGTGGATGTTTCTGTGCCTAGGGTAGAAGGTGAAATGAAAGTGCCAGATGTGGATATCAAAGGACCCAAAGTGGACATTGATGCCCCAGATGTGGATGTTCATGGCCCAGACTGGAACTTGAAGATGCCCAAGATGAAAATGCCAAAGTTCAGCATGCCTGGCTTCAAAGGAGAGGGCCCGGAAGTGGATGTGAACCTGCCCAAGGCTGACATTGACATCTCAGGACCCAAGGTTGACATTGAAGCCCCAGATGTGAGCCTCGAGGGGCCAGAAGGGAAGGTGAAGGGTCCAAAGTTTAAGATGCCTGAGATGCACCTCAAGGCTCCCAAGATCTCCATGCCTGATGTGAACCTAAATCTTAAGGGACCAAAACTAAAGGGAGATGCAGATGTGTCTTTGCCTGATGTAGAAGGTGAAATGAAAGTGCCAGATGTCAACCTTAAAGGACCCAAGGTTGATGTCAGTGCCCCAGATGTGGATGTTCATGGCCCAGACTGGCACCTGAAGATGCCCAAAATGAAAATGCCCAAGTTCAGCATGCCTGGCTTCAAAGCAGAAGGCCCAGAAGTGGATGTGAACCTGCCCAAGGCTGACATTGATGTCTCAGGCCCCAAGATGGATGTGGAAGTTCCAGATGTGAACATTGAAGGTCCAGATGCAAAACTAAAGGGTCCTAAATTTAAGATGCCAGAAATGAATATAAAGCCTCAGAAGATACCCATGCCAGATGTTGGCTTGCATTTGAAAGGTCCTAAAATGAAAGGAGATTTGGATGTTACAGTCCCAAAAGTAGAAGGAGAGCTAAAAGCTCCTGATGTTGACATTAAAGGTCCCAAAGTGGATATCAATGTACCAGATGTGGGAGTTCATGGCCCAGACTGGCACCTGAAGATGCCCAAAGTGAAAATGCCCAAGTTCAGCATGCCTGGCTTCAAAGGAGAGGGCCCAGAAGTGGATGTGAACCTCCCAAAGGCTGACATTAGTGTCTCTGGACCCAAGGTGGACATTAATGCCCCAGATGTGGCTCTTGAAGGTTCAGAGGGGAAGCTAAAGGGTCCCAAGTTCAAAATGCCAAGCATGAATATACAGACACACAAAATTTCTATGCCTGATGTTGGACTTAATCTGAAAGCCCCGAAACTGAAGACTGATGTAGATATTTCCCTTCCTAAAGTTGAAGGAGACCTAAAATTTCCTGAAATAGATGTGAGAGCTCCTCAGGTGGATGTGGATGTTGGTGATATTGATATTGAATGTCCTGAAGGAAAGATGAAAGGCCCTAAATTTAAGATGCCTGAGATGCACTTCAAAGCCCCCAAGATCTCCATGCCTGATGTGCACTTGAAAGGCCCCAAAGTCAAAGGGGATGTGGATGTGTCCGTGCCCAAGATAGAAGGTGAAATGAAAGTGCCAGATGTTGACATCAAAGGGCCCAAAGTGGATGTTGATGTCCCAGATGTGGATGTTCATGGCCCAGACTGGCACCTGAAGATGCCCAAAGTGAAAATGCCCAAGTTCAGCATGCCTGGCTTCAAAGGAGAGGGCCCAGAAGTGGATGTGAACTTGCCAAAGGCTGATATTAATGTTTCTGGCCCCAGAGTGGACGTTGAAGCTCCTGATTTGGATATTGAGGGACCAGAAGGAAAATTAAAAGGCTCTAAATTTAAGATGCCTAAATTGAATATCAAAACTTCCAAGATATCCATGCCAGATGTGGACTTGAATTTGAAGGGACCCAAGCTGAAAGGTGACATAGATGCTTCTATGCCAGAACTAGAAGGTGATATCAGAGGTCCACAAGTTGATATCAAAGGTCCCAATGTGGACGTGGAGGTGCCTGACGTTGATCTGGAATGTCCTGATGCAAAGTTGAAGGGCCCTAAGTTTAAGATGCCTGAGATGCACTTTAAGACCCCCAAGATCTCCATGCCTGATGTACACTTGAAAGGTCCCAAAGTCAAAGGGGATGTGGATGTGTCTGTGCCAAGATTGGAGGGAGATTTGAAGGGCCCCAGCGTGGACGTGGGGGTGCCTGACATTGATCTGGAATGTCCTGATGCAAAGTTGAAGGGCCCTAAGTTTAAGATGCCTGAGATGCATTTCAAGACCCCAAAGATCTCCATGCCTGATGTACATTTGAAAGGCCCCAAAGTCAAAGGGGATGTGGATGTGTCAGTGCCCAACGTAGAAGGTGAAATGAAAGTGCCAGATGTGGACATCAAAGGACCCAAGGTGGACATCGATGTCCCAGATGTGGACATTCATGGCCCAGACTGGAACTTGAAGATGCCCAAGATGAAAATGCCCAAGTTCAGCATGCCTGGCTTCAAAGCAGAAGGCCCGGAAGTGGATGTGAACTTGCCCAAGGCTGACATTGACATCTCAGGACCCAAGGTTGACATTGAAGCCCCAGATGTGAGCCTTGAGGGACCAGAAGGGAAGGTGAAGGGTCCAAAGTTTAAGATGCCTGAGATGCACTTTAAGACCCCCAAGATCTCCATGCCTGATGTAGACTTACACTTGAAAGGTCCCAAAGTCAAAGGGGATGTGGATGTGTCTGTGCCAAGATTGGAGGGAGATTTGAAGGGCCCCAGTGTGGACATGGAGGTGCCTGACATTGATCTGGAATGTCCTGATGCAAAGCTGAAAGGTCCCAAGTTTAAGATGCCTGAGATGCACTTCAAGACTCCCAAGATCTCCATGCCTGATATACATTTGAAAGGCCCCAAAGTCAAAGGGGATGTGGATGTTTCTGTGCCCAAGGTAGAAGGTGAAATGAAAGTGCCAGATGTGGACATCAAAGGACCCAAGGTGGACATTGATGCCCCAGATGTGGATGTTCATGGTCCAGACTGGCACCTGAAAATGCCCAAGATGAAAATGCCCAAGTTCAGCATGCCTGGCTTCAAAGCAGAGGGCCCAGAAGTGGATGTGAACCTGCCCAAGGCCGACATTGACATCTCAGGACCCAAGGTTGACATTGAAGCCCCAGATGTGAACATTGAAGGTCCAGAAGGAAAACTGAAAGGCCCTAAGTTCAAGATGCCGGAAATGCACTTTCATGCTCCCAAGATCTCCATGCCTGATGTTGACTTCAATTTAAAGGGGCCTAAAATGAAAGGAGACTTTGATGTTTCTTCCCCAAAGATGGAAGGAGAGTTAAAGGGTCCAGAATTAGATGTCAAGGGCCCCAAATTGGATGTTGAAGTACCAGATGTAACTGTGGAAGGCCCAGATGGCAAATGGAAAAGTCCTAAATTTAAGATGCCAGATATGCATTTTAAAGCTCCCAAAATCTCCATGCCAGACATCAATCTACACTTAAAAAGCCCCAAGATGAAAGGAGAGGTGGATGTAGATGTTCCCAAATTGGAAGGTGACCTCAAAGGTGACATCAGTGGACCAGATATCAACATCGAAGGACCAGAGGGCAAATTGAAAGGCCCCAAGTTCAAGATGCCTGACATGCATTTCAAAGCACCAAATATTTCCATGCCTGATGTGGACCTGAATCTGAAAGGACCTAAAGTCAAGGGAGATGTGGATGTGTCTGTGCCTGAGGTAGAAGGTAAAGTACCAGATGTGAACATCAAGGGTCCCAAAGTAGACATAAGTGCTCCTGAAGTTCATGGACCAGACTGGCACCTGAAGATGCCCAAGATGAAAATGCCAAAGTTCAGCATGCCTGGCTTCAAAGCAGAGGGTCCAGAAGTGGATGTGAACCTGCCCAAGGCCGACATTGATGTCTCAGTGCCCAAAGTGGACATTGAAGGTCCTGATGTTAACATTGAAGGGCCAGAAGGAAAGTTGAAAGGCCCTAAATTCAAGATGCCTGAGATGAACATCAAAGCCCCCAAAATCTCCATGCCTGATGTTGATTTACATCTGAAAGGCCCGAAAGTAAAGGGTGATGTGGACATTTCTCTGCCTAAAGTTGAAGGCCCTGAAGTTGACATAAAGGGCCCCAAAGTGGACACTGATGCACCGGATGTGGACGTTCATGGCCCAGATTGGCATCTGAAGATGCCCAAGGTGAAAATGCCCAAGTTCAGCATGCCTGGCTTCAAAGGAGAGGGTCCAGAAGTGGATGTGAACCTGCCCAAGGCTGATATTGATGTATCAGGGCCCAAAGTGGACGTGGAAGGTCCTGATGTGAATATTGAAGGACCTGAAGGAAAGTGGAAAAGTCCAAAGTTTAAGATGCCTGAAATGCATTTTAAGACTCCAAAGATATCCATGCCAGATATTGATCTTAATCTAACAAGTCCAAAAATAAAAGGAGGCATGGAAGTCACAGGTCCCAAGGTAGAAGGAGATCTGAACAACCCTGAAGTTGATCTCAAGGGCCCCAAAGTGGACATTGATGTCCCAGATGTGGATGTTCATGGACCAGACTGGCACCTGAAGATGCCTAAGATGAAAATGCCTAAGATCAGCATGCCTGGTTTCAAAGGAGAAGGTCCAGAAGTGGATGTGAACCTCCCCAAAGCTGACATTGATGTTACTGGACCCAAGGTAGACATTGAGGGTCCTGATGTTAACATTGAAGGACCGGAAGGAAAGTTGAAAGGTCCTAAGTTTAAGATGCCTGAGATGAACATCAAAGCCCCCAAGGTCTCCATGCCTGAGTTTGATTTGCATCTGAAAGGCCCGAAAGTAAAGGGTGATGTGGATGTTTCTCTGCCTAAGATGGAAGGTGACCTGAAAGGTCCTGAAGTTGACATCAAAGGCCCCAAAGTGGGTATTGATGTCCCAGATATGGATGTTCATGGCCCAGATTGGCATCTGAAAATGCCCAAGGTGAAAATGCCGAAGTTCAGCATGCCAGGATTTAAAGGAGAAGGCCCTGAGGTGGATGTGAACCTGCCCAAGGCTGACATTGATGTCTCAGGACCCAAAGTGGACATTGAATGTCCTGATGTTAACATTGAAGGTCCTGAGGGAAAGTTGAAAGGTCCCAAGTTTAAGATGCCCGAGATGAACATCAAAGCCCCCAAGATCTCCATGCCTGACATTGATCTTAACCTGAAAGGCCCCAAAGTGAAGGGTGATGTGGATGTGTCTTTACCAAAAGTGGAAGGTGACATTAAAGTTCCTGAAGTGGATATTAAAGGCCCCAAAGTGGACATCAGTGTCCCAGATGTGGACGTTCATGGCCCAGACTGGCACCTGAAGATGCCCAAAGTGAAAATGCCCAAGTTCAGCATGCCTGGCTTCAAAGGAGAAGGCCCTGAGGTGGATGTGAACCTGCCCAAGGCTGACATTGGTGTCTCAGGACCCAAGGTAGACATTGATGTTCCAGATGTGAGTATCGAAGGTCCAGATGCAAAACTGAAGGGTCCCAAGTTCAAGATGCCTGAGATGAATATCAAAGCTCCTAAGATATCAATGCCAGATTTGGATCTCAATCTTAAAGGCCCTAAAATGAAAGGAGAGGTTGATGTTTCGCTTCCAACTGTTGAAGGTGATTTGAAAGGGCCTAGTATTGACATCAAGGGCCCGAAAATAGATTTGGATGCTCCAGATGTTGATTTTCATGGCCCAGAAGGCAAATTAAAAGGCCCAAAACTGAAGATGCCTGACATGCATGTAAACATGCCCAAGATCTCCATGCCAGAAATTGACTTGAATTTGAAAGGCTCGAAGCTTAAGGGAGATGTTGATGTTTCTGGGCCCAAGTTGGAAGGTGACATTAAAACTCCCAAGTTGGACGTAAAGGGTCCAGAAGTGGACATTTCTAGTCCTAAGCTTAATGTTGAAGGCAAGTCAAAGAAATCTCGTTTTAAGCTTCCCAAATTTAATTTTTCGGGCTCCAAAGTTCAAACACCTGAGGTGGATGTCAAAGTTAAAAAGCCAGATATTGATGTAACAGGCCCAAAAGTTGATATCAATGCTCCTGATGTTGAGGTCCAAGGAAAAGTAAAAGGATCCAAGTTCAAAATGCCTTTTCTGAGTATTTCATCTCCTAAAGTTTCTATGCCTGATGTGGAGTTAAATCTGAAAGGTCCTAAAGTCAAAGGAGACTTAGATGTTACAGGTTCTACCTTAGAAGGTGACTTTAAAGGACCACAAGTGGATCTTAAGGCACCAGAAGTTCATCTTGATGCACCTGATGTGGATGTACATGGTCCAGACTGGAATTTGAAAATGCCCAAGATGAAAATGCCCAAGTTTGGTGTGCCTGGCTTAAAAGCAGAAGGGCCAGATGTGGCTGTGGATCTACCAAAAGGAGATATCCACATAGAGGCTCCTAAAATGGACATTGAGGGCCCAGCAGTCAATGTGGAAGGTCTAGAAGGAGGCTTAAAAGGTCCCAAAATCAAGATGCCTGACATGAATATCACAGCTTCCAAGATCAACATGCCTGACATTGATTTAAACCTGAAGGGCCCCAAGGTACAAGGTGATGTGGATGTTTCTCTGCCCAAAGTAGAAGGAGATCTGAAAGTGCCAGGGGTTGACATCAAAGGGCCCAAAGTGGACATCAACGTCCCAGATGTGGACATTCATGACCCAGACTGGCACCTAAAGATGCCCAAAATGAAAATGCCCAAGTTCAGCATGCCTGGCTTTAAAGGAGAGGGCCCTGAGGTGAATGTGAACCTGCCCAAGGCTGACATTGGTGTCTCAGGACCCAAGGTGGACATTGATGTTCCAGATGTGAATATTGAAGGTCCAGATGCAAAACTGAAGGGTCCCAAATTCAAGATGCCTGAGATGAACATCAAAGCTCCCAAAATCTCCATGCCTGATTTTGATTTGAACCTGAAGGGCCCCAAAATGAAGGGCGATGTAGATGTGTCTTTGCCAAAAGTGGAAGGTGACCTTAAAGGCCCTGAGGTGGACATCAAGAGCCCCAAAGTGGACATTGACACTCCTGATATTAACATTGAAGGCCCAGAGGGGAAATTGAAGGGGCCCAAATTCAAGGTGCCAGAAATGCACATAAAGACTCCCAAGATCTCCATGCCTGACATTGATTTAAAACTGAAAGGCCCCAAGGTGAAAGGTGATATGGATGTTTCCCTGCCTAAGGTGGAAGGTGACCTGAAAGGCCCTGATTTTGACATCAAAGGCCCCAAAATGGACATTGATGCACCAGATGTGGATGTTCAAGGCCCAGACTGGCACCTGAAGATGCCCAAGATAAAAATGCCGAAGATCAGCATGCCTGGCTTCAAAGGAGAGGGCCCAGAAGTGGATGTGAACCTACCCAAGGCTGACATCGATGTCTCAGCACCCAAAGTGGACATTGAAGGTCCTGATGTTAACATTGAAGGGCCAGAAGGAAAGTTGAAAGGTCCTAAGTTCAAGATGCCTGAGATGAACATCAAAGCCCCCAAGATCTCCATGCCTGACTTTGATTTGCATCTGAAAGGTCCTAAGGTCAAAGGAGATGTGGATGTTTCCCTCCCTAATGTGGAAGGTGACCTGAAAGGCCCTGAAGTGGACATCAAAGCCCCCAAAGTGGACATTGATGTACCAGATGTGGATGTTCAAGGCCCAGATTGGCATCTGAAGATGCCTAAGATAAAAATGCCAAAGATCAGCATGCCTGGCTTCAAAGCAGAGGGTCCAGAAGTAGATGTGAACCTGCCCAAGGCCGACATCGATGTCTCAGTACCCAAAGTGGACATTGAAGGTCCTGATGTTAACATTGAAGGGCCAGAAGGAAAGTTGAAAGGTCCTAAGTTCAGGATGCCCGAGATGAACATCAAAGCCCCCAAGATCTCCATGCCTGACTTTGATTTGCATCTGAAAAGTCCTAAAGTCAAAGGAGATGTGGATGTTTCCCTCCCTAAGGTGGAAGGTGACCTGAAAGGTCCTGAAGTGGACATCAAAGCCCCTAAACTGGACATTGATGCACCAGATGTGGATGTTCAAGGCCCAGATTGGCATCTGAAGATGCCTAAGATAAAAATGCCCAAGATCAGCATGCCTGGCTTCAAAGGAGAAGGCCCTGAGGTGGATGTGAACCTCCCCAAGGCTGACATTGACATCTCAGGACCCAAGCTGGACATAGACACTCCTGACATTGACATTCATGGCCCAGAAGGGAAACTGAAGGGCCCCAAGTTTAAAATGCCTGACCTGCACCTCAAAGCACCCAAGCTCTCCATGCCTGAGGTTGACCTGAATCTGAAGGGTCCTAAATTAAAGGGAGATGTGGATGTGTCTCTGCCCAAAGTGGAAGGTGACCTCAAGGGCCCTGAAGTTGACATCAAAGGCCCTAAGGTGGACATCGACGTCCCAGATGTGGATGTTCATGGCCCGGACTGGCACCTGAAGATGCCCAAGGTGAAGATGCCCAAGTTCAGCATGCCTGGCTTCAAAGGAGAAAGCCCTGAGGTGGATGTGAACCTGCCCAAGGCTGACATTGGTGTCTCAGGACCCAAGGTGGACATTGATGTTCCAGATGTGAATGTTGAAGGTCCAGATGCCAAACTGAAGGGTCCCAAGTTCAAGATGCCTGAGATGAACATCAAAGCTCCTAAGATCTCCATGCCTGACATCGACTTAAACCTGAAAGGTCCCAAAGT